>NW_011627052.1:373456-391827 GCF_000204515.1 Acromyrmex echinatior | reverse complement strand
TGGTTGACATATAACGAAGATATGACAGTTCATGTTAAACAAGATTTTGATCAAGGTAGAAATTTTAATATGGAACAAAGAGCAGTGATTAAATTTAACGCAAAACTTGGTAAAAGTGCATCAGAAACATTCCGATCAACAAGTTTACGGCAGTCAATGTTACAAGTTTACGGCAGTCAATGTCTAGGTCGTACAGCTATTTTTGAGTGGCATAAGCGTTTTTTGGAAGGCAGAGAGACTCTTGAAGATGACAAAAAATCAGAACGGCCAATTTTGGTTCGAACACCCGAAATGATCGAAAAAGTATACAGTGCGACAAATATGTGTATGGTTCGAATCGTTTCTCTACTGATATTTAAAGCCTCCTCCATCATTTTTAGTGATGCATTGCGATCGTTTGCAACAAAATCACGTACTTTTTCGATCATTTCGGGTGTTCGAACCAAAATTGGTCGTCCTGATTTTTTGTCATCTTCAAGGGTCTCTCTGTCTTCCAAAAAAACACTTATGCCATTCAAAGACAGCTGTACGACCTAGACATTGACTGCCATAAACTTGTTGCATCGATCGGAATGTTTCTGATGCACTTTTACCAAATTTTGCGTTAAATTTAATCACTGCTCTTTGTTCCATATTAAAATTTCTACCTCGACCAAAATCTTATTTAACATGAACTGTCATATTTTCATTATATGTCAACCAAAATGAATGAAACTTTGACAGATGATAGCAAAATGTTCAAATGCATGTTTGAACGCACAGATATCGCCACTGATTGCTGAGATGTGGTTCGTGTCCGGGAACATATTTGTCGCACTGTGTATATATATGTATATATATATATATATATTAATTGTAGTTTTTGGGGACTTTCACACTGTTTTTTTGGTATACATAATCACTCATTGAAATGGACATAATGCGTCTTTTTTGTTTGTACACATTTATATTAAAGACGATGTTATTTTTGGAGACTACGAGTACATTTGTAACTGCATTTGTAACATGCATTGTAACATGCATTTGCAAATGTATATCGTATTCATTTCAGAAGCATCTACAAATATATAATTTTCTAGTGTACGTATTATATCTATTGAGTTGTGTTGTATGAAATCGCTCTATAGAGCAACACAACGCAACACAATTCAACAGATATAATACATATACTATATATTTTGTAGATATCCCTGAAGTGAACATACATTTGCGAATGTACATTGTCTCCGAAAATAACATCGTCTTATACATTTAATACAAATGTGTACAAATTGCTCTTTAGAGCGATTTTAGGTGACTTTTCTGATTACGAATATCGTAATTAAAACATTATAGTATTCATTAAAAATTTATAGTATTTTAATAGAACATTTTATTAAGTATAAATGATATATTGAGGGAAATACAATAAAAAGCACAGGCAATCAAAACAGGGAATAAGAACTCTGTAAAAAATTTTTTATGCATGATTATGTGTAAATATGTATAAACATACATAAATATTCATAAATAAGTATAATTATATACAGGGTCCTATTTTAATGTCCTAACAACTTTCTTATTTTTTATCCTAGAAAAAAATGTTTTAGACAAAAGTTGTATAGCTTTGAGGGGGACATAAGATGGTATCATTAGTTTGACCTTGAATAGTTGCTTGAAAATCACCTGAAAGTTACCTTTAATTTCTTAAATGGAACCTCTTATTTTTTATTGCACATTCTTGTAGATCATCTCGAGAAGTTTTCGAAACATTAAGTTCATTTTTATTAAGTATTTTTCGAATTATAAGGCTTGCAAGTTACAGCACCACCGGCATTAGCATTATCCAAGATGTCTAACCGACAGCTAAAACCTTTTGAATGTTGTTCGTGATCATGACTTGGATAACATTTATTAAGATCAAAGCCATTAGAAGTTGTACCTCTTATTTCATTTTTACATAGAAATATAATTTTAGTGCAAAATAAGATGAAAATAAGATTTTTTACATTTCTTCAAACTTGATTTTTTCTAAAACAAATAGTGTGATAATTACCCTTTTAATTATTTTTAACATTATTATTATTTTTATTACACTAAAAATAATTTTACAAAAGAAAAGAGAAATAAACATGTATGGACATATTTAATATATAATTATACACGTGTATAAATATTTTCCTGCATTCGTTTATACAGCGGTTAACATAGAAGTATTACTTTATTCTTGTTGTTCACCGAGTGTTAAACAAGGATTAAGTGATATTCTTTGCGCTAATATAGATTAAGAGATACTCTATCGCTGCGTAAACGAATGCAAAATTCTTTATGTATATTCATACATATTTATACATACTCATGTATAAAACATTTTTGACCGGAAAATTTCAGTCTAAACAGAAATTATGCATTTTAGTATACGTGATTTCTGATAGATTGAAATATCTTATTTTCTATTTCTATGGCCTATGTTTTTTATTGTTTACGTTCAGTGGACTCAACATTTGAATGAGCACTCGCTGTTATTAGTGTATTCTTTTAGATCTTCTAAACAGCATTTTAGATCTGGAAAAATACATCAATAACAGCGAGCGCTCATTCAACTTTTGAGTCCGTTGAATGCAATCATTGTTTCCAACTTTATCCATGAGAATTGCTTCCGACACAGATGAAATCTGTGCTATTAAAGAGCTGATTTTATGAAAATTCGTGTTACTGTAAAAATTTAAGTCATTAAAAGTAAGAAACTAATAGTATAGTACTAATTTTATGATTTATTAGTATTCTATGTGACGTGACATTTTCCGTCCGTCACAAGGGCCGCATGGCCCGACCGAATATTGTAGTCTAGCGTCCTGAGTCCTTCCACATTTTAGGGGGCGGTCGCACCTGTGCTTTTTTTCGCACACTACATTATTTGAGTGTCTTACGCGTTGCCGTTTTCGTTTCCCTTTTTCTGTGTATTCCCGTACTGAGAGTTATAGAGACCGGCGGCTCCCGCAATCTTGACAGACTGACGCCGCCTTACCGGATGGTAAAGAGAGAGGGAGGACGGCTAGGAATGGGAGTCGAGTGACGACCGCTGCTGACGGATCCGCCGAGGCGCACGACACCCTGCCCCGGGTCGCACGCAGGTGATATCATTCATTATTACGCCCTTTTTGTTGTCGCAAAGCATCTTCTATCGCATCCTCTTCCAGGCACAAGGCAGACCGAGGATTGGAATGGCAGGACGGAGGTGGCCACTCTATGCCTCAAGGACGGCGAGAGCCCTGAACAGGCGTCTCGAGGCCATGAGGCGGACCGAAAAGATCCTGTGGGATAATGAGCCCTGCGTGCCCCCGGGAGGATCAGCGCCCGGCACTTGTACTGTGGCCCGCT
The DNA here is from genome assembly GCF_000204515.1 of Acromyrmex echinatior. Next base: position 388,467 of record NW_011627052.1, on the reverse strand, counting down.
TGACGAGAACACGTGGAAGGACGCAGGACGCAGCAGAGACAGGAGCATTTTGGAGACGACCGGGACGAGCACGGGGAGTCACGGTGAGACGAGCGTCACAGACTGTACAGTCACCGGTTTCCGAATCCGGGAGGCGTAGTTTTATTGTAATCCTATCGGGCGTATTACAGTGAGCGCACGTGGCATTGCCGTGCATTAGATTTCCGTGGGATTCGAGTACGCGTGTCGCTTCCCGGAACGGTCCCTTATCGTCGGGGAAATTCTACTGCGTCCGCCAAGGCTACAGCCTCATCATTCGTTGTAAGCTTTTGTCGCGGGTTATATTTTGTATCGTAACGTATTGAAGTTCCGTACTATAATATTGTCGGAAGCCTATAGCGTAAGATCTGCATGTCTATTAGAACGTCGGCCCTCTGTGTCATAGCAATTAATGATAATTTATGATAGCAATTAGTAATTGCGCGTATTCTGTCGTATCGAGATTGTAGTGTCGAGTTTGCGTATATTCTATTTTTCTCTGAACCTCGGTTGAGCGGCGCGAAGCCCCGCGAGCACGCACGAGGTCACGCCGTGTCCACGCTGCAATCGTTGCCGAATTCCATAGTAGTTTCGAGGCGAAGTCTTGTTCGTATAATTCGCGAGAGTATCCCTGTGTGGGCTCGTGTCGCGGGAATCTAACGAAATTGATACGTCTAGCGTAAAGCATCAGGGCCTGTGTGAAGCTGTTATCGCGCTCGATTAGAGCTTGTCGTCACGATTTTGTCGGCAGATGTAAACGCAAGTCGAAGATTTATTCAATATACTTGTTATTTTTGCTATTGTTGATTCTTGTGTGCTTTATTGTCGTCTCTATTCCTCCAAACGATTCGTTATCCTCGACCACGAACCGCCCCTTCTGTCATTTTTTGAGGCTGAGCTACCGGTTGAGAGCCCGTCGACATTCACAGCTCGTTAGAATATTGCATAAAGGAATCGCGAAAATTTCGAGAAAGAATGGCACGCTCGCTCGTGCCTGGCGCCCAAAACTATTGTTTCGTAATTATGTGTAGCTCTTAAGAGCGGCCGCGCGAAGATGTATTTCTGTCGCATTTCGTTTAGCATCACCTGTCCGATGGCATAGAAAAATCTTAGCTGTGAATGAGCGACAAAATTGCGCCACGTTTGTGATTGCGGTTGCACCTGATGTATGGTATTGATTGTCTCCAGCAGATTCAACTGTTGCGGTGTATTCTTCTAGATCATCCAATAGCGGTGAGCGCTCACGGATCCGCTCCGCAACAGTTGAGTCTACTGAATGATATGGTAGGGTCTTAAGTCGTAGAAAATTGACCAATCATACTCGATTATTCTTCTTTATTGGGCTGATTGGTTAATTTTCTACGATTTAAGACCCTAAGACCACTATGATTTCTATTGTAGACTCCGTATAAAGTGAATGGTTGAAATCCATTTCAACAGGAAAACCAATTCCACAGGGAACAGAGAACAGAGAATAAGAATTTCAACTTATCAGAAACTGTGTATTTCACAATACATGATTCCTGATAGGTTGAAATTCTTATTCTCTGTTTTCTGTTTCCTATTCCTTTGATCGGAGCCTCTTACTCCCAACGTCTTATAGCCTCATGCCAATATAATGCGAGGTTTACAACAGAAGTTGAAGGATGTTTAATCGTAAATTAATCAATCATAGTCGAATATAATGGCCATTCTGCAATAAGCCATTAATCATAAATCAGAAATCAAAAATAAAAAATTGATAACTGAGATTGATCAATTTCCAGCTTTTAACTTCTGATTGTAGAATGGTCATGAGAAGAATAATCGATTATGATTGGTCAATTTCTTATGACTTAAGATCATACAACCGCTATGTAGACCTCGCATTACATGCGTCTGTTTTTTGTCATACAACGACAAATTTTTCAAGCCTGTTGAACTATGGGACAAAGAGATCCGAGATCTTCTTTATCTTGCAATCAATTAATACGCTTGAAAAATTATTGACAAAATTTGCCGAAGATGTATGCATGCGCAGAATAAGGCATTTAATCATAGAAAGATATATGACATTTTGAACCAATCATAAGCCGATATTCAAAATCAGGTTTTATATTCAAGTGACTACATTTACACGGTCATGATTGAGTTTAATAATATCCGTAGTTGAAAACTAACTAATAGTCTATTCTTTAGAGGAATAGCTATGATTAGTCAGTTTCATAACTACAGATGTTATTAAATCCAACTAAGGCTCGGTTGCATCAAACGTTACTTTGACATTAAGCGAGACTTAAAACTCTCTTTATCTCGTTTTAAAACCGAAAAGAGACAGAAGAGAGACAAAGAGAGTTTTAAGCTTCACTCAAAATTAAAGAACATTGGTGCAATCGGGCCTAAGGATGTTCTGTAAGGGCCACCGCTTACACAATTCCGCAACACTGACCGTAAGACAGTAAGTATAAGTAATAGTAAACTTATCCATAACCTTGCAATAAGATGAATTTCAATCGGTTGAAACTCATCTTATGGATAAGTTTACTACTATTTCTATTTCCGTTAGAGTACGTAAAGCTGAAGCAGTATCCTGATTGGCTCATTGGCTTAAATTTATGTCTTAAGATTACTGTACAGAAATTTTGTTTGCGGCAATCCTAAAGGTCATCAGGCACACATCTTCCGTAAAAATAATCATAACATAAGACGCACAGTAAGAATGAGCCAATCACAAGAATTCTTTTAAACTCTTAATTCTAAATGGCTAATTCTTACTAGCTTTAAACGTAATTAAGTACAATCTTAAAAAGTTAGGAACCAATTAGAGAGCCGTCTTATTCCCGTATTCATAATCAGGCCTTATATTTAAGGCTTCCTTAAATTTATCTTCAGATACTCTACGAATTATTTTATTGGCTACTGAGTATCTGTCTGTCTTAAGACATTATGTAAGATATAAAAACGGACTATGAATACCGCTCATAAAAGCATATGTAACATCTTGATCAATCACGGAGGACTAGTCTCATGACTCCTTTTAGCATCTCTTTTTGCATAAACGTGACATCTATGGCTCCGGCACAGCAGCGTGATGTTCGTCACGCACAACATACGCAATATCTAATGAGAATATACTTTTAAAATAAGAACATCGGTAAAGCTGTACACTCATTAGATATCGCATGTCGCGTGTGACGAACATCGCGCTGGTAGCATGCCGGAGGCATTAGGGTATTTGGGATAGAGAAATCTGAGGATCTCTCTGTTCTATACACATTTGTAAACAATTGACAATAGAGAAATATATCAGAGTGCTCCTCGTCTCGATCCCAGACCTGTTCTCTCTTCCGAGTTGATAGACTTTCTCTATCACAGCCCTGACGCTGTTGGTATCTCTTTTGTGTGTATATCTGGTGAATTTTTTACACATTTGTTGTATGACAAAAGTATTTCAAGTATATATACTGCAATTATAACTATCAATTTTTATTGATTTTGTTGAAGTTTTGCGATATATATATATATATATATATATATATATATATATTAGGTGTAGTAAAAAGAAATCCATTATTTTTAATGATGGCTTTAGTAATCTGTATCACGCGTAGACGAGTGTATATATATATATATATATCGCGTAAAACTTTAACAAAATCAATAAAAATTGATAGTTATAATTGTCCCCAAAATAATCGACATGTCTTATGGAACTTTGGGGACGGTCCTCAATACCTACCTAGAAAAAAGTGTTTTCGAAAAGTACAAATTTTATAGAATAATAATTTTGTGGATGTTGAAGTGTACGATTTGTGTGCAAAACTTTGGAAACGGTCCTCGATGGAACCAAAAGTCCTCAAAAGAATTAATCCTTACCAAAAAGGGTCCCCGAAATTCATGATTAACACACACACACACACACACACACACACACACATATATGTATGTTATTTCTTGTTGTGAAGCTTTACTTATTAGCATTTTACATCAGAAACAAAAATCTTGCATAAATAAAATTAATATTTCCTATAATTAAAATAGTAATTAAATATTATAAGATAAATGTAAGAAAAAAGAACTAAATTACATATAATTATATGAAATAAATTTAAAAACTGTATATAACTAATGTCACAAATTTACCGTTGTATATCTGTAGAAAGTTTGTTATTGATCGCAATAATGAGACAGAACTATATTTTGCAGCAATTTAATTTTAATTCTATTACAACAATAAATGATTGTTATTAAACAATGATTTGGTATTATAGTGGACATAGATCGTGCAAGAGCGTTCGAAGAAATAATGTATTTATTTTTTAATAGTTTAGGTTGACCAACAATGTTGGTCTCTTATACCTTTAAAAAAAATTCATAACGTTTTTAACGTTAAAATTACATGAGTAATAAATTCTTCAAGATAACTTAGATTTCGGTAGTGAACATTTACACGGAAACATTGAAATATATTATTCGTTTTAGCATTTTATACTTACTCGTATATTTAGAATTACATTGTTTTTTATTACGATTTGAAAATGCATATCTGTAATATATTTAATGTGATTTATTAATGTTAAAATATAGACGTAACAAATTCTTCGGATTAAGTGAAAAAAACTCAAATCGCGTTGAGAGATGTTATGATATAACCATTTTGCATTCAATAATAAAAAATTGCATCATAGCTTATGTATTTATAAAGCATTAATTTAAAGAATCTTTAATGTAACAATATTGTAAATAAGTCTTCATTTTTTGTCTGTTTACATTCAATAAGCGTGACAATATTCAATAACAAAGGGATATGTGTGTCATCTCTGGAATCGATTTAAGATCTCTTTAAAAATACCATTAAGCACAATGATATAAGGAAAATACGCTTTTTAAATACATGCCTAATTTGATTGTTTGTACAAGGATTTATTGTTGGAAAGAAATTTATTGTGAAGGAAGTAACGGTGTTGGAGCTATTCTCTTATAATTTTTATGTCCCATGCCATGGAATTTCTTGACACAATCCAAAAAAGGACTGCGCTCCCTGGCTGAGTGCTTATTGCCATGGATTGCAATGGGAAGACGAGATGATCCTGTACAGATGAAACGCCTGATTACAATAGCTGTAATTGATGCAGAAGAGAATGACGACAATAAGACTTTTATATACGTTAAAGGACATAAAAAACGTGAATAGCTGGCTAGTATACCTGATAGCGACGACTCGACAATTGAGATTTTGATTACGAAGACATAGATTCTATACATAATTTAGATGTTACTAACTGTACATATTGTACAATACGTAGAAAACATGTTAAGAATTGTTACAGAATGTAACAATTAATAATTTAAAATATACAACTGGTGGTCGCAACGCCAGAAAAAAATATATCAAGTTTAAAAAATAAAGTATGAGATTTTTTTAAATGCATTTTAATTTCTTTCTCCTTTCTCTATAATTGAAAATCTATCAATAATGATAGCTATTCAGTATTATTACGATATACTTAGTTCAATAAAAAAAAATGTTTGATGTGTATTCAATAATAATAGTGTGAGTGACACATTTTCATAGATGACTTATTTCTTTTATGTCAAGTAACTTGGAATTTCTTAAAAGACAAAGAAATGCATTCTTTGTTAACCTTTTTTGGTAATGAAAAAAACGACAGACGAACAGATATAAAAATAATATACTTATCGTGATAGTCTAAATTTTTTTGTTACAAGTGTATATCCCTACTCTACATCTCTTAAATTCTAGACAGCAATAATTTTTTTTCGTTTTTTCAGTAGACTCGAAGATTTCAATCCAATCGTTTATAGTCTCTCTTAAAATCGAACTCTATCAATCAATTAGGCTATTGGTTAGTCTTGTGTACGATGGAGAACATACGTAATCTCTCAGACGCTGTGGGTATATTATGTGAAAGCTTCGATTCTTATCAACCGGAGCATTACCAGCTACTTTGCAACAAATAGATCAGACATTTACTAACATCACCCGGAACGCACCTGATTCATTGCAGATTAATGTTTGCGTTGCTCAGGAACATCAGTTGTTAGGAACAATGTAAGTACATATGTTAATGATCATAGACATTGACGTGGAGTATTGTGACTTCGCGTTAGGTTCGATATGATAGTCGGGATGTAAGTATCAATGTGTATGAAGTTTCGTGCACTCATTCACAGTGATGCTTTGAGCATGATCAAGTTCTTATTATTTTGCATATGATAAATGCTCCACGTGCACATGAGATCTATTTTAATTTATGCTATTTAAGTCTTGCTATTGTATGTTTCAGATGCTGTGATGCAAACAATCGATAGAGTAGAAGAATGTGAGAGGTATTTATGAACGATACTGTGACAATGATCATATATTGAGCGAAAATAGGAAGGAAGACGGCGCTGATGATGTAGAGAGACCTGGCATCTCTCATGAAAGAAATATAAATTTATAATTATATCATATATGTATATAGATAAATAAGATAATAAATATTTTTCATTCCATTTTGTAAAAAAACTGTGCTAAAATATATGTATATTTGAACTGTATATCTGGGGTATGGAATTATTTGGCTACTTTCCTATTATCTTTTCCTTCGTTCATCCTTCGCTCATTCCTTGGCTTTATGTTGTACTCGTGCCGACGTTATCATGATGTCTAATGGTGTCATCGCGCTCTCATTGAATGTTCGATTTGCGCTCATCAATTCGGTAGAATAAAAATCTTAAATCTTTGCGTGCAAGAAAAGAGACAAAACGTTGGATAGAGAATGCAACGGGAGAAAGAGAGAGAAAAGGTAATAAGTATAGATAGTAAGAAATAGCGCGCTCGGTTGCTCGTCTATATTATTATATAAAATATTATCACAATTAGTTGCTAAGTTATATCATTAAAAGAAATATAAAGTAGATATCATATCTATTTAATAAAATCGCGTGCGAAAGAAGAAAAAAGAATGTAAGAGAGAATACAACGGGAAGAAGAGAAAGCGCTAATACTAAGTATAGGGCCACGGATGGGACAGAGAGAACTGCGGGAGTTCTACAACGGGTGAGAGAGAGAAAGAAAACCCTTTCCCCTCTAACACGAATGCGCTTCTCCCTTCCTAACATCTGTGAGGCACTTTCCCCTGACTCCCTCACACACGACACACACATCGTATACGTATACGCACTAACATATAGTGGGTTACGACCGGCATATATACCCTACTAATTATCTAGGCGTAATTGCTGAATGCAGCCCAGGTTTGAAAATGTATCACATCAAGCCAAACGAAGAATGAAATTATGCACTAGATTTTTCTATACTTCATTCTTTATCATCTCTGTATATTTAAGTATCACCAAATAACCAAGTCTTTTCTACTCCCTGTAATGATTTAATGTGAGTTATATGATATATGGTTGCGCTACTTATTATATTGACAAATCGATTCAACTGACATAATAATATTATTAATATTAATATTTAAAGTTAAAATTACAATTACTAATATAATATAAAGACATTTATAATAGATTGATTGCCTCTAAATTATTTCAATTCCTTCTTTTTGTAAATCTTGGCGCGTAGCGTATATAAATATTGGAGTTACTTTATTGTTTGAATTCTATATTTCAATTTATTAGATATTGTATTAAATATTTAAAAATTATTATATATATAAATATTAAAATAAAATACTTTTTAATCGTTTAATGTAAAATTGATATGGTAATTAATAAACGCGATAAATAAATGATTATTAAATGAGAAACGTATTAACGTGTTTTCATTTACGAGCTGAAAAACGGATAATTCACTCAAAAATATTATACTTCCAACGGAAAAACGAGTATTGAAAATGAATAATTCATTCAAAAATATTCATGATCATACTCGCGTATACGTTCCTCATTCATCTGCGGAAAAACGATTTATTGAAAACGGGCAATTTCCTCAAAAATACTCATCGACAGCCGCTCTACGTTGAAGCTTATTACACATTATTCTCGGCAACCGGCATTCACTTTCTGAACGAGAATAATTCTATAAGTACAGACAATTACGCCAACGGTTACACTCTTTTCGCTTTCGATCTTACTCTATCCGCTAATTGCGCAGGGGGGGAATCTTATGATTAGAAGTGAGATTTGAAAAAACTTTTTCAGTGACTATTAATTGTATCGTCTATACCGAGTTCGATAACGTTTTAGAAATCGACTTCTCGTGCCAAGTCATTGGCGACTTTTTCGGTCAGCCGTAGAGCTTCCGCGAGAAAATTATTTTCTCCCACTACACATTTTTTTTCTAATCTAATTGTACTCAAAAAAAGATTCAGTCTTGCTCGTGACATCGACGCCGATGTTTTGTGACGTAAAAATAATAGCAAAAATTCGAATATCCTAATGGATATAGTCATTAATATACAAGGTTTTCGCGATATCGAAAAAAACTTTATTCCGAAAAAAATCGCGATTCTTGCAATTAATGCGACGAACTGAATTATGCCACTCACCGTACACTGAATTATGCCACTTTATCCATTTGGCGACTTATCCGAGAGAGTAAGACGAGAAAACAATTGGCTTACACGAATTATCACGGAATCAAATGATTCGACGGAAACGTCAATCCTAAATATTTTACTATACTCCAAGACATTACACGATAAGCTACATCTGTAGCAGAGAAGACACGTTAGCTTGAATCTACTCTCCAGAAACGTATATAATCTGAAAGGAATTTCTCCGGTTTTTAAAAAATCTATCATATTTTGAATGTCGCAGACAACGTTGCACGCATCACGGATTTCGAACCAACGTCGAATCACATTGCGCCTTACGCAATGCTTACAAATTGAAACGTTGACTAACTATACGAAATAGCAGCAATTCGAGCTACGATAACCATCCCTCAGAAAATTGGAGCTAGAGCGATGTCGAGAGCGAAAAAATAGCTGAAATTTTTCAATTCAATTTAAAAATTAGAAACACGATATAATTCGTAATATCGAAGCGTGGAAGAAAAATATTGTGACTGAAAAGTCGAACCAAAGTGAGAACGAACATGCGACAGACGAGAAAATAAAAGATCTTAGTAATATAGCAATGGGGGGTTATATTCCACGGATACAACCACCTGGGCTACCACGAGACGGCGCTGGCGTTGCAGTCGCGAGAAGAACTTGTGGGAGGATAATGCAAGAATAATTCCAGACGATATCGCTGTTTATGTAAACAGCGATACCATTGATACGCGCCGCTGCCGCCGCCGCGGACCCCGCGTCCATTCCAAATGCGGGCCATCGTTACTCCACACTCACCCCGAAATGTGACGATTAATGTCAAAATATTTTTTATTTAAAATCCTCCTCCTTCTCCTCCTCCTCCTCTTCCTTTTTCTCTTCCTCCTTTTATTCTTCTACCTCTTCCACCGCTTCTTGACGTGGAACAGCTATTCTTCGCTTTGAAAGTGGAGGAGGTCCATCATGTACTCGACGCACTCCTCGGCGCTTACATTGTTAAAATTGAAGAGGAAATCGTTAATGTATATGATCTCTTCCTCGTCATCGTCATCCTTCTCCTCCTTCTCCTCCTCTTCCTACTTCTCCTCCTCCTCCTCTTCCTGCTTCTCCTCTTCTTCATCGAGAACGTCCTCATCGAAGAGAACATACTCATCACCGAGAATGTTCTCTTCAGCGAGGACATACTCTTTGATGCTGACGTCCTCTTCCTCTTCCTCCTTAATCTTTAGCCGTTTGGCTGGAGGCTCGGAATTCTTCAATCTCAAAAAAAATACAATCACGTAACACTTAATCATATAACTCACTCAACATGCGAAAGTATTCCGTCTATTGGCAGAATACTTCTACAGGTTGAAGTCACTCACATCGAATACAGTGCTGCGCGCGATGCAACTCGATAAAGACTGCCGCTGAAAAGCATTCTTCGCTGTAGCGAAACTGTCCGGGGATTTATCTATGGCAGTCGATGTATATAAAACAAAGTAAATCAAAAGTGCCGCCACGAGAAGATTGACATAATATGTTCTGACATAATAAGTAGAAAGTTGCCTTTATTGTGCATTGGGCTATCAAATATTATCATTATATTACATTAAGATATTGAGCAGCGCTGCCGCCGCCGCCGTGCGCTCTATCTCATATACTTGCCATATACTTATCTATCTATACCATCTTTCTCTCAATACGTTATGCCATGATCCGTTGCGATTTATGCATCCTATACTTACGATTTTTTTCTCTCATTACAGCTTCTTATATGACTTCTTTTACTTATTCTTATCAAAATATATACATATACATATATTTTTTTTTATTTCTATTGTACTTATTTAATTATGTTCTAATAATGCTTTTAAGGGGATGCTGGAGTGTCCTGTTTTATCATTAAATATTAAAGATTCTTTTCTCTTAATTGTGTTTATGGATTGAAAAATCATTCTCCACAATTAAAGTATCGACAATAACGCAATTCGCCAGCTACATTTGAATACGAAAAACGAAAGAAAATTGAAGACTTACAGTTTTGTTATCGGCTTCTGTAGTCAACACATCACAATATGTGCTGCACATAAGAGTTTCAGATCTTGCACGTTCATAAAAAGTAGCTAGCGAATTGCGGAAAACCTAAACGAACAATCCTATGCTTTTAGAAACGCAGTATGAGTTTTAGTATAAGAAAAAAGAGTATCCGAAAATTTCGTTTGTATATTACGAGTGAAATTGACGTGAAGCCACGAAACTAAGCAGTATTTTAGTTCCGCGATATTCCGACAGCGGCGCTGTCATGAAAAGTGCGTCTCTGAACCATAGAAATAATCTGAATTATCGACTCAGGCCCATATCAATAAACGTGCCCTGGTCAAAGTTTTTTCTTTTGAGAGGAAAAATAATAATAAAATAAATATGATATTAGTTATTTCAATTTTGTTGAAATAATTTCTTCCTAAACAAGAAACATATTATACTATATTATTTACATATGAATACAAATGAAGATAATTATTTTAATTACACTGTTCTGTCTTTTACATACATTTTATTTAGTAAATTATTGATGCATATATATAAAATAACACACACACATATATATATATATATATATATGTATATATATATAATAGCATACATACACACGCGTGTGCGCATGTATGCGTGCGCGAGCGCGCGCGCGTGTGTGTACATATATACAACATATGTCTAAACTTTATTTACTGAATTATTTACACATGCATTGTGACGTGATGTTTTCCGTCCATCACAAGGGCCGCATGGTGCCCGAATAGTGCGGTATAGCGTCCTGAGTCCTCTCACATTTTGGGAGCGGACGCACCTGCGCTTTTCCCCGCGTCGTCGTTTGCGTACCTTACGCGTTCCGCGCTGTCGTTTTCGTTTTCTGGTTTCGGTGTATTCCCATACTGAGGGTTACAGAGGCCGACGACTCTCACGACTTTGGCGGAGTGACGCCATCTCACCGGAGAGAAGAGGAGGAAGAACGACCAGGATTGGGAGTCGGGAGACGATCGCTGATGACAGATCCGCCGGGGGCGCACGACACCTGACCCCGGGTTGCACACAGGTGATATCATTCCTTCATTGTTACGCCCTTTTAATTATCGCAAAGCATTCTTTATCGCACCCTCTTACAGGCGCAAAGCGGATCGAGAGCCGGTACGGCATGACGGGGAAGGCCACTCTACGCCCCAAGGACGGCGAGAGCCCCGGATAGGCGCCTCGAGATCACGAGGCGGCTTGAAAAAGACTCCCGCGATCTCTCGAATTTCGCGCGCCAAGACATGCGACGGGCATGACGCAGTTTCCGCGATTAGCGGAGCCGCGGGGCTACGCGCCAATCATGCGCGATAAGGCCCCTTCGCGGGGATAACGAGTCCTGCATGCGCCCGGGAGGATTAGCGCCTGGCACTTGAGCTGTGGCCCGCTTGGAGAGAGCACGCGAGAGGACACAGGACGTCAGCGGATTGAGAGCTTTCCAAAGTCAATTAGGACGAGCACCTGCGAGGGAGTCACGGTGAGACAAGCATCACCTCTGTAAAGTCGCCGGTTTCCACGTCCGGGAGGCAACTTATCGGATTTCTATCGGGCGTGCAATAGTGAATGCACATGGCATCACCGTGCACCAGAGTTTCGCGGGACTCGCATACGCGTATCGCCTCCCGGATCGGCCCTTGTCGTCGAAATAACTCTAAGGCGTCCGCCAAGGCCACAGCCTCGTCACTCGTTGTCGGTTTCTTTTTATCGCGGATTGTGCGGGAGTGCACCGCGCGGAAAGATTCGAGTGAGAAAACGGCACAAGGTTGATATGATACACGACAGTAAAGAGAACTCCGTTTCTTTGTAATTTAACAAAAGAATTTTCTTTAATATGGTCAGTTACAAAGTCAGAAAATATAATTAATTGAATATTAGATTAACAGAATATTAAATGCGGTCACCTTTTCAAATTGTAGTTGAAATCGCGGTGATGGAAAATCTCGGCGATTTTCTCGGCACTTCTCGAAAAGATTCGTTTTATAGCGGTTTTCACTAAGCGGTAGCACGGCGGTTTTACGAAGCGATATAGTAGCGAGACTATGACTCTAAGAACTCTGAGAACTTTTTTGACTCTAAGAAATCTAAGAAGGAGGCCGGCGAGATCGAAGCATTTATTGCTTTCGGCCTGGGCTTTCTTCTTGGGAAAAATCCAATAAAATTTTGCCACAATCGTAATTACTACGTGGCATTAGGTGTACAAAATTGATTGGCGCTTTGCATTCTTTTCTAACGACGTTCAACGTAACAGTCATGCGCGACAGAAAATCCGTACGTGGGATTGGTGACAGCGCGTGACGTATTCGTCGGAGCGCGGCGCTCGCGTGCGCGAATTGAATTGTTCTAGAACTTTCGAGTGTCCGTTACCGGTGCCTGTTTGCGTGTACCGAATTGTTTAAAAAGACTAAAGAACGACGAATCCCTGACTTTGACGAGGCTTACGGTCAGGCTCGAGATGAAATCACGAGCTCACTTTATGCGTGCGTTCAATAACAATTACTGTCGGTCGATCGAAAGAGTTCTTACTTTTTTTCGAATTACCGATCTCAAACACGGATCATATGTTGCGTCGAAGTTCCGTGCCGTAGTATTGTCGCGTTTCGTGTCGTTTCGAACGTCTGTAACGTAAGATTTGCATGTTTATTCGGTCCTGTGTGTCATAGCCATTAAAGTCAATTTATAATAGCAATTGATAATTATGCGTATTCTGTCGTATCGAGACTGTGTAGTGTCGAGTTTGCACGTATTCGAGCCTTCTCTGCATCTCAGCTGAGCGGCGCGAGGTTCCGCAAGCGCGCACGAGGTCACGCCGTGTCCACGCTACAAGCTGCCGAATTCTTTAGCATTTGCGAAGCGATGAAGTATGGTTCGTATAATTCGCGAGAGTATTCCCGTGTGGCGTGAGCTCGTGTCGCGAGAATTTCACGAAGTTGATACGCCTAGCGTAAAACCGCGGGGATTACTATATAAATCAGTTATTGCGCTCAAGTAAAGTTATCGTCTCGATTGTATCGCCAAATGTGAATGAGAGTCGAAGACTCATTTAATATATTTGTTACTTTTGTTATTGTTAATTCATGTGTACTTTATTCTCGACCCTATTCGCTCCTCCAAACGATCTGCTATCGTTCGACCGCGAACCGTCCCCTCTGCCATTTCCGAGGCTGTGCTACCGGTTGAGTTCGCAGCTCATTAAAGATGGCATAAAGAAAATCGCGTAATTTCTGAAAAGAGTGGCACGCTCGCTCGTGCCTGGCGCCCAACTATTGTCTTGTGATTATGTGCCGCCCTTGAGAGCGGTCGCGGGAAGACGCATTTCGGTCACGTTTCGTTTAACGCCACCCGTCATCCGATCGCCTACAAGAACCTTAGCTGTGAATGTGCGACGAAGTTGCGCCATGCTCGTGAGTGCGGTTGCAGCATATATCAAGATTCGGAACGCGATGTGTGTTTCGGTTGAGCTTCCATTCTGCTCGGATGTCGGAATGACAAGCGGCAATTTCGTAGCAGACGTAGCATATAAATGAAATTTTCGAATACTGTCTTATACTAAAACTCATATTTCATTTCTGCAAGCATAATATTGTTCTTTGAGGTTTTCTGTAAATCGCCAGCTACTTATTTTAAACGTGCAAGGTCTGAAATTATTGTATATAGCACATTTTTGACTCGACTCGGATGTCGAAACGATAAGCAGCAATCTCGTAGCAGACGTAGCATATAAATAGAATTTTCGAATACTTATTGCTTTTATATTAAAGGTCACAATTCGTTTCTGCAAATATAGTATTATTCTTTGAGGTTTTCTGTAAATCGCCAGCTACTTATTTTAAACGTGCAAGGTCTGAAATTATTGTATATAGCACATTTTTTACTCGACTCGGATGTCATTACTTAGTAAGAAGCGCCATTCCTCTTATCGCGCACAAGCGAAGCACCACTATTTAATTACAGAAATGGATTAAATCATTGTATAAACCAGCAATATATTATCGATTGGAAACGCTATAATAATATATTTTTGTATATATATAGAAATAAATATCAGAATCGTTGTTTAGAAAAGGAATCATGCGTCCTTGCTGCATCGGCGATGATGCCAGAATCGAAATCATATTCTTGAATTGCAGAACGAATTATTGAAATAGAAGTACGACAGAGTGAGACAGAACAAAAACAAAAAAGGATAGAAACTCCGATTGTAATCGGTGAGACTCCGCACGCCGAGCTGGGCTTGTCGAACGAAACAGCTAGTCTATCCTTTAGAGTCTCTCCCTCCCTCCCTCCCTCTCTCTCCCTCCCCCTCCTTCCCCCTTCTCTCTCCCTCTCTCCCTCCCTCTCTCTCTCTCTCTCTCTCTCTCTCTCTCTCTCTCTCTATGGTCGCTTGATTCTAGCGACTGAAAATACTTTCTGGGAAATTTCGGCCGCTCAATGTGTATAATA
>NW_011627052.1:280348-369887 GCF_000204515.1 Acromyrmex echinatior | reverse complement strand
GGGGGAGCTATGAAAAAAGGCCCCAGCCGTAAATCGTACTTTGGCTAGTTATAGATAAATGTCAGAGGCGTTCATTGTGGACTGACTATTTTTAATTTACTGGCAGAGGCATTCGATTATCAAATTTGATGAAATACAATTACGGAATCAACTTGTAGAATTTTGTCTGCAATTAAAGAAATGTGAATAGCATTGTCATGATGGAATCAAAAGCTGATTGCTTGACATGATGGAAACAAAGAAACTAATGAAGAAAAAAAAAAGACTGAATATCAGTAAACAACTTTGGAATCTTATAATTTTTGTCTGAAACGTTTTTTCTAAAAACGTTATATAATAGCCTTATAGCACAAGAATGGTCGTAATTCAATCATAGAAGAGAACGTGAATCATAGGTCAACATATTATATTTTGGCGTACTATGCATGTCGATACAAGTATAATTCACATTTCTTTACGATTATAGTTATAGTCACCTTTATGTTCAGCTCCTAAATCCGGGGTCTTTTTACACCCTATATAATATATACGTTATACATATATATAATATACATTATACAGTCAATAGTCACATGCATAATTTTCATACGATGCTGTACGTTATGAAATGTATATAAGTATATCATATTCAAAGCAAAATATTTTAGCAAATGTATACACTTATAGGTCAATGTGTACGTTGACTAACAGCAAGTTACAATAAATTTATTTTTACTAAATACATTCTGACTGTGACTTAGATATATCTTCGGATGTAACCATGTATTTGAAATACATGTATATACATATAATGTAATAGCACTTTTTCCTTTATTCTCAATATCATTTTAACTTAGGATGTAACACGTATTGTTAGTACATAAATACATTGCACATACATATGTAGCTATTCAATCTCTTTTTATTATATTTAATGGACCTTTTACAATTATAAGCCATAAATCAGCCATAAATACGAAGTCAGAAAAATTGACTGTGATTGATCAATTTTTAGCTTCTGACTTCTGATTTGTAACTAATGGCTTATTGTAGAAGGCACATAAAAGAGAGATAGAAGTTATATCATACTTAATTCATACTTAGCTTTTCATGCAGATATAATATAGACACATTAGTGAATAATAGAATTATATTTTATGTGCATTATGATGTACTCACGTTACAAAACATAAAATATATTTCTAATTCATATTCACGTACGTGTGTAACTACTTCATCTGTTTTTGTTACGTGTAACAAAAAGGTGTACTGATCTTCTTTTTTCTACATTGAAAAAATAAAAAGAGATATGTTTTTTTATGGTCAAATTAATATACAGATATTATATGCTTTTATATTTTCAATATCAGAATATACATACAACTAACATAAATTAAAGCTAACGAGAATCAAACACAGATGATCAGACGTAACATCTTGAAAAGATAATCAAATTACGAATTCTCTGATAAATTCTCATTTTATGTGTACAGATATACTCATTTCATATATATATGGATATTCATGAAAAAGAATTACATTATGTATGCAATGTCGTATTCATTTATTGATATTATATTATTAGGTGTTGGAATTAATTCGTAGCGTTTTTTAATGAAAGAATGTTATTTATTTCTCATGAGCATTAAAAAATACATTAATGAAAGTACTTCCCATCACTTGTAAAACGCTACGAATTAATTCCAACACCTAATATTATTACTAAAATGACATTGGACGTAAGGAAAAAGTGCTACTACGGCTTCGTATCGATATAGCTATTAAAGTTCAAAATCTGTACTTTATGTATATTATAGATTTTTAATACTGATGATATATATTGGAACACGGCCTACACTGCATGTGTACATAATACAACTGTATTTCTAAGGTCCGATTCTACAAATATAAGATTAACTTCAATTACGGTTTATTTTTTTTCTCAATTCTAAAATTGGAAAATTTTCCAAAATAAATTTTACATTTGTGGAACCGATCCTAATACACGTCCCTGCTAAGATGGTAATGTAGGAAACGGAATAAAAATATCGATAATTAATCGATCGAATTTCCTGCATGATCATATTAACTCAGAGGATGTAAGCATCTTATACATTGGAAATAAAAACTTGTAATATCGACCTTAATTAACTTCAGCCTTCTCTCCAGCATCCCCTTAAAGCGAGCGCAGCGATATTATCAAACGCGATATCGATCGTGATGATGTTGCTGGCACATGTAATATGATACGAAGAATATAGATAGGAAAAGAACGAATAGATATCGCGAAGACGGAAGGAATGATTTCAAAGACACACAATTAATATTCGTTTATTTTTCATATACTATATATTATATATAACGTATAAAAAGAAGAGCATAAGAAACTACCGCACAAGTTATAGTTTGTGATATTTAATTATCATTACATTAATTAAAACATTCATATCTGTCAGTCACGAAAAGTATAGAACGAGAATTTCCAGATTCGTTCTACACTTTTCATGATATGACAATTGGCGGTGTAACATTATTGTACGAAGCATCTTCACATATGAAAGAACACCTTTATATTACAACATACGACGGTTGAATTTAATGTCAACTATATGTAACTCTGCGTTTTAAGAATATTGTGAATTTACTGAAGATGGCCAGATTGTGGCCGAAACGTTTAATGTAATGATAATTATTAGGTTGTTGCATATGAAATGTCGGATTTTCTTTACATATGAACATTTGTCTCCCTATTTTCGTTATGCTTTTGTTTTTGGCATAACCTCGTTTATAGTCGTATTGTCTATTGCCACATTTCAACAAAGATTTTCTCAAAAGTGTTCCATTTTGTTATTTGTTTTGAATTTCGTAAGGATATGAATGAAGGATATGAAAAAAATTACATGAATTCAACCGATATTCATGTAATTTTTTTATATGAGTATAAACTTGGTAATAATGCTGCAAAAGCTGCACGCAATATAAATTAAGCATTTGGGGAGAATACTGTAACGATTGAAAAGTGCAGCGTTGGTTTGAAACATTTCGGTCTGGTGATTTTTCTCTACAAAATGAACCGCGTGGAAGACCCAAAATGTCTGTGAAAAATGATGCTCTGAAAGCATTGATGGAAACGAATCCAATTGTATCTACAAGAGAACTTGCTACCAGAATGAAAATTGATCGATATTGACAACGATATTGCGACACCTTTCTGAAATTGGCAAGGTGAAAAAAATGGATAAATGGGTACCGCACGAATTAACCGAGCGAAATAAGCTAGATCGATTGAACATATGCTCATCATTACTAACCCGATTTCATCGAGAGCCATTTTTTGATCGGATTATTACTTGTGATGAAAAATGGGTTCTTTACGACAATAGGAAAAGATGTGCTCGGTGGCTTGATAGGAATGAGGCTTGTGCTCATACTCCAAAGCCATCACTTCATCCACGGAAAATTTTAATAACAGTTTGATGGAATGTGACTGGAGCAATTCATTACTCATTCCTTCGAACTGGGGAGACAATTACAGCCGAAAAGTACATTGATGAAATGCATGAAAAATTGAAAATTATACGCCCATCACTTGTTAATCGGCATGGCCCAATACTTCTCCACGACAATGCTCGGCCGTATACGTCGTACAAAATAATTGCGAAATTAAATAAATTAAAATGTGAAATTTTGTAGCACTCAGCTTATTCACCGGATCTTTCGCCAACCGACTTTCATTTTTTTAAACATTTAGATCATTTAGAACATTTAGAACTTTTTACAGGCTAAACAGTATGAAAATGAAGACAGAAAATGAAGACTGAAAAATTTCATATCAGAGTTTATTGATTCTAAAGATCAGAATTTCTTTAAGATAGGCATTTGTACATTAAAATCTCGTTGGGAAAAATGTATTGAAACAAATGGAGCATATTTTGATATTTTTAAATAAACAGCTTTTGAAAAAAGATATGCAGTTTTATATATTCACTTAAAAATCCGACATTTCATACGCACCAACGTAATAAATATCACAAACTATAACTTGTGCAATAGTTTCTTATGCTCTTCTTTTTATACGTTTTAAATATATAACCACGTTTCGTTTTCATGATGTATTTTTTATAAATTATCCATAGTGTAACTAATAATTCACATTTCATATTTGAATTTTTATCATAAATTTTACGTTAGGTTTTTGCCACATCGTATTTGTTATTTGATGCGTCTCGCGATGACATCATCAATGTAATTTAATATAACAAAAATATGCGATATTTGCAATTTCGCAAGCGTCGACGGTTTTATTAGATAATAATCAAAGATTTTTCAAGGACATGCTGCGAGAAGTCACAACATGTCACGGCATGTTTCGCGGTGACGTCATCAATGCGATTTGATATAAATGCGACATTACTAAATAGTATGTCACGTGACCAGATTTTTCACGAACATTCGTCATGATACGACATGTCACAACATGTTCGAACGGTGACATCATCAATGTAATGTGTTACAAACGTCACGTGACCAAGTAACTGGTATAAAATGAGAAGATTTAGACGCACCGCGTCATTAGTCAATGCAAGCGATAACATGGAGCGCGATTTGATAGAACAAGCAATCCAACTGAATACCATAGAAGAGTACGTCGCATACGAACAACGATGTGACGAACTCATAGAATCTCTGGAAGAGCAAAGTTATGCCAAACGCCGCGATTATCGATCGGCAAGAGACAATCGATAATGATCACATATATCGCGAGGCTCAAGAGTTTGAAGGATTCGGTGTGTGAACGATTTATGCATGTGGGTGCCGGATATGGATTTCAATGGCGCGAGATCGAAACAGTGTTCGTGAGTAGTATATTGACAAGCGCGGTGATAAACTCTAATCGAGCCGCGACGGTTTTTAGAAGACGCTGGTAATGTAATGCTCAAGCGAGTGCGAAACACTGTAGAAAGACATGATAATATAAAAGTGAACCGCGTTCAACAGCGAATTCGCGATGAAGAATAAACGTGCTAATAATGCTAGTGCTGCATAATTACAAAGAACAGCGAGATATATCGATGCACCGATATGTGCGAGTGATACGAGCGACACGTCGTCGAGCCTATTCTAGCATCGCTCGAAGAGGTCCGGGAACGCGACAGCTGGTGAGCATTGTCGCTAATTCTCAATTTGGTAGTGAATGTGAATATACACAA
This sequence comes from Acromyrmex echinatior, assembly GCF_000204515.1. The sequence goes on along the minus strand of NW_011627052.1, from coordinate 364,698 downwards.
TTCAATGAGCATGGTATTACTTCGAAGTGCTACGGGAAATAGCGACGAAATGAGCGGTGATCAATATGCATTCGATGGATAATGCGTGATCGATGACAGCTACTCTATACCCAGCTAAAAGTCATGTGGATAGAAAATCGTCGTATTCGCATTATATGACAGTGTCTCTCGGATATCGAATTTCCAATAACGTTCAAAGACATTTCGAAATTCGAATATCTCAACAACATATCGATCAACGTGTACAGCATCAAAATTAAGCAGATCCTTCCTCTACGGCTCACCGATGACGAGAGAGACAAACATGTCAATCTCCTGTACCTACAAAATTCACGCAACGACAACATTAGATACTTTATGTAAAACCTATAAAAAACCTATCCTACCTTATAAATTACTCATAAATTACTGGGAGAACGAGAGCAGGAAATATTTTTGCGATCAGTAAGTATAATAAGAAAAGTTGATAAAAAACAATATTTAAAATAGTAAAAAGAAATAGAAAAATGATTTCTCTATTATTTGCAGGTGCCTTCATTAGATATTTTAGCTTGAGCGCAAAGTTGGAGATCCACAGCGAAGACTGTGATAAGATGAACGATTGTGCGATTCGACTGCCGAGCAAGGACAACAAATAGCTCAAATTCGGCAACTATAACAACCGAAAACGACCTCTCATCATCTACGCCGAACTGGAGTACGTCCTATGGAAGACGGAATCCGACAAAGAAGACGCGTCATATGCGTATCAACAGCATGAAGCATTTAGCACAGGCTACTATATACGATGCGCGTACGATGATACATTATCGTCGTATCACTTCCGTCGCGATGAAGACTATATAGCGTGGTTCGCGCGACAACTCAACGATTTGGCGTATCGCGTGAAAACTATCGTATCCGCCAACGTGTTCATGGAAGCGTTGTCTAAACAGCAATGGGAGGCGTACCGTAGCGCGACGAGTTGTCACATCTGCGAGAAACCGTTCGCGCCGGACGATATGCCTGTCCGCGATCATTACTATCTTATCGGGCGATACCGCGGCCCAGCATATTCGAAAAAAAAAAAATTATAGATTTACTCAGTTAGTCAGTCAGTTAATCAGTCAGTCAGTCATGTAAAATCTGTAATCCTCACTAGGTTTGGAGGTGCGATATGAATATTCTGTTTACAGAGACCAGTGTTTGGTACTCTGCATAATTGCTCGTACTTTTTCAAAAAGATACTTTACCGATTGAGCCCATACATGCTTCGCTAATCCTTCATCAGCAGTTCGATAACCGTACAATATCTGTTGAACGCTGTTCGCTAGATACTTAATAATGCCGCGAAGAAGTGAGATATAAAATGTTGATAATGTAATTGTAGCAAATAAAATGATTATGTTCTTTGCTATGTCTTTTCACAGTACATATATTGTGATATCGTCTCTTACGTATATACGTACATACGTACATACGTACATAAACAAATACATAAATACATGCATACATACATACATACATACGTTCATACGTACATTTATATGTACGTTCATCTTCGATGCGATGGACTTGGCGGACTTAGCGGCAAAGGATGGTATCTCTTTCGCTCGATCAATTTTCGGCGTATATATTCTTTTACTCAGTCTATGTCTTAACGCTCGTAACTGAAGTTTACGATTGAATGAAAAAAGCTATATATACTATTTATATACACTGTCAGATCGGTGACATGTCGCGACGCGTTAAGAGAAGCGCCGATGTTTCGGCTGCTAAACTAAACATAACTCTTATACAGTAAAATGAAAGTGATACGCCAATGAAAAATATGAAATCACTCTGCGTTTCCACAATCCTTAAATTTCTTCGAAGAAGTGTCAATAATGATTTTTTCTGAGAAGAGATCGATGGCATGTCGCGATGTGTTAAGAGAAGCATTGGGGCTGTTTATATAAACATATCAATGAGGTGTGAAAAATATAAACTGGAACCACTAATGATGCTGCCTTATCTACTTTTAAAGAAAGTGTGGCCCAATAGTCAAAGAAGTCACAAATGAAATATGTATAATGTGTTATAAGCGCTCAGTTCCACAGTTGATGTCCTGGAAGACGAACGAAATAAGTCGGTCGCAATAAGTATAATGGGAAAAGTATGGCTAACGTTGGGCAACGTTCGTGCGAACGTTGAGAATATAACCAATGTAGTCGAGTATATTAGAAATGTGGAGCCGGAACAGTTCGCGAATATTAGAGATGAAATGTTCGAAGAAATGGAAGCCCATGTTGATATCATTCGAAGAGTTCCAGGAACGTGAACGGGTGGTCATTGTCACGTATTGAATTTGGCTATCAATGTTAACAAATTAAATTCCATGTGCGCGAGATGCCATATCAAAGTGTCGCGGAAAATAGCGACGAAACGAGCGGTGATCAGTGTGCGTACGACGGACAATGCGTGCTTTGCGTGGTCGGTGGCCGCTCTGTATCGAGCTGAAAGAAATGCGGATCGGAAATCGTCATATCCGCATTATATGACAGTATTGAATCTCGCGGGTATCGAATTTCCAATGACTTTAAAAGACATTTCCAGATTTGAACGTTTGAACGATGCGTCGATCAACGTGTATGATATCGAGAATAAACAAGTTCTTTCTTTGTGGCTCACCAATGACAAGAAGGAGAAACACATCAACGTGCTGTACATGCAAGATCTACGCGACGACAGTGTTGAACATTTTGCGTGGATAAAAACTCTATTCTGTTTCGTAAGATCACAACTCACCAGAATGGAGCACAAGAAATTTTTCTGCGATCGGTAAATACACATGAAAAAATTATTATAATTTTCCGTCTTACTAATAAAATAATGGTAATTGTTATAATTTTTGTTTTTTTCAGATGCTTGCATTACTTCAGTACGAACGAAAAATTGCATTCGCATGGACTGTGGGAAAATGAATGACTGCGCCATTCGACTACCGAAAGTGGACAACAAGTGGCTCGAATTTGGGAACTATTGCAACAAAGAGCGCATCCCATTCATCGTCTACGCTGACTTGGAGTGCGTCCTACGTAAAACGAAATCCGATAGGAAAGATGCGTCGTCGTACACATAGCAACAGGACGAAGTATTTAGTATAATATACTACGTGCGATGTTTGTACGATGACACGTTATCGTCATATCGGTTTTGTCGCCATGAAGATTGTATAGCGTGCTTCGAACTCCAAGACTTGGCACATCGTGTAAAAAATATTGTATCCGCCCGTAATGTGCCCATGGAAATGTTGTCGAAAAAACAATGAGAGGCATACCGTAACGCGACGCGCTGTCACATTTGCGAGAAACCGTTCGCGTTGGACGATACGCGAGTGAACCATCATTGCCATCTCATCAGTAGATACCGTAGTCCAGCGCATTCAAACTGTAACTTAAATTATAAAAATTCATTATATGTTCCGATCGTTTTTCATAATTTATTAGGCTACCACGTGCACTTTATAAATAAAGAAATTGTTGTCGCGTACGATGGATTTGTATGTGTACTGCCGATAACCAAAGAAAAATATATTTCGTTCACTAAACATGTTAAATATATCGCCGAGAGAGCAGACTCGCAAAAATGTATGAAATTATGGTTCATCAATTCTTAATTTAAATTTTTCAGTACAAGCCTCGATAAATTGACGTTGTTTCTAAACAGAGACAAATTAAAAATCATACGTTCCAAATTTTCAACACTATCGGATTAAGAATTTGAATTACTGACTTGTAAAGATGTCTTTTCGTACGAGTACGTTGACTGCATCGAAAAATTGCAGGTTACCACCGCGCGAATCATTTTACAGTTCGTTAATGGGCAATACAGTATCCGAGAGCGATTACTCACTCCGTGAACGTATGGCGGATTCTCCATATTAACGCGAGTACAGTGATCTGTACTTGAAAACCGATGTCTTGTTATTGGCCAATTTCGAAAATTTCCGCGAAAATTGTGTCGCGAGTTACGGTTTCGATACCGCGCATTATTACACCTTGCCTGGTTTCACGTGGGACGCGATGTTAAAATATACGCGCGTAAAGTTTGAGTTACTCACCGACATTGATATGATCATGTTCATTGAGTATACACGGTATATGCGGAGGCCTCAGGCTTCAATCAATGTTCAAGCATATACGCGCAGGCTAATAACAAGTACGCAACAAGTGCGTTCGTACGATCCGTCAGAACCGTCGTCATACTTGATGTACTACGACGTTAACAATTTATACGGGTAGACGACTATTGCCATACGCCGAATTTTGATGGGTCGAAGACGCTGCGAATTTTGACGTGAGCGTGATCGCTTTTGACTTACCCTCCGTTTACATTCTCGAAATCGATCTCGAGCGATCCCGCAGCATTTACATGATCAACACACTAATCTACCTTTTTGTTCGACGCGTATAAGTTGCCCGGCAATCGTGAGACTAAACTTCTAGCGACACTAGACTTCTAGCTACGATAAACAGCGTTATGTTATCCATTATCGCAACCTGTAGCAATGTATTCGTCACGGTCTTCGCGTAACAAAGATCCATCGAGTGCTACAATTCGCGTAATCTCTATGGTTTTGCGATTACGTTGAACTCAATACAAATTTCAGAACAACCGCAAAAAACGATTTCGAGACAAATTTATATAAATTAATGAACAACGTGGTATTCGGTAAAAGAATATGTAGAATATGAGCAACCATGTTGACATAAAATTATTAACAAAATGGGACGGACGGTACGGCGCGGAGGCAATAATCGCAAAACCGAATTTCCACAACCGTAGCGTCTTTGCGGAAAATTTGATCGCCTTCGAATTGCGCAAACTCGAGGTGAAGTTCAACAAGTCGATTTACGATTTAGATATTTGTATATCGACATATCGAAAATCTGCTTATACGAATTTCACCACGAATATATGTTATCACTGTTTCGCGACAAATGTAAAATTATGTACACCGACACAGACAGTCTTATATACTGCATCGAGTGCGAGGACGTTTAGACTATGAAACGCGATATCGACACGAATGATTATCCGATGGACAACGCATACGATATATCTCTCGCGTACAAAAAAGTACTCGGTCTGATAAGGGATGAAAATAACGGTGCGATAATGACCGAATTCGTTGATCTCAGAGCGAAAATGTACGCGGTGAGAGTGAATGGTAAGAAGGACACTAAAAAGGCGAAAGGCATAAAAAGTAACATGGTAGCGCGAATGATAATGTTCGACGATTACATTTACGCGCGGTGTTTCAACGAAGAAATCGAAATGTCTCGCCGTCAATCGTGTATATATTAGGTGTTGGAATTAATTCGTAGCGTTTTTTAATGAAAGAATGTTATTTATTTCACATGAGCATTAAAAAATACATTAATGAAAGTACTTCCCATCACTTGTAAAACGCTACGAATTAATTCCAACACCTAATATATATATATATTATATATATCGTGAAAACCTCGTGGAGTTTAAATCGTATATATATATATATATACGATCTAAACTCCACGAGGATTTCACGATATCCGAATCGAAAATCGTTCTGAGTGCATACGACAAATGATATATCGTACCGGACTCGATGGAGACCGTAGGGACATTGTCGAATATCTTTGTAATATATATGTGTGTGTGTGTGTGTGTGTGTGTGTGTGTGTGCGTGCGCGTGCGTGTGTGTGTGTGTGTATCAACATTTATATTATTATTATGTTTTTACATTTTTTATATTTTCATACAGTGTACATATTATTATTATGTTTTATGTATTACTATTTTCTTAGGTATTATTTTAATTTGTACTTTGTGTATGTTTTTCTACATTTTTAAAAATATTTTTATACAGTTTGCATATTATTATTATGCACCATTATCATTATAATTTACACGTCGTGCATGTTTTTTACACTTATATAAGTATTACTATTATGTTTTATGTAGTATTTATTAGTGCCATTTATTAGTATCATTTATTATGTATTATTATTATTTCTCATTTGTATCGTACATTTATATACATATTTTATATCAGTATACTCAAAAACGAAGATGGAAGGGATAATAAAAATATACGTTTATATACTTATGTTGTTATATATTTGTTACATCTATACAAAATATATGAATCAAATGACATTGTTTTTGTGTGTCCATGAATTGTGCGATCCATCGAATCTCAGCTACTTGATGTATACCTTGTCTCCCTTCCTGCGCAGCACTTTCTTCACGAGATATTCATCCGGATGAGTAGCGCAATGCAACTCGTGCTCGTAGAACTCTCCAGCAACGGATTTTCTGATAAAGAAAATCTTTCCTCGAATAAATAGATTACGGGATTGGCTGATTAACAATCGTAAACACCTCAGTGGTCCAATTTGGCGTGTAACCATTCTCACAAATCGTCTTGTACTTGCTCACGCGTACCGAATCGCCTACTGTGAATTTTGTAGTACCCGCGATCTTTATCGCGCTGTACACTGTGTCCAAGTCTTTCGGCGGAAGTTATGTCGGTGGGTCGCATGCCGATGGTGCGATGCTTGCACGCATGCTTGTAATCTGACACGAGACGCGGCTGTTTGTTAACCCACTTGTAATTGCCATTGAGCGTAAATATCTTCCACATGTCGTTCTTGAGCGTGCGATTGAACCGATCACTGACGCTTTCAACGTCGAATATGTAGAATAATGATTAACGTTTTTTCAAGATTTTCAGCGTTGTAAAATGCTTTCCCCATATCCGTTTGTAAATTTTTCGGACCTCTTCCACTCGCTCGAATTATCTTAGCGATAGCACTAATCGTCTCGCTTCTACCCTTGCTCTTAAGTGGTACGGCCCACGCGTACTTACTCAATACATCGATGACGGTGAGTATGTAGTAGTGGCCTCTGTTGAAGCCCGAATACGCATTTCAACGATATTAGCCTGCCACAGATCGTCGTATTCCCGGATTATGATACCCCTTCGTAGAAAATTTCTTCTCGCAGGAGCGTGTAATTCCTCAAAGAGCCGACGTTCCTCGGAGCTAATGAGATGTGTTGAGCAATCGTAGACGATCCACCTGCTCGTTGGGATCGTCTCAGTGCATGTAATCGATCGCGTGGTTGTTGCGTGAGGTAATCCCTTTCCAGATTTCTCCTTTTGTTTCTTGGATGTGATCAACATCAACGGCGCGATTACATGTTTGTACTTATATGTACATGCTTGTACTCCCATGTTGCTCAATAATCGACTTTGCGAATGATACTTGTATTTGTGGGCGTTCGTCACCAACAGCATGCTCTTGTATTTGTGCATATCGTTTTCCGTGTAGAGGGTAATTCCCGTCGGGAATTCTCTTGAAAATCAATTCGTAAAGATCGGATGTACCGGCGTATCGTACGCCGTCGGTAATTATGTTGTCCGCGTCTTCCACGGCAAAATGTTTATTGCCAAACATTAGCCCATCCTTGTGTAGGTAAATGCCATACCGTTCTCTTTATTTTGCGTTTCCCTCAGGACAATCTCGATGTACTTTTGACCCAGCGGGCCCAAGTCGGCTCGTAACGCCTCTCGACCTTCCGACGTTTGCAGATGATTTTGAATCAGCTAGCCTTTGTCGCTAGCGAGTCTTCCGTCGTTTCGAAAACGTTCTCCAACGACTCTATCGTTGGTACGATTTTGACATGCGGAGTGAAGGTTATCGGTTGTTCACGATCGAGCGATCGATCATTGGATTTATGCAGAATCGTGCAAAGCTCGAACGTCTCGATCACTTCTTCTCCCTCCTCTTGCTCCTCTTCTTCTTTCCTCTCACATTTAGGACCAGACGCTGCATTCTTCGTCGCGCGACTCTCTCTTTTGTCATGCGCACGCCGGGGCTGTCGACAAAAAGTCGCAACGGCTTGATAAGAGGTTTAAAATGTCTGTCCAACGCAATGCCCTCCTCGATTTTGCCGATCTTCAGAGCGCGATGTTTCTTGCGGATCGACTCGCTCGTCTTCTCGATCTCCCTCGTGATTTTTTCACGCTCGCGCACATCTGCCATGTTCGTCTCTGGCTAAGTATCGACGACTGGTCATGTTACGGTCATGTATCGCGAACTCGTTAAATCCTTTTCTGTATCGTCCGTTTGTGAGCTCACTGTCTTTATCTATCATTATGAATTTATATTTTTTTGCCAACAGCGACACAAAGCGCAAAATTCGTACATACGACATGACGGTATTCACATGATCATTGTAAACGTGTTTCAAGATGGTACCGTCCTGTTTGAACAAGATTAGAAGGTTCAGGTTGTCGCGTATCAGATGTTTAGGTATCCTCACGTACATCTGACAGAGATAGAAGCAGTCGACGTTCGCGTGGCTACACTTTGAAAAGTATTTTCTCACCGCATCCTCCTTATTGCATGCCACGTCATCAAAGATAAAAATAGATATTTGGACGTGCCTCGCTCAGTGGACTGACGTTGGAGAATGTAAAATAGCCGATTTCGTTGATAGATGTAAACAAATTTTTGAGATACTTTGGCTGTTGTAAAGATTTCAAGTAGAAGTACACGTTCTCGAAACGTACGCCATTCGGCTCTCGAGTAAGTTTATGAGAACATTGGTTTTATCGCAATTCGACGGGCCGCAAATGATCGCGCGTATAGTACTACTTACATATACTCGGCAGCATTTCGCCGTGTCATTTAATTACCTCATTACTCGCGACACCGACCAATAAAAGTGCGCCATTTTTTCACGTCGACGAGCCTTTTTTCACGTCATCTAGGCCACGCTCCCGGGATCGGAGGTGGAGGGGATTTGTGAAGGCCCATAACTGCTTATATACTACTAATCAAAATATTTACGCTCAATTGCCTATATACTACTAATCAAAATATTACGTAAAATATAATCGCATTATTAGCAACGATTATTAGCATCTCAGATTGATTATGTGTTTAAAAGTCCGAACATTTCGGCGCACAATCACATCTGAGATAAATTAAATCCATAAAACCAAGAATTACAATATCGGAATATCTAACTTTGATCGCTTTGGCGCTCTCTAACATATTTATGCTGTACATTAACTCAGCTAAATTTTATTTCTAAATATCGCTGATTACATTTTTTCACTATATATGTCAGTTGTTGCGAAGAATATTTCCAAAGCCTTAGTGGTCGAATTGACCAATAAGGAAAAGTTCACAATTGTCCGGAACCGATTTGATTCTCCATGAGATATGTTGTTAAACACGAAAATCTAAGAGACACGTATTTTTTTATAAGTACTCATGTTTAAAGGGTGAAACGTCCCTTAAAAAAGACGATATTTCTTTCAAGGCAAATATCGTTGGAAGTATAAAAGATACAAAAAAAGTTTTTAAACAAAAGTACGTTTAATAAATACTTTAAAAATATAGATAAAAAAAATTTTGTTTGTTTTTTTTAACAAAATGCTTCCATCCATAATTTTCAAAAATTTTCAAATTTCTTTTCTACCAAATTAAAGATTATTTTTTTACGAATTCAACCATATGCAATAAAGTTATATTACACAATATCATTTTCGAGAATTAATTATTAACCCTTCCGTATATACGTAATCCATGCTCATATGCATAAGTAATTGTCGTTGGAACAGTAAAATGTATGTCCAGTCCATCCGTGAAGAAGAATGTGAATCCGTGTCCAAGAAGAATCAATGTTTGGAAAATAAGTTTCTTCTAATCACATTTTAAAATAATCTGTAAGAAATGTAAATATTAAATTAATAATTATTTTACGACTTTTAGGAGATTTTTAAATAAAATATAAAATATATTGGGAGTACAAATTAGTTCGGTTAATTTTCCAAAAGTTAGCTCTAGCTGTTGTAAATGGTTCATAGTGACAACTGATTTTAGCATTTTCAGAGAGGTTAGACATCTGCTAATAATATTCAGTTTATATCACTTTGAGTTTCATACAAAAACATTGATTTTTACTATGTTTGAAATGTCGAATTTTGTGTTAACCAAGCAGCATTTGCGAGAGATTCTAATTTTTTGCTTTAATTGGAAGAAAAGTGTAGTTGAAGCCCATCGAATTGTCGAAGTTTATGATGACTCTGCTCCAACTGATGAATCATGTAGGGAATAGTTTCGACGTTTCAAGGATGGAGATTTCAGCGTTGAAGACAAGCCTCTCTCTGGACAGCCAAAAAAATTCGAAGACAAAGAATTAGAGGCATTACTCGAAGAAGATCAGAGTCAAACGCAAGAGGAGCTTGCAGAATCATTGGGAGTAACTCAACAAGCCGTTTCTGCACGATTGAGAGCCATGGGAATAATTCAAAAACAAAATTGGATGCCTTATGAACTGAAACCGAGAAACGTTGAAAGGCGATTTTTCACTTGCGAACATCTGATTCAAAGACAACAAAGAAAAGGTTTTTTTGCATCGAATTGTGACTGGAGATGAGAAGTTGATATTCTACGACAACTCCAAGCAGAAAAAATACTACGCTAAGCCCGGTCAATCGTTGCCATCGATCTCAACATCAACACCAAAGCCGAACATTCATGGTTCGAAGATCATGCTCTGTATCTGGTAAGACCAAAAGGGTGTTGTTTACTATGAGCTGCTGAAACCTGGCGATTCCATTACGGGCGATCGGTATCGGCTATAATTGATTCGTTTGAGCCGTGCATTGCGAGAAAAACGGCCGGAATGCGAGCAAAGACATGATAAAGTTATTTTTCTTCATGACAATGCTCGGCCTCATGTCGCAAAAGTCGTAAAAAAATATTTGGAATCGTTCAAATGGGATGTTTTACCGCACCCGCTGTATTCTCCGGACATTGCTCTTTCTGATTGTTCCGAAGGATTCAGCACGATTTGGCAAGTCATCGGTTCACTTCTTTCGCAGAAATCGAAAATTGGCTCCAAAATTGGATCGCCTCCAAAGACGAGTCATTTTTTTTGAGATGGAATTCAAAAATTGCCTGAGAGATGGGGAAAAGTAGCCAGCGGTGGACAATACTTTAATTAATCTGTTCATTCATTTTGTTTTGAAATAAATGCATTTTTGAACACAAAAGATTAACCGAACTAATTTGCATTTATTATTACTCCTAATATCATAAAAATGACACAGAGATTATAATTTCATTATATTATATTTCATTATATTATGTTTGTGCAAATTTATATTTATAATACTTTTTAATAGTAAAACAGTATCTGAAAATCTGTTGTGAAAGGAAATTTATTTAATTATCTGAAGTTATTTTACCAGATTTAGAAGCTTTTACAGTAACATTTATTAGTGTAAATAAGGTTTCTTGTACTCTAGTCCAAATATACTATTAGTTTCTTTTAATACTCTAAATAAAGGTGACAGCAAATTTCAATTGGTTGTATAGTGTATGAGTGTGTTGTTGATGATATAGATTGCTCAACACACTCTACTTTCTTTATTCCTTGATTAGATAATGATCTTCCAGAATGAATTTCCAATTGGAAACTACTATGATCAAAATTAAAAACATTTTTAGATCCAAATTGTTCGATAAGTGATTTCATTGTACTCAGAAAATTATCAGCTGTATTTTGCAAATTAACAGAATCTTCTATTATTCTTCTAGTTACAAATTTCGTAATTTTGTTCGAAACAATTCGGTGGGACTTTTTGAATCTGAATACCCAACTATGAGATGCTTTAAGGATTTAAATTTCCTATTTCTTCTTGAGCTTGTAAAACCTATCTTTGTAAATCGATATCATGAACTATGAATCCTGATTCATCAGCTGTAGTAAATTTATCATGTGTAAATTTGGAGATGTAAGACAATTTTTCTGTACAATTTCCACCTAAATGTAATTATTCTTCTTATCTCGTCTTAATTGACATTCAGATGAAACACTTCTAAATTTATTTTGCACTGATTTTAGTGGACGATTCCTTTTATTGTCCTTTTATTTTTTTCATATATAATATTCTAATTCCGCTAATACTCAACAGCTCGTCTTTTATAAGAATTGTCAAAGTCTGCGTCATCATTTGAACATTGAAGATGAGAATTTAAATTATCTTTACTTCATACTTCAATTATTTCAGAATTATGTAGTTCATAAGGTTCTTGATAATCGAGATAGATTACTTCCAACCCATTATAGTGAAAAAAGCTGTTCAACAATAATTTTTGTATGTGTTCTTTTAATTCTATTTCTGCTCCAGCGACTGGGGTTTTTGTTAGATATACTGAACTTATAGATGCTAATAAAAGTCTAATTACATTAAGTGGATTGATAATCATGTCTAAAAATGTTAAACTTTGCTGTATCGTAATATAAAAACAATTTAACAAATTGTATAGATATGATTATGTAAGAATGACTGCACTGACTGAATGTAAGACTGCTACGTAAATATTCTTATACCGTCCATTTATTATAATTATTAGGTGTTGGAATTAATTCGTAGCGTTTTTTAATGAAAGAATGTTATTTATTTCACATGAGCATTAAAAAATATATTAATGAAAGTACTTCCCATCACTTGTAAAACGCTACGAATTAATTCCAACACCTAATATATGAATGTATATATGAACTTATATTACCGTAGTTATTTCTATCACCTATTCCAAGAAACTTATCTTTTTTTAAAAAATATATCACAACTCTGATACGTGATACGTGATTTAGAAGATTATTTCTTATATCTCATTATAGACGATTCAGACGCAAGATTTTCTAACAATTTAAATATAATTTATATATATTATATATTAAATATAGTTACTAAATATATATTTTCTAATAATTCAATGTTAATTAATTTTTGAATGCAATAATTTTTAAAAAATTTATTTTATAAAGATTCAATCTTATACAATAATTTTATTATAAAAGAATGAATTTGGAATAAAATTATTTTTAATTTTTATTCATAGAAGAAAAAATTAGAAAATTAATAAATTCTAAGCAGAATCGTAAGACACATAATTTCTTCTCGTAAAACTCGTAAGAACTTATAACCAGTATTCTCTAATTTTATGCGTACATATCGTAAGTCTTATGGCTATGATTTCTTGTAAATCTTGTGGCTAATAAAAAGCTATCTATAAAAATATCGTATAAAAGTATAAACACTTCAAAATTCTTATAAATCTTACGAGAATATATTACAAATCTTACAATTTTGTTTAGAATTTAGGCGTAAATGTCAAAGAAATAACAGGGTTAATATGTATATACATCTTAAAAATATTATGTATTTAGAAAATCTAAATACGTGTACATACATATACAAGTATATATTGTACATAAAATTTAAATATATATATATAATAAAGCATATAGGAAACTATACAAATTTTAAGGCATCTTTTCAAGTTTTCATATATTTTACTGTTCCGACGACAGTTACTTACGCATATGAGCATCGATTACGTATATATGGAAGCGTTAATAATTAATTGTCGAAAATAATATGTTGTAATATAACTTTATTACACATGGTTGAATTATAAAAAATAATCTTTATAATAATTTGATAAAAAAAATTTGAAAGTTTAAGAAAATTATGGGTGATGGAGATATTTTGTTAAATAAAAAAACAAACAAAATTTTTTTTATCTATAACTTTAAAGTACTCTTTAAACCGTACAATTTTTGTTTAAAAAATTTTTTTTTATCTTTTATATTTCCGACGATATTCGTCTTGGAAGAAAAATACCGCTTCTTTTTAAAGGGATGTTTCATCTCTTAAACATGAGTATTAGCATATGTATAAAAAAATGTGTGTCTCTTAGATTTTCGTGTTTAACAACATATCTCATAGAGAATCAAATCGGTTCCGGACAGTTGTGAACTAGACTGCAAGAACATATGTCAGACATAAGGAGAAAAACGGAATCTCCCTAAGTCATTAGAAATTACAGAATTAGTTGCAATTTTGATTGCAATAACGTACGAATTTTAAATGGTAAACTATCTTACAATAAACGATTAATTTCTGAATAATGGTTCATATCAAGAATCAAGAACAGAACTTAAACGAGCAGAATGATACGAAAGCATGTCCTGATTCCTATCTTCTCATTATAAAATTTCTTCCTCCCTTTTAGATCTTTTTTTCTCCCTTCTCTCTCTCTCTCTCTCTTAATCTACCCTCTCCATTTTTTAGTTCCTACTTCACTTATCATTTACCATATATACTAGTTGACAATAACGAGTGATTTCCATCAAATTTACTTCAATCATTATACTTTTATATTATGTTATAATTTTACACTTCGGACCAAATTTTTACTTTTCGATACTACAAATATTATTAGTGGGCTGTACATATTGCAATTATTAAGATACTCATTTTTACACTTATATACGTACGAATCACTATAATGTTTTTATTTGTACTTTTCAAAAATTTTTTTATAACTTACTTTCATATAGTTACATATTTATAGAATTCATTTTCATCTTTTTACTATATATATTTTAAATTATTTGACTTTTTATACAGTTTAAATTTTATACAATCCACCTTTATATATAGTTATATATTTATAGAGCCTAATATTTCTTTTTACTATATTGGAAGAAATTAGACTAATTGTGAACTAACTTAATGGCATTTCACACTCATATTTGTACTCAGCGATTTTTGGAATGGATTTCTGGCCTAAATAATCTAATATCTACTCTTTAGTCATCTATTCCTGCATCGAATTTTTAAATAAATAATCTTGTTATTTTGCATTTGTACTACAATTGTTTTATATAAAATACTATGTACGTTTAACATTGATAATGATCCGATCGGAGTCTGTTATTTTAATAGTATATTTATTTAAATAGTATATCTTTGCATCAATACGTATATCAATAAATTTATTACTTTGGTTTGTAGCCCTTCTTAACATACTCTTATTTAAAAGTATTATATTTTTATTTTCAAAATGCAAGAAGAAAATATAATCTGTCAAACAAAAGTTCATTAATAAAACAAGTTAAAAATCCGAATAACACAATTAAAACTCTAAAAGTATACATAAGTTTGATATTTGCAAAACGAAATCGAAATCTTCAAAAAAAAAAAAACTTTGAATAAAACTTTCCAAAAAAATACTGTGAGAATTTTAAGTTTTTTAAATACTAAACGTTTTTTTAAAGAAACACTTTTTATAATAATTTTGTAATTGCCATTTCATTCTATTATAATATTTTATTATGTATATAATATAAAATATATACATTTTATCATATATAATTTTGTTTAATATATTTTTCAACACTGCAGTTCTACATATTTATGTTCTGAAGCCCATGTTAACATTTAATGCAAATTCCAACAATGTTTAATATAAATTGCATTGGGTATTACAACATTCAGTATGTCTTTTGTTAACAAGAATATCAGGTGCTACAGTAGAAAGGGTCGACAGGAAACATTATCCTTGCCAGATGCGAAGCCATGAAGCACTCTCGAGGGTATCCCTTAATAACGGCGTGAAATTTATCTCTCTGCTGTGCCTGCAACGATAACGAAAGTGTAACGGACGAGAATGATAATCGCGTAGAGGCACGCAAATTTAGTTTCATAGTTGGAGAAGAATTTTGAAACGCTTCGAACGCCGCAATTAATGCGATTTCATGATAAATGTTAAAATGCATGCACGATAACACGATATGAGTATATAATAGAGAAATAATAGATTACCTCCTAATTGAGAAACTTATTGTTAGTAGCTTAGAAAATCGTTAAGTGATTACAACATTCGTAAAAGTAAGCTTTAACATGATAATGACTCCGGTCGGAGTCAAAACGTCTGTCATTTTAATAGTATATATTTGTATCTTTGCATCAATATGTATATATAAATTTGTTATTTTGGCTTGTAGCCTTTCTTAACATACTTTTATTTAAAAGTTTTATGTTTTTATTTTCAAAATTGTAAGAAGAAAATATAATCTCTCAAACAAAAATTCATTAATAAAACAAGTTCATTAATAAAAAAAATCCGAATAACACACAATTAAAACTCTAAAAGTAATATATATAAGTTTACATTTGCAAAACGGAAACGAAATCTTCAAAAAAAAAGCTTTGAATAAAATTTTCTGAAAAAATACTATAAGAATTTTATGTTTTCAAATAGTAAATGTTTTTTTAAAGAAACACTTTTTATAATAATTTTGTAATTGCTATTTTCATTCTATTATAATATTTTATTATGTATATATTATAAAATATATATTTTATCATATATAATTTTATTTAATATATATTTTTCAACATTGCAGTTCTACATATTTATGTTCTGAAGTCCATGTTAACGTTTAATGCAAATTCCAAGAATGTTTAATACAAATTGCATTGGATATTATAACATTCACTATCATTTTAGATATATTGGAATGTTATGCTTGTCGTGTATGGCTTCATATATTAATTTTTATATGTATTAAATGTTAAATAGAAATTAAATTCAGATATAAGAAAAAAAATTAATTATTAACATACACAACTTTTTTATTATTCATATGTAGAATTAATTTATGGTTTCAAATATAATTTATTAATTACAACATTACGTGTCGCATATTTTACAATTTTGAAAACGCATGTATGGTACATCAACGGGATTTGAACCTATAACTTCTGCAATAGAATTCTATAACTTGTTATGCAATCGTTATGTGCTCATAATGACAGTTGTGCAGACATTTTAATAAAAAAAGTTGCGTAATTGTCATTACGATTTTATAATGATTGTATAACGAGTTACAGAATACAAAGGCTAGAGTAGTAATTATAGTAATATAACCTAATACGCTAACGCTAAGCTATAATTGCTTACTAAAAAGAATATTTATATGGTTATACTGTATCTTTTCCGATCTTACTAGCATAATTATGTAACATTGGAAATTTACAGATCATATTAACTTGTATATATTTTTGGAATTGAACGTGGAATTTCACATATAAAATATAAAATATAAAGGAGAGCAGACTTAGCCACTTTGCCTCGCCAATCTTTTTCTTGCGCGTTGATTATATAGATTCTGATTTGCTACAATAATCACACAGTAAATGTAAAATTCCATTTTTTTCTGTAACTTCACATGAAACTATTTGTTTTTATTATTTATACGTTGTAAATGTACTTTAAATTAAAAACTAGAAGTTATTTTTATGTAAAGGTAGTACTTTCATATATATTAGGTGTACAACTTTGTTTCCGCCATTTTTTTCCGAAATTCGAGATTTTATTGTAAAAAACTGGTTATAAAGTATTGTCCATCGCTGGCCATTACTTTCTCCCATCTTTCGGGCAGGGTACGAATCCCGCGTCGAAAAAACTGGTCATCTTTTGAGGCGATCCAATTTTTTACTTCTTCATAAGACCGGAAGTGCTGGTCAGCTAGGCCCTGTGCCATCGATCGAAACAAGTGATAGTCAGAGGGAGCAACGTCTGGAGAATACGGCGGGTGGGGTAAGACTTCCCATTTCAAGGTTTCCAAGTATGTCTTGACCACTTTCGCAACATGGGGTCGAGCATTGTCATGCTGCAAAATCACTTTATCGTGTCTCTCGTTGTATTGCGGCCGTTTGTCTTTCAATGCTCGGCTCAAACGCATCAATTGCGTTCGATACTGTGATTGTTTCAGTCGATTTTAACAGCTCATAATACACTACGCCGAGCTGGTTCCAAATACAGAGCATGACCTTGGAGCCGTGAATATTCGGTTTGGCCGTCGATGTGGAAGCATGGCCGGGAACTCCCCATGATTTTCTGCGCTTGGAGTTGTCGTAATGAACCCATTTTTCATCCCCAGTCACAATGCGATGCAGAAATCCCTTCCGTCTTTGCCTTTCAAGCAGCTGTTTACAAGCAAACAACGCCGTTCAACATCTCTCGGCTTCAACTCGTACGGCACCCAATTTCCTTGGTTTTGAATCATTCCCATGACTTTGAGGCGTTTTGAAATGACTTGTTGAGTCACTCCCAATGATCGTGCCAATTCTTCTTGATTTTGACACGAATCTTGATCAAGTAATGCCTCCAATTCTACATCTTCGAAAACACCTTCTCTCTATGTCGGTCTTCGACGTCAAAATCACCGTTCTTGAAGCGTTGAAACCACTCACGACATGTTCTTTCTAATAGTGGCCTCACCATAAGTATTTGAGAGCCTCAGCATTCGATGAGCCTCAACGGCAGATTTCTTCATACTGAAGCAGAAAATTTTCGCAAATGACGAGAATTTATGCTTGTAAATTGACATTTTCAATCGAGAATAACTTTATGATGCAGACACAAATCGATTAATGTTTCTATGGGATTATGTTGACAGATGCCCAAGTTTATTGTATGATGTCTATGATTTATTTATTTCGACCACTTACCACTAAAGCCATCTATAGGAAAACGGCGGAAGCAAAGTTGTATACCTAATATTTTACCATTAATATGTATTTTTACTTTAAAAAATCTAGAAAAGAAAATTTCGAACCATATTTAGGTAATTTTCCAATCATAAACATGTAATTATTATATAAAATTACACGTATTTTTTCACTTTAGATTATTGTATTTAGATTGTATAGTCGACATCATATTGCAAAATAATTAATTATATACGCGTGAAATATCGTAAAAAATTAAATCATAAATGTGCAAGTCATTTTCTTTCGTAAAGTAGTTTCTAAAGCATAAATGTTTGAATAATCATAAATGTTAAAAATTATTTATGATAGTGTGCATACAGCGGTAATGTTTTGTTTAGTGTCTAATATCATTGAATATACATTATATGGACAAATGATTTTGTAACCAACCCTTATGATTAATCAAACTTTAAACGTTTATTGAAAAACTACTTTACGGAAAAAAGATTTGCACTTTAATTATTTAATTTTTTACGAAGTTTCATGCTTAAATAATATTATCCTCAAATTTCGGGACAGCTTATATAAAATGACGTGACATATCAAAATTTTATACGATTTATTCCAATTCAATTAGTATTAGAAGTATTGCAGATCGGATATCAGTCTCCGAGACAAACCTTCCGCGTAGAATAAAAGGCACCGATTTTACTCCGACGGAGCAGGAGGAACGCGGACACTACGGAGCAAATACTCTCCTTTGACGTATAAGCAATAATTTAATACACTTAGAGAAAATGTCTGTTTATTAACCCTAGGTGCACACACTGGGGTCCTAGCGAAATTTTCTTAAGGTTGGCATTTCTGAAATTGGAAGGGGGGAAGGTTGACGTAAAACGTACAAAATGTTTGGGACTTCCTTAGCATGTAGATGTGACAGTGCGCGTCATTCACCGCTGAACTATCGAATAGTGAATGTTTAAAGTGAGCTTGGGGTCCCCGAAATCCCAATGTGTCAAATTTGTAAGGTCAAATTTGTGGGGTCCCCGAAATCCCAGTGTGTCACTTTTTCAAGGTGAGTACAATTTCAAATTTGCATTGTTTTATGTTCATAATGTAAGGTATTCATTAAAAATAATATTAGTAATTATACAGTTTAGCTCCACCTTAAATAATAAAATTAGGCTTGTCGGCGCGTTTTTACATGAAATGACTTCTATGATTGTACTGTTGCAAAATCGAAATCCACGTGCAATAGTTCACCAGAGTAAATCAATAACGTTTTTTATAATTAAAATAAAGAAAATATGGAGACGTATGCAAAAACATGAAGCGGCACGAAGATTCAAAAGATGCTCCGATCTCGTCCCAAAGCGGAAGAGCTTGATAGTTCTAGCAGCTCCGAAAAAGAATGTTTATATACAGCTTCGAAAAGACTCCACTCAGAAAAAGCGGATAACGTAACGGATTTGGAAAACAATTCAAATAACAATGATTTCGAATTCGATGAGCCAATACCTTCTAAGAGACGCAAAACGAACACATGCTTGCCAAAAGCGATCTACGGTAAGAATCGACAAATGAACAACAATAGCACCCGAAAGTAGGGGACGACATTCAATGGAACTAGTAACTTATTTACCTGGAGGGAAAGGCGTTGCTACCACGGTCGCTAACCCTGTAGAATCGTGATCGTTACTGATGACTGACGAAATACAAGATATAATTGTAACGCATACGAATGCAGAAATAGCATTGAAACGCAGAAATATTCAAGAACAATCGTACACGCATAATGTAAATTTATGTGAATTGAAAGCGTTTATCGAGCTTTTGTATTTTGCTGGTGTGCACGATGTTGGTTATAACAACACAAATAGATTGTGGAGTGGGCGTTCCTCGTCAATTTATCAAGCAACAATATCGCGTAATAGATTTGTGTTTTTACTAACGACGATTAGATTTGATGATAAAATAACTTGTGTTGAACGTCGACAAATTGGCACCGATTCGCGAAAATTGGCAAATGTTTTTGGTAAATTGTAAACAACATTATACCCCAAATTATAAACAATATTATATCCATTTCAGAATTGTACGCTCGACGAGCAGTTGCTCAGTTTTCGAGGACGTTGTCGCTTTCATATTTACATTATTTTGTATTTACATTATTTATATTATTTCGTATTTACATACGCTCTAAACCCGATAAATATGGAATTAAAATAGTCATGATGAACGTGTTACATACCAATAAAATCCCCTTATTCTTTATAGAATAATATATTCGTCATAGGTATACAATTTATACTTTACTTTTATCTTATCGCTAGATTTTCCTATTTTATCTTTATTTCGAAACCAGAAATTCCGTTTCTCTTTTATATTCAGTTTCTTTATTTGAACATTCAAACTCTAACAGATAGATCACGTTATGTACTTTTATACGTCATAAAAATTATCTATAGATTATTCTAGAAAGAATGTCTAAGAATATCACACGATCTTTCTCAAAAAAGCCCTCCTATAAAATAACAAATATAAAAGCGTATTATACATTAACATTAATAATAACGTATATTATATTAGCGTTTAACGATTAAGTAATTAAGTTCAATAATTAGCAGTAAAATAGAAATCTTCCTGAATGCGAGAACGAATATCTCTTTTTTTCCCTTTTTCTTTTTCTAATAAAGTTAAATTAATTTTAAACATATGAATGTAGTGAATTCGCCTCGCATAAAGGATATTAAGGAAAACCGAATTTTTATAACAAATTGTTAAAATTCAACTATTACTTATTAAGAATAAACTTGTAGAGTGGGGAGTAGGGCTTACGCGGAGCCTTGCTGCCTTATCTCAAAGAAAGCGCGAGTATAGGTTCTACCAAATTTTGGGAAGTGTCGATTGGTTCTGAAAGGACACTCCCACACTCATTTTCAGTATATAAAAGGAGCTGTCGAAGACACACACTCACACTCACACTCACATTTACACTTACACTCAGACACACTCTTGTACTTACTCTCAAACTCAAACTTACTCTTAAACTCACTCTCAGACTCGCACTGCTTCGGTCAATCAGCCAGTTAGTCAGTTACAGTCAAGAGAACTATCCTCGCGCTTCATCAGAACCTCATTTTCGCATTTATCTTTTTTTAATAAACGATAATATTAAATCGAATCTATCGACGGAACGTCTAAATCTCTAATCCCTTAATCTACATACAAGTACATATATATATATATATGAATATCTGAGGGATTGTTGCGACTGTCGCTGCCAATAACGTGGCCCCCGTTTGTCGGCACTTCCTCGGAGAATTCATAATTTCCTCGTATCCAGAGTATCCTCGTATCCTTAACTACACAACTTAATCTCCGGTCCCCGAGTAAATTGTTTAAATACATTGACTCAAAAACGGAGAAAAATCTCAATAACAACATTGAGACGTAACAATCTTTCTTCGAATAATTTTCGGTCACCGAATGATTAATTGATAATAATTAAAATGGACCATCGGTAGTAAAACGGATACTTAACTAATAGAGATACAGTAATAAATTTTTTGAGTAATCATTGAAATACTTCGTTTTCTTCAAGTTAATGAATAGCTGTAAATGTATCGAAGTGATGCGTTTTATAAGAAACAAAGTATTTTAATGGTTACTCGATCTGCGTGCATCAATGGAAACGAGTGATTTCTAAATTTGTTAGAGGAATGGAAGTTTAACTGACAAAAGTTTAGAATTGTACGTGATCCATCAATGATCGATAGAAGTTTTTCTTGTTTCTCAAGCTGCAACATGTCGAAGTCATCAAACTTTTTCAAGGTAATTTTGTGTGTGTGTGTGTGTGTGTGTGTGTGTGTGTGTGTGTATGTGAGAGAGAGAGAGAGAGAAAGAGAGAGAGAATGCGATCGCATATGCATGCGTGTGTAGCGATCGTCTAATCGTAACGAGGGTCCCCTGTACGGTCTGCGTCGGACAGTGAGAAACGCCGCTCCTGGCTACCTTCTCTACGCGCCCTGTCATTCGCTAATTATTTCTTATTATAATTTAAAAACTACGCTTTTGACAAAATTTTGGCAAAGGAAAAATTATCTTAGAATTAAGTCAGGAATATGACATTTCAAAGATAATATATTCATTTTGAATCACTCTGTATGAACAAAAAAGGTATGATTTAAAAAAAAAGTATTAAATTGAGATTTTTTTCGCATTTCTCCATTTTTGTTTTTCTTTGAATCTATACATTTCGAAGTTCCTTAATTCTATCGACTTTTACATATTATGGGCTTGTTCCTTGATCAATTCTCCATTGATTGAAAAAAAAATTGATTGAAATATATTCATTTTTACGGAAGTTATGGTAATAAATATGATTGGGGTTCCAGAAATCCTAGGATGTATCTAGGTGATAAAAAACAATTGTGTATATCTAGGGTTAATAATAACTGAGACTGAATACGATGTACAGTATTTAATGAGTATGAAAGCCACGAGGTTATGGCGGCGGAATGTGCGCACAACACGCGAAGACCGTAAGTCGGAATTCCGGAGGGACCTTTTGTTGAGTCTGCGGCCGTACAGTCGTTATCCTACCACCGGTGGTTTTACCGCGAAACGGCACAATGTGCCAATGAACAAAAAGGAGATTTTAGCAGGCTAGTTCAACAAGAACTCGATGCAGAAAAGTCAATGATCTTCTGTAACGGATAATTATTGCTGTCTAAATCACGCCCGATGTATGCGAAATTAGGAGTACGCGCCATCTGTCTATTAGGCTTGTAGGATTGTCAACGCTCTGATTTTGTCGAGACACACTGACGCGTAAATAATTAAATCTAAGTCTTAACAAGGAGACATATAAATTTCGATTTTTTCGATATCACAAACTTTTTGAATTTTTACAAAACGAAATAAAAAGTTTTAAATAATTCGTTAAATTTCTACGTTTTCTCATTAAAAAATATTTTCGAAAATTATTTTCGAAATATTATTTTCGTTTAACTGCTGATTAAACAGAAGATTCGATCTCTTTTTTTTTTATTAAATAAAGACCTAACACATAACTCCTAATAACTTCCTTCCTGGAAAGCTCTTCCTGCGACTCGCTGATTTATTAATTCCTTGCTGAGCTTATCATTATTATCTACCTGACGATTGCATCGTGAAGTGATAAAGTTTCAATCAGCGCCACTGCGACTATACTATGTTTGTGTTTTTGTTCCGGAGATCTACGCCGCTATCGGAAGTGTTAATGATGATTAAACGGCGTTTAAGTTTCAAGATAATTAACACAACTGTGGTATTAATTAATTAGAAAAATGCAGAACATTTCTCGACTCAAACAATTATTGTAAGAGGAATCATTATTTTGTTAATGCCGTGAGAATTTCGTATGGCATGATCAGAAAGATTTACTTTTCAGCTTGCAGTTTTGCTGCGATTTTTTAAATAAATGTTTTGCAAGTGAACAAATATTTTTGTTTTTCATTAAACAATTTTCTATCACTCAAGAAAACATTGTTCTTCTAACAAAGAAACCTCAATAAATGTAAAATTCTGATTATAATGAAAGTTTCTATACTTATAGTTTATATAACCTCATTCTTCCGAGCATTCTTCCGAGAATCGGAAAAACCGAACTTAACATCTATGCACCATTTGTGAAATGCGCCATTAATGAAATGCGAAACCGTACGCTTGTAGAACAGACTATATGATTAATATAACTGAGCTCGACTATCGTAACGCCCTATGGATAGAAATGAGAATCTCAATTAACGACACCAAGAATGAAACAAGAGATTTCATTATCTCGGTATATCTCTAAGGAGGTAAAATGAATTTTACAGATCGACAATTCACAATGCACGATGTGAACATAATTTGAGAAGAAAATAATCATAAGGCAGTCGTTCACAATTAGAATGCAATTATCACAAATATCACAAATATTACGATTAGGATGCAATTTCGATATCATGTATAAGTAGGGATACTATAGCGATTCTAACTCACGGAGCTAAAGAGGGGCGCGGGGCGCGGGAGTATTCGTAGGCGCGGGGGAGAGGGCAGCGCGGGGAATACCATAAATTCATGCCAATTTTTGTATAAATTTATAGACGGGAATATGCTCTGAGATACTTCTTCGTCTTCCTCATCCTCTTCCTCTTGAATGATGACCCGAGGAGGAGGAAGAGGCAATCTCCTCTTCTTCTTCTTCTTCTTCTTCTTCTTCCTCATCCTCTTCCTCCACAGCCTCATCGAGATTGTCGATGAAGTGATTGAACTCAATTTTATTGATACATACTTGAGTGAGATCATTCATCTCATCGGCAATCTCGATGAGGAGGTGAAATAATTCTTCACTAACACATAATCGAGTTAGATCAATTATTATACTCTCATCATTCTGTTGAATGATGGGATCCATGAAAAAGGAGGAGGTGGTTACCACAACTTTTTGTTGATCAATCATGTATAGATAATATAACTACACTGTAAAAATCATTTTTTTACTTAATCACATAAACGTGCAAAAATTTAATGCTAAATGATAGAATAGTTTTGTACGTTTATAAAAAAAAAATCATTCACAGTGCAAACTCTTTACTATGCTCAATATGCTCGCGCAGATGTTCAACAAAGACTGACGCTGAGAGGCATCCTTTGCCATAGCGAAGCAATCAAGGATACATTTACATTTGCGCTGTATATGAAACTGTGTATTATATTAACTGTGTATTGTGTATTAAGATCATAAGTGTTTGCAAACTATGGAACTATAAATTTCTAGATGCTACAAAAAATGTGTAAGTAACAAGGGCTCGCGTTCTAATGGTGTCGTGGGCAAACATACTTGAGAGCGAAGGATCACGAGTTCAAATCCCGGCAGGCTCAGTTTTTCCGTCTCCAGTTCTAAAGGAAGAAGAGAGGATTTTTGGCCTCCTGTATACCGACGATTCGCAAGTAAATCGTGTATACCTGACGTCAACGCTTTAGAAAAAGATAGAGCGCAACGATGTCAGACTGCATAATGTGATATCAAAGAAAGGATGGAAGAAATGAATCAATAAAATAAAAGTTTTATTTTATGACACAGTTTTTTCAATATGGTTTTTTACTAGCGCGTCGAGACAAAGGATAAGACGGATGGGAAGTAAAAGAAAGTACATATGTAATGATGCGAACGAAAACTTTCTATTCACATCTTGTCACACTGTTTTTTTGTACTAAAAATTAAAGCTAATAGCTCGTAATCGACGAGCTAATGTCCATTGAGGATGTCGCTATCGCGTATAGCGTTTTCAGACGCAATATTGGAGAATCGCATATACTTAACATCGACTGTATCGATGAGTCGGGCTAATCGTTCGAATACTACATCGACCCGTCAAAGTCATAACATACGGCGTAACGTCGTTTTGGTCATTGTTATACATACGGACGAAGAATCGAGACATACGAGTGTAGCATCGTTCAGCAAACTTTTATGGTTCGCGGCCCAATGCTTATAAAATTGTCTTTGTATTCGTTTCGAAGCATCTTGGAAATATTCCATCGCTGCTCGTAGAGGCTCTTCCACGTTTCGAGAGACAGCGACAGTTCATGTCCACGATGATCTCCCAGGACGATTTCCATGTAACTCGGTGGACCAACGTTAAATCCAACTTCCAAAAATTTATTGCCCGTATTCGTCAGATTGTAATGTCTGCTTAGTAAACGCACCGCGCGACGCTCCACATTGTGTATGTACATGTTGAGAAACATTTTCTTTTTTATATAGAACATTGAAACTTACATATTATATTCTTTCTTCACATCGTATGCGTTGCTCTCTTTGGTGAAATGCATTTTCTTCAATCGTTCGTACAAGCGGATATCGCAAAATTACATCCGCGTAAATTGTGACATATATGGTAATACTTTTGGAATCGAAGAGGAGAGGCAGATGAGGCATGATCTTGCGTATTACATTAAGTCAACGGATTATACTGAGCCATGCAATCGTATATAATGAGACAATAGGCTTGTATTTGCGGACACATTCTCCTTGCAGTCACATTTTATGCGTACGTCCACAGTAGCACTCTTGACAAATTCGTTTTGTCGCGAGTAATCAATGACCACAAAAAGTCCTTTCTCGGTAAATGAATGCACGTTGAGTAACATTTCGAAGCAATCGATTCCATAATATGCTCTACAAAAACGCGCATACACATCAAACAGGACGGACGTTTTTATTTTTTACCGTCAATCTTTCTTCGACGTAGAGAAAACTTTTACACGGCAACATGTACAAATCCTGTTGCTTATATCTCATCGCTGTATCCGAACGTTATGTTGACGAACGAGTAACATTGTATGTGTGAATCTCAATTTTGACGATGCGAAAGATTGGCTCATCGGTAATATTAAAGATATCAATTATTTCAAAAGTTGGGATTGCGCACCGCGCAATTTTTACATTCTAAAAATTTAATGTTCGACGCGCTGAGCTTCTTCTTACTAATGCAGCTAGATGAGCGAGTGCGGCGATGTTATTGGCCTTGTAAAGAACGCGTTATCTTTTTGAGTGCATTCGGCTCCGTTCAATATGAGCATTTCACTCTCGCGTTATCGCTGTCGCTGTCGCACGTGAAATCGAGGGTGATCTCTTCTCCGCGAAAATCGAGCAATTGTCCATTCTGGTCGACGACGCGTATCATTAGATCCGTAATGCTCCATAATGTGGAGATCGGCAAGTAAATGATCTGAGCGGGCCTTTCCAATATCTTATATCCCGGCGGCACGCTTGATGAAAATTCGTGTATGCACCTTTGCCATTGTTGTACGTGCTCAAGGTATAACGTTACACTCTATGCGGATAACGTTTACGTTCATTATGTTGATCGACATGTTTTATTCATGCCATCTTCGCGATCACAGTATACGCTTCGACGAGAATCCCAGTAGCGATTCGATGTTGTTAAGCTTGCCAAAGTTATTCTGTAATCGCATCTAATCTCGCATCTAGTCGTGTTGTAGTTTGCGCGGAGCGTTATCGGATATTCTCCACTCTTGCCATCGTCGATATCATTGGTGTTATTTTTGCTATTGTTACTACGCATTACATCAATGGTTTCAAGCGCGGCGCGAACGTTTCCGTAATATCGCACGTTTCAAAAATTTATTTATGTCTCGCACTTCATACGAACTTTCGGGAATTGTAATTTCAACATTGTTTTCGCCGAAATAAAATTTATTGTTTGATTACGTTCGGTATCGTGTGATAAGTCTCAAAAATCGTTTGGTCAAGCTTGTAATTGCCGTCACTCAAATGAGCGGGGAAGTAGTTTACTTCGAGGAGGCTGCTCTTCCCGCTCAGTATAAGTGTCAACTACATGATGGAAAAAGCGTTCGACCAATACTGATATTTCGGCACGGCACCACGTCGAGCTTTTTAAATTCATGCGCATCGACCGTTCGTAGAAACCACAGACACATCTGTCCGCAGCAGCTCTGATCGTACGTCTGATAGAACGTGCGACTCTATCGTCGTAACACTGACTCTATCGTCTCCGAAATATCGCACCACTTCTTTGGGCCGTCGAATATTACCGAAACTGTCAAAGTAGACGACGCGGTTATTCCTCTTCGCGTACGCTACCCGGTAAGTATCGGGTCCCGTCGCATCGTCCAGATTCATGATACTGCCTTCGTTTCGACGCGCGCCGTTCGTAACGCTTTACGCATGAAAACACCTCTAAAGTATGGTACTCATATACGTATCGCGAGCATGCCCAATTGCACGTTGGTAGTTGCACGCGAGGACATTTTTCGTCTCTTTGGCGTTTTTTTTCTTCGCTGCTACGCCCTGTCTGCGTTTGTAAGGGCCGAGATATAATCCGCGTCCATATTTGTGTGGAGTCAGATACAGTTCCATGTTTCATCGTGCTATTTTGATGTTGCAACTACTCAACCTGACGTTGCGCGGCTTTGCTATCATTTATCGCTTTCGTCACGCTGGCCGCTCCGCCAATCAAGGATTGCGTCCAACAGTGGCTGAAACGATAACACCGCCTTGTTTTGCCGTCGATAGACTCCGCTTTTTCGTTGTCTTTTTCCTCGTCGTCTTTTTCTTTGCTTTCATGTCTATGCCGATCTTGGTCTTGGTTTTCATCGCTGCCTAAACGGCAGCAGCGGACTCGCTCAGAATCTCTCCCAGTGACGCATTCTAGCACTTTATCGGCGAGTACCTTGTCCGCCGCGTGTTTATCGGCGAGATCGTTGCTCCGAGATGTCGTGGTCTCGGCACGCCGCGTCCATCGGATTTATGCTC
The DNA here is from genome assembly GCF_000204515.1 of Acromyrmex echinatior. Next base: position 335,986 of record NW_011627052.1, on the reverse strand, counting down.
GTATTACATCTGGCTAATCGCTTTGTAAGTTGAGCGCCCGGGCCGCAAAACTGGTAACCCGGAATATGTCGATAGGAAGCGCGTTTATCGCTAGATTCAACAGACTGTCGCCCGGCGCTGACATTCGCTACAGTTCTTTATTTTGTGCTGGACCGCCGATGTGCGTCTGCTGCCACGGCTGATTGTAGTGCTCGTCGCAGCGATAGGTTTGTACATCCAGATCCGCCTTCACATGTTCCGGAAGTTTGTCCCACACTCGGTCGATATAGTCATCGCATAATAGTACGATTTTATTATGCGCGGATTTGTGTACCTTTAAATTGGCAGTCGAGAGCGCATATCTCGTAGTGCGAGCATGAAATTCGTGCTGCAACCGTAGTCGACATGCGTCACGAACAGCAACGCAAAATCGCAAATGATGGAAGGCGGCGTGGAGAAACCTCTTACTGAGCCACTATGACTTTTTGTCGATAGCTCTGTCGTGCGCGATAAAGAGAGAGCGCGACGATGATGTAGCGCCTGTCCTTAAACGTGAGAGCAAGGAGAAGAAACAAGAGGAAGGACAAGAAGCGAGAAGTATGAGCGTTCCACGACTCTGCATAAATCCAATGATCGATCGCACGATCGTGTACAATCGAACTTCCACCCTACGTGCCAAAATCATATCGATGATAGAGTCATTGGAGAACGTTTCCGAAAACTAGCGACGAAGGTTCAAAATCAAATGTCGAAAGGTTGAAAGGCGTTACGAGCCGGCTTGGTTCGCTGGATTAAAAGTACGTTGAGGCTGTCCTGAGGGCAGCGCAAGATAAAGAGAGCGGTACAGATCACGTGTAGGGCGTTTACTAACACAAATATGGACTGATATTTGGCAATAAATGTTTCTATGTGGATGACACGGACAACATAATTATCGACGCCGTACGATATGCTGGTACACCCAGTCTTTACGAGCTAATTATTCAAGAGAATTCCCGACGATGCCGTCTACACGGAAGACGACATACACAAGTACAAGAGCATGCTGTTGGTGACGAATGCATACAACACAAATACTATTTGCAGAGTCGATTGTTGAGCAACAAGGAATACAAGTACAAACACGTAATCGTGCCACTGATGTTGATCATATCCAAGAAACATGAGAAGAAATTTAGAAAGAGATTACCTCACGCAATGACATTGAATGATAACGCGATTAGGTGCACTGGAATGATCCCGACGAGCTGGCGGATCGTCTACAATTGCTCGACGCTTCGTAACAAGCAGGCAACAACGCTCGCGACAACGAAATGCTGTCGATCATCGAGGAATTTCGCGAAGCTGGTCTTATTATAAATTAAATTGCGTATCGAGTCAGTCAAGTGACGTCAGCGAGAAAAAATGCATTATTTTCTTGTACCATGTATATTACGCATCGAATCATGAAAAAGAGATCTGATGAAAAGGTAAAAGTTAGCTTCGAGAGGCGTCGCTTCGTCGAGAAATTGCACATGCCTGCGAGAAGAAATTTCTCGGAAGGCGCGTCATAATCCGGCGATACGATCTGCGCCAAGCTGATATTGTAGAAATGTGCCCGTACTCGAGCTTCAACAGAGGCCATTACTATATACTCACCGTCATCGATGTGTTGAGCAAATACGCGTGGGTCGTGCAAGAGTGGAAGCGAGACGGCTAGTGCTATCGCTGAGATAATTCGAGCGAATGGAAGATGTCCAAACAATTTAAAAACGAATATAGGGAAAGTATTACAACGCTGATGCGTAGAAGATCTTGAAAAAACACGACGATAACCACTATTCCACGTATTCGATGTTAAAAGCGTCAGTGATAGAGTGGTTCAATCGTATGCTCAAGAATGACATGTGGAAGATGTTTACGATCAACGGCAGTTACAAGTGCATCGACGAACTGTCGTGTCTCGTGTCAGATTACAATGCGCGCAAGCATCGCACTATCGGCATTCGACCCGTCAACATATCTACCGCGAGCGCCGAAAGACTCTTGAGCACAATGTACAGCGCGATAAAGATAGAGGGTCTAGCAACATTCAAAATAGGCGATTCGGTACACGTGATCAAGATTGTTTTTGAGAAGGTTATATGCCAAATTGGACCACCGAGGTGTTTACGATCGTTAAAGTGCTGCGTACCAATCTCGTAACCTATTTACTCGAGGACTATTGCGGAAAATCCGTCGCTGGAGCGTGCTCTACGAGCACGAATCTGTTCATCTGGATGTGTATCTCGTAGAGAAAGTTCTGCGCAGGAAGATAGATAAAGTATACATCAAGTGGCTTGGATTCGATGGATCGCACAATTTGTGGATACACAAAAACAATGTAATTAGATAAAATTTTCATTCATATATTTTGTATAAATATAACAAATATATCAACATAAGCACATAATCGTATAAAATATATTATTTTATATATATAATATCAATATAATATGATAATATTATATTATAATATAATATAATAATATATTATAGTACAATAATCTTATAAAAAATAATAATAATACATAATAAATGGTTAACTACAATACATAAAACATAATAGTAACATATACATTGTATGAAAATATTAAAAAGTAGAAAAACATACACGAAGTACAAATTAAGATATAATATATAAAAAAATAGTAATACATAATATATAATAATAGTTATACATATACATTGTATAAAAATAAAAAAAACGTAAAAAACATAATAGTAATATAAATGTTGATACGTATATTACAAAGATATCTGCCAATGTTCCAATGTAATGGTAACTTCTCCGTCGTGTTCGATACGATGTATCATTTGTCGTCGTATGGACTGAGAGGGATTTTCAATTCGAATATCATGTACACCTCGTGCAGTTCAGATCGTATATACGATTGACGATAAGTCATTTCGATCTTTTCGATCAAACACGTGTGTAATCGTCGAGCGTTATCGTTCGCGCTACGATGTTACTCTTTACGCCTTTCGCTTTTTTAACTTTTTGCCATCTATCCTCACCGCATACATCTTCGCTTTGATACCAACAAATTCGGTCATTATCGTACCGTTATTTTCGTCTTTCATCAGGTACTTTTTTGTTCGCGAGAGACATACCGTACGCGTTGTTCATTGGATAATCGCTCATATCGAATCTAGTGATATTTCATATTTCATAGTCTCGTAAACGTCCTCGCACTTGACGCAGAATATAAGACTGTCTGTGTCGTACATAATGATTTTACATTTGTCGCGAAACAGTGGTAATATATACTCGTGGTGAAATTCGTACAAGCAGACTTTCGATATGTCGAGTATACACATATTTACGTAAATCAGCTTGTTAAATTTTACCTCGAGTTTGTGCAGTTCGACAGCGATCCAGTTTTCCGCAAAGACTGTGGAAATTCGATTTTGCGATCATTGTCTCCACGCCGTATCGTCCGTCCCATTTTGTTAATAATTTTATGTCGACGTGATTTCGAATGTTTTCCATAGTTAGTCTTACTGAATATCACGTTGTTCATTAAATTTTTTTCGCGAAATCATTTTTCGCGCGAGTTCTGAAATTTGTATTGAGTTGGATATACTTGCGATGCCATGGAGATTGCGCGAATTGTAGCACCCGATAGATCTTTGTTACGCGAAGACTGTCACGAGTACATTGCTGCAGGTTATGATAGTGGATTACGTAACACTGTTTATCGTATAGCGTCGCTAGAAGTTTATTATCGCGCTTGCCGAGCAGCTTATCGCACGTCGAACAGAAAGACAGGCCAGTGTGTCGGTCGTGTAGATGCTGCGGATACTCGAGGTCGACTTCGAGAATATAACTGGTGGATAAATCCAGAACGATCGCATTCATGTCAAAGTTCGCAGCGTGTTTGATCCATCGAAATTCGGCGTATGGTAATGGTTGACACATCTATCATCCGTACATATTATTCACGTAGTTCATCAAGTACGATGATGGTTCCGACGGGTCATATAAACGCATGTTGTTCTTGTTATTAGTCTACGCGTATCTACCTGAATATTGACTGAGGTCGCCGCATACATCGCGCTCGATGAACATGATCATATCATTGTCGGTAGGTAATCAACTCAAATCTTATGCGTGTATATTATAACATCGCGTTCCGCCTGAAACTAGATAAAGTGTAATAATATGTGGGATCGAGATCGTAACTCGCAACACAACTTTCACGGAAATTTTTGAAAATGTGGCCAATAAGACATCTATTTTCAAGTATAGATCATTGTACTCACCGAGCGTTCGGACGGAGAATCGTTGTCATACGTTTACGGTGTGAGCGTAATCGTTCTCGAATACTGTATCGCCTGTCAATGATCTGTAAAATGATTCGCGCGGTGGTAAGAGCGTGTCCTGTAATTTTTTGACGCAATCAACGTACTTCTAAAGACACGAGTGAATAATTCAGAGAAATTCTTCATCCAACAGTGTTGAAAATTTGGAATGTACGATTTTTAATTTGTCTCTGCTTAGAAACGACGCCAATTTATCGAGGCTTGTACTGAGAAATTTAAATGAATCGATGAACTGTAATTTTATGCATTTTCGCGAGTCTTCTTTTCTCTCTCTCGGCGGTATCTTTAACATGTTTAGTAAAAAAAAGAAGAAATGTATTTTTCTTTGGTTATCGATAGTACACTTCCATTATACACGATAGCTATTTCTTTAATTATAAAATGCGCGTCGTAATTCGATAAATTATGAAAAACGATCGGAATATATTGTATAATGAATTTTTATAATTTAAGTTACAGTTTGAATGCGCTGGACGCCTCCCATTGTTCTTCCGACATTTCTAGGTACTTTAATGGACACAATATTTTTTACACGATGTGCCAAGTCTTGGAGCTGTCGCACAAACCACTCTATACAGTTTTCATCGTGATGGGACCGATACGCTGATAACGTATCGTCCTATGAACATCACACGTAGTACGATATTTGTAGAATGACTAAATACCTCGTGCTGTTGATACGTGTACGACGACGCATCTTTCCTGTCGAGTTTCGTCCTCCGTAGAATACTCTCCAAGTCGGCGAATGAATAAACGATGAATGGGACGCGCGCCTTATTGCAATGATTCCCACATTTGAGCCACTTGTCCACGCTCGGCTGTTGGATAGCGCAGCATTACTATACTTCATTTTAGTAATATAGTAATGGGGATTCTGGATCACCGATACAGCCGCCTGGCTGCCATCAGGCGACGCTGACGTCGCGGTCGCGAAAGGAACTTGTTGGGAGAGGAGGGGAAAGGATAGTGCGGGAAAGGTCCCAGGCGGTATCGCTGTTTATGTAAACATCACCGCCGTCATCACCGCAGTCGTGCGTTTTATATAATATACTTGTCATATTCTTAGCATTTTTCTCTCGATACGTTATGCCATCCTTTGCGACTCATGTGCATCCTATACTTACGATTTTTTCTTTCATTGCAGCTTCTTATATGACTCCTTTTACTTATTCTCATAAGCTAAATATTGTATATACATATACGTATACATATATATTTTTTTTATTTCAATGTATTTATTCGATTATATTCTAATAATGCTTTTAAAGCGAGCGCAGCGATTACGTATTATTAGACGCGATGATACCATCGATCGCGATGATGCTGCCACACATGTAATATGATACCACGAAGAATGTAGGAAGAATGTATGGAAAAGAACAAATATATATCGCGAAGACGGAAGGAATGAATAATTTTAAACGCTGAGACACACAGTTTGAATGTTCGTTTACTTTTCATATACTATACATATTATTATCCATAGTGTAACTTTATTAGATTTAGCGTAATCAAAGTTTTCGAGGACATGTGGCGACAAGTCACAACATGTCACAACATGTCACGACATGTTTCACAGTGACATCATCAATGCGATTTGATATAAATGCGACATTGCTAAATAGTGTACATGTCACGTGACCAGATTTTTCGCGAACATTCGACATGGTAAGACATGTTACAACATGTTCGAGCGGTGACATCATCATCAATATAATATGATACAAATGTCATGTGACTAAGTAAATGATACAAAATGAGAAGATTTAGGTGAACCGCATCATTAGTCAACACAAGCTATAACATGGAGCGCGATTTAATAAAGCAAGAGACTCAGTTAAATATCAGAGAAGAGTACGTCGCATGAGAACAATGATGCAATGAGCTCATCTGAGAGAGAATCTCTGGAAGAACAGAGTCATGCCAAACGGCCGCGATTATCGATCGGCAAGAGACAATCGTGATCACATGTATCGCAAGGCTCAAGAGTTTGAAGGATTTAATGCGTGGACAATAGGATATAAGCACCGATTCTAACTCACAGATATAGCAACCAACAGATGGCTCTAATGTCGCGTGGATAGGGAGGGCGAAGTTACAGATGCTGGATTCGAGGGAAGCGCGTCATCGGGGTCTGTGTTAGAGGGGAAGAGGGGGTTTGTTCTTTCTTCCTTTCACCCGTTGCGTCCTATATTTATTATTTGCACTCTCTCTTCTTCCCATTGCGCTCTCTTTTCTTTTCTTCTTTTGAACATGATTTTATTAAATAGATATGGTATTTACGATTTTTTAATAATATGACTCGGCAATAATTTTAATTTAGCAACTGATAATATGTTTAGTAATACAAGTGGCCAAGCATTCCTAATTATCGAGTCATTATTAAAACTGTTATTGAGTAACTATCGAACACTTATTAAACTATATACATACTACTAAACAACTATCATATTGATAGATTCTTAATTATGGGGATAGGAAAAAGGAATTAAAATGCATTTAAAAAAATCTCATGCTTTATTTTTTAAACTTGATATATTTTTTGCTGGCATTGCGACCACTAGTTGTATATTTTAAATACATTCTGTAACGCACAATTCTTAACATGTTTTCCACATCATACAGTATTACAGTAACATTTAGATCATGTAAAGAATCTATATCTTCGTAATCAACATCCAGAGTCTCAATTGTCAAGTCGTCACTATCGAGTATATCAGCTAGCCATTCATGTTTTTCACGTCCTTTAACGTATACAAGAGCCTTATTATCGTCATTCTCTTCCGCACTAATTACAGCCATTGCAATCAGGCGTTTCGCCATGCTGTATCATCCCGTCTTCCCATTGCAATCCATGGTGATAAGCACTCAGTTAGGAAGCGCAATACTTTTCTGACTTTGTCAAGAAGTTCCATGGCATGGGACACGTAAAAATATAATGAGATAGAATAGCTCCTTTTCTCAACACCGTCACTTCCTTTACGATAAATTTCTTTTCTTCATTCAATGATAAATCCTTGCAGATCTATAAACGTTGATATAGTCATGATGAACGACTTTTTAAGACTGTGCTTGACTACAAAGGATCTTAGATTTTATCTCATATATTAAAAAGAAGGGAAGGCCCACTTCTTTGGTGATAATAATTTACGTAATCTTGCGTACTATATTTGACATTGGGCTATATTCGATCACGCGGTCGTGTATGATAAGGCAATAGGCGGTTGTATTCGCGGGTACATTCTCTTTGAATTCAAATTCTCATCGTACATCCACGGTGCCACTCTTGACGGACTCGTTTTGTCGCAACAGTCAATGGTTACTAGAGTATAACTAAGGTATTTAAAAGGTGTGTAATTGGAATGATGGTTCATTTCTTTCACGAGGGATTTGATAGTAAGACGTACGGAAACGTAAATATATATCATACAAAATAGGGAATCTGTGTTTGTCAAAGTCTAGATTCAGATCATTGTATGAATAAAATTCAGAGTTTAGATAAAATTTCACATTGGTTAATTTACAAGAGTCAAAGTAAGTTTTACGTGCTGTCATGATATTTTTTTTATCAGTCTGTAGACCAAAAATAACGTATCGTGGTTTTTCCAGCTGAGTCTTGATGGTTCAGGAATGCTTCATTGTACTCGACAATAGGGAGTACTCATACAAATCCCACGAACGGACACTCATACTTAGATATCATCCGCTCTCTAAAGTGCGCAGCATGGATAGTTTATTAACTCTGTTCAACGCAACGTGAGGCATTCGCCACTGTACTTTGAATAATTCAAGCGTCGGCTTTGTCGCTGGATCTCCCATTACGTTACCGTTACGCGCTCGTATCAAAATTAATTTGTGACGAGCGTTAATTACCACACATTCGTAATCCTCGCAAAAGCCTACAATATGCCGAGCGGTACATAAAAATTAAAGTATCCATCTGTCATTAGGTTTTTCGTGGTATCACTAGAGTCGATAAATCCAGAATTATGCAAACTATATGCGATTTCATTAGAAAACGTTGCAAGACTTCATAAGACTAATTATTCTAACGTTTCTGCTGCTGTTTCAATCTCCATACCGTTGAGTTCATATCGAATTTCATCGAACATGAACGCCACCATAATTACATCCAAGATTTGGTTGCTTTTGTACATTTTTTTCCTTTGAAGTCAATTTATCTTCGACGTAGAAAATCTATACAACAACACGACATTTAAACATAGCGATAAGATAAGGATACCCATACAACAACAGGATTTATATACGTTACCGTGCTTTCTCACGGTGCGGATTGTACGTGTGAAACTTGACGATGCGATCGTCAAAGATTGGTTCACCTCCAATATTCAAGATTAACCATCTCAGATATTTCGTACAACAAAGCCCAATGATTGTAAAAATTTAACATTCGACGCAGTGAGTTTCTTTCTACTGAACGCTCGAATATTTTTGATTACTGTCGTCCCTCTGGTAAAAATTATGTCCCCTGTCTGTTTCGCCTGCTCATTTAAAAAAACATCTCACGTTATCGTTGTCGTATTTCTTTATCGCTGTCGTCTCCGTACATGCAATCTAACGGTGATTTCTTCTCCGCAAAAATCAAGCAATCGTTTGTTTTGATTCATAACGCGAATCGTCAGATTCGTAATGCTCCGTATGATGATCAGAAGGTAAATGATCTGTGTCGGTCTTTCCGATGTCTTATATTCTGGTGACTCGGTCAAAATTCATGTGAACGGATTTATCATTGTATGCCCTTGTGGTCACGTTGCATTCAATACGAATGATATTTACGTTGACGATATTTATCTGATTCGTGCTACTGTTGCTCCAGCACGCGATTCGATAAAAATCCCAACAGCAATCCAATATTGTGAAATTGATGAAATTTACTCGATAAGCGCATTTGATCTCACTCTTCATTGTATTGTTATTGGCATGAATAGTCAATGGGTTCTGTTCACCCTCTTTGCGAAGCGTTTTCTCTCTCGCAACATCATTAGGATAAAATTGTAGAATTGCACGTCTTAGATACTTGTTTATGTCACGTATTTCGTACGATCCTTCGGAAATGACAATTTTTTCGTCATTTTCGTCAAAGTAAAACTTATTACTCAATGAATTTACATTAGATATCGTATGGTAGATTTCCGTCAAACCGAGCTCAAATCGCTCAAATCACGTCGGAAAGTAGCAGGCCGCAAGAACGCTACTCTTACCGGTGAGCGTAAATGTCAGTGACATGTTTAAATGAATACTGAGTCGAAAGAGAGCAATGTCAATTCTTAAATTGATCGTCAACCGTCTGTAAAAACTGTAGACACAGTTGCTTTGATCGTAATGTTGATAAGATGTCTGATTATACTCGATTTGCATTACGTCCAAATATCGCACCAAGTCCTTCAGTGGTCGAAGATTGCCGCCACTCAATGAGTACCTGGTCTATCAGCATTATCCAAATTTACGATACTGCTCTCGTTTCGATACTCCCTCCATACGTTTTGCCAGTTGTACGTTAGTAGTTACGCCCTTCGGCAATTTTAGCAATTATTTAGCGTTTTTTTTTAATCTTTTTTATTTTTTCCGTTGTAACTCCTCGTCTACGCTTATATGGAGCGAGGTAAACTCCACGACGTAGTTATGACGTTTCAGTTCTTTCAACTAACGTTGCGCGGCTTTATTATCGTTTATAGCTTTTGCAATTATAATTTCTGCCGCATCGTTGACTAACGAGCCGAAGCGAACTCCCAATAGCAGTAGAATAGACAAGATATCACCGTGTTTTATTACCATCGATAATATTTGTCGGCTTTTTTTTTCGTTTTCATGTTCATACCAATTTTCGTTTTTGGCTTTCATAGTCGCCAAACAGCTGTGGCAGCAGCTCTCTCTCCAAGAGTCGAATCTTTCGCGGTAATCCGTTTCCGCATCTCCTTAGCGAGGTTGTCAGCTACGTGTCTTTTCGTGAGATCTTTCTCTCCCGCGTTATGTCGTGTTCGCGACACCACGTCCAACGGATTAATACTTCGATCGCCTCTAGCCAATCGCTTTTCTAAATGCATACCTGGATCAAAATTGATATCCGGGTATATGCAACTTGATCGGAAGTGCGTTTATCGCGTGATTTAAAAAACCGCAGCCTTTTGTTGTTGTTGACATTTGCTACAATTTCTTATAAACGGCGTTGGACTATCAATATGCGATCGATGACAGGGCAAATTATAATTCAATTTCAAGCACCGACGATGTTGTTGAACTTCTGAGGCCTTTATATGCTCGGTAATCGGTCCCACAGTTGATTTATGTAATTCTTAAATTCTCGCAAAATAATTTTCGATATATATTCCAATTCTTTGACTGTTAAACTATGTACATAACAGTTGTTTAACATAAGAAGCATTTTGAATACTGAGTGATTTCGCTTTGCGAGCTACTATAAATACATCCGCTCGATGTCGTTTTTTTCAATATTATCAGTGTCGTGAAGGTAGAAGATATGAAGTTCGTGCGAATCGCAGACGATCAAAGTGATTAATGTCGACAATAAAGTACAAACTGAAAAAGAAATACGCAAATGTGGAAACATGCTGCCGATTTCATGTGGAATCATCTGCGGTCCATCGAACTGCGGCAAAACAAACATTGATAAGTTTGGAAAGTCCACGTTTCGAGAACGTGTACGTGTACTCGAGTCGTTGCAACAGTCAAAATATCGATACTTGGAGAATTTATTAGCACCGATTAAAGAAATTGATTATTTTACATTCTCCAATAATAACGATGTATTACCACCGAACGAGGTGCTTTCAAATTCCATTTTTGTCTTCGATGACGTGACATGCGACAAGCAAGATACGATCAGAGAATAATACTTTACGATGGGTCGACACGCGGACGTTGACTGCTTTCTGTGTCAGACATACGCAAAGATACTGAAGCATCTTATACGCGATAATGCAAATTTGATCCTGTTCAAATAGGACGGTACCAATTTGAAACATATATACAATGATTATATAAACACTGACATGTCTTACGAGAATTTCTGTGAATTGTGTCGTTGCTGTTGGCAACAAAAGTATGGATTCATAGTCGTAGATAAAGACAGTGCGCTTACGAAAGGACGATACAGAAAAAGATTTAATGAGTATGCGATACCTTAACGTGATTAGTCGTTGTCAATACAACTACACAACATTTCCTTTTAAATGCAATATGGATAACAACAAAGAGCTCAAGGATCACGAGAGGATAGCAAAATAAATTGCGAAAACGAGTGAATTGATTCGTAAAAAATATCGCGCTTTAAAACCGTCAAAATAGAGGAAGATATAGCATTGGAGAAACACTTTAAGCCTATCGTCGAACCTCTAAAACAGATTGTTGAAAACACTGCTAATGATGAATCTCAACCAATTAAGAAAGAAGTCAATGTTGTAAAGGATAAAAATATTAAGAAAAGAAAACCTGAAGATAATGAAGATGTTCATGAAGATGAAGATGATGGTGATGACCTCTGGATGGATAATTCATCGTTTCAATTAACACCGTCGTCTAAAAAGCAATGTACAAAAGAATTGAACATTACATAGAATTCCAATTATGCGTCGCCTGAATTACATAAATTATCGAATGAACATTCGCATGTTTCTTCAGTTGAAGACGTTTATGAAACGCCTAATGAACCGCTTGAAATGTTAATTAAAGAATCATTGCAAACGAGGCAAGTTCGTGAGGAATTGCATAATCAATTGAGGACACTTGGACAAAAATATGTAAACATGCTTCTCGGTGATGACAGAGAAAAGGCGATCGATCACGTATACGAGAACGTGCACAATGCTCGGTGACAAATATTTCGATGTAGACACTAATGACTTTGTGATGTGTAGATGGAGTAAAGTACAAAAGTACACCTGGTTTGTACGAATTAATTTTCAAAAAAATTCCCGACGATACTATTTACACAGAAAATGATAAACTAGCATATAAAAGTATACTGTTGGCAACAAATGCTCACAGGCACAGTCATAAAGCGAATAATCCAATAGTGGGCAGCAAAGGGTACAAATATAAGAATATAATAGTACCCTTGGTATCAGGTAAAATACAAGTTGAAACGAGCATGCCACGCGCCAGGAAACTAAACAACAAGTTAGGTAAAAGAGTCGGAAAAGGTGTAATATCACGCACTACGACCCGGCATAAAATTCTCCATAAACGGCAATAAAATCGATTATATAATATATTCATTGGGACGAATCCTAATGAGCTAGTGAATCATCTTCGATTGCTTGAAGTCTCGCGTCAGGGAGATCACAACGCCCACAATAACGAAATATTGTCTATCATCGAGGAGCTTCGTGAAGCTGGCTTTATTATAAATTGAAACGAGATACAGTCATTTTAGTTGACATCAAAATGCAGATGAACAACATTTATGTTTAAGAATTTTGTATTATTTTATGCATTATACAACATAACATAACGTAACATGTTTGAGAAGAAAAACCTCAAAAAGTGGCGACTGGTGAAAGAACTGTACGCTCCGGCGAGAAAAAATTTTCCACGCAGACGTGTCATAGTTTACAGATACGATGATCTGTGGCAGGCTGATGTGGTCGAGATACGCCCTTACACACGATTCAAAGGTTATACTACATTCTCACCGTTGATGTGTTGAGTAAGCATGCATGGGCCGTACCGCTGAAAAAAATGGAAATAAGATGGCTACAGCGATCGCAGATCAAGACGATAGAAGATATGGGAAAAGAATTTTACAACGCAAACGTGCAAAAACTCTTGAAATAACATAACATAAATCAACATATTATTCAACATATTTCATAATGAACATATCTATCGTTGAACGATTCGATCATACGTTGAAAAATGATATGTGGAAACAATTTATGCACAATGGAAATTACAAATGGATTGACTCGTTACCGCGTCTCGTGTCTAAGTACAACGCGCGAAAGCATCGAACTATCAATATGCACCCATCGATGTGACTCCCACGATTACTGACAAATTCTTAAATACGGTGTACAGTTATGTAAAGGTCATCGCACTCCCGCGATTCAAAGTGGGTGATTCGGTACGTATAAGTAAATTCAAGACGGTCTTTGAAAAAGGTTGCACGTCAAATTGGACCACGGAGATGTTTGGAATCGTCAAAGTACAGAAATCTAATCCTCTGATGTATCTACTGCGAAAAATTACCGCGGAAAACCGGTCTCTGGAGGATTCTATGAGTATGAGTTGCATCATGTCGCTAATCCCGACGTATATCTAGTTGAAAAGGTGTTGCGTACAAAAAGAGACAAGGTTTACGTGAAACGGCTCGGATTTGATATTCGCACAACTCTTGGATACACAAGAATAATATGTTATAAAAATAAAATTTATTACAAATTGTATAATTATTATTTTCCCTATGTAACTATATATTAAATATAAACGCATTATACATATTATACACATTACACATATTACAGATACATACGTACACACGTACATATGTACATATGTACATATGTACATATGTACAAATGTACATACATACCATACCATGCATAATATATATATATTAAATATATTAAACATCATATACAAGTGTTTTTATTAAAAAATACATAAATACGAAAAATGAAATGAAATTTTTTTATAATAATATTTTATAATGTCCCCATGGCAGCGTGTTGGTAGAATTTGGAACAATGCACCGCTTATCATCGGATGGACTCAGCGATTTTCGTTTCGGATATGGTGTATACTTCGTGTAATTTCGATCTTATGTACGACTGCCTGCGCGTCATTTCAATTGTGTCATTGAGACACTGCGTATAATCATTGAACGTTATGGATCTCGCTACTCGTTGCTCTTGACGCTCTTTGCCTTCTTAGTATCTTTTTTCCCATCGACGCGCAAGGCGTACATTTTCGCTCTAAGCCCGACGAATTCGGCCATGATCGCACCATTGTTTTCATCTTTCATTAAACCGGGAATTTTTTTATTTACTAGCGAAATGTCGTAAGCATTGATCGCATAATCGTTCGTATCGAATCTATTGATATCGCGTTTCATACAGCGTAGACATCATCGCACTCGATGTAATAAATAAGGCTGTCCGTATCGGTATACATAATTTTACATTTTTCATAAAACAGCGATAACATGTACTCGTAGTGAAGTTCGTACAAACACGTTTTAGATACATCGAGGATGCATATACCTACGTATATCGGTTTGTCGAACTTCACCTCGAGTTTCCGCATTTCTATCGCGACCAGATACTCAGAAAAAAAAACGCTTCTACTGTGAAAGTTTGGTTTCGCGATCATTGCCTCTACATCGTATCTCCCATCCCAACGCATTACGAATCGCATATTAACATGGTTACGCACATTCTCCATGGTCTTGTTGTTCATTAATTTGAATGTTTTTCTCGAACTCATTCTTTCCTAAAGTTCTAAAATTTGTATTGAGTTCAATACGAGTTGTACTCTCGAAGCCATGGAGATTGCGTGAATTGCAGTATACGATCTTTGTAATGCGGAGACCGTGACGAGTACATTGCTGCAGATTGCAATAATGTATGACGTAACGCTTTTTATCATACAATGTCGCGAGGAGTTTCTCTTCTCGCTTGCCGGGTTTCTCGCGCGTTGGACAAAACGTAGATCGGAATGCGCATCATGGACATGTTGCGGATACTCCAAATCAACTTTGAGAACGTAACCCGTCGGTGAATTTAACATTTATAACATCAAAATTGTCTACGTCATCGACTCAGCGAAAATCGGCATATGGCAATGGTTGACACATTGCCCAACCGTATAAGTTGTTGACGTCATAGTACATCAAGTATCGATGATTTCGATGGATCGTACGATTGCATGTACTTGTTGGCATGCAACCTGCGCATATTTGCTATTTGAACATTGATTTAGACCGCCATGTATACCATGTTCAATGAATAGAATCACATCGGTAAGAAGTCGGTAAGAAGTTCGAAATTGACACTAGTATGTTTTAACATCGCGTCCCACGTAAAACCCGATAATATATAATAATACGCGGGATCGAGTCGATAACTCGTGATGCAACTATCCCGAAAATTCTCAAATATATCGGCCAACAACAATATATCTGTTTTTAAATATAGATCACTATATTCACCGAAGATTCGAATGGAGAATAGCTGCAATACGTTCACGGCGTATGCGTAATCACTCTCGGATACAGTATCGCCTGTTAACGAATTATAAAACGATTCGCGCGGAGGTAAACATGTATCCTTCAACTTTTCGACGCAGTCAACGCACTCGTACGGAAATGTACCTTTACGCCTGAGTAGATCGAAATTCTCCGCGCTGAGGTTAAAAAATTTTGATAATTTTCGCGTAATTTTCAATTTATCTTTATCGAGATACACTAATTTTTCTAAACTTGATGTGAGAAATTTAAATAACTCTATAAATCGTAATTTTATACAAGTTTTCTTTTGGTCATTTTTTGGTGCTATCGATATGTTTCGTAAATGAAATGTATTTTTCTTTATTTATGAGAAAGAATAGAAATTCTATACGTCCTTTATATGATAACTATATCTTTAATAATAAAGTGTGCGTCATAGCCCGATAAATTATGAAAAACTATGGGAATGCAATATGAATCTTTATAATTTAAGTTGCAATTTGAGTACGCGAGGCCTCTGTATCGCCTGGTCAAGTGGCAATGATCGCGTACCCATGTATCGTTAGGCGCGAACGGTTTCTCGCACACATGGCGCTGTTAAACTTTTGCCAATATTCTCCCGAGAAATCTGCCATGAATACATTGGCCGAGTATAGACTCTACACTATGCGCTAAATTTCTGAGTTCCTCGGCAAACCATGCGACGCAATCGTTATTGTGACGAAACTGATACATACACAACGAGTACGAACAATGAGTGTAATACCCGATGCTAAACATATTGTGATGTTGGTACTATATGTTGACATATTCGGGTCTCTCTCCGTTTTCTCTAGAGTACATTTCAGGTCGGCGTAGGCCACAAATGGGATGCGCTCTTTCATGCAGTGATTGCTGAAACTCAACCACTCGTCCTCGCTCGGCAACCTGATGGCGCAATTGTTTAATTTTTCACAGTTTACTACGTGGATATCCAGCTTTGCGCTAGATCCAAAATAGTGCAGGCATTTGAAAAAAAGTATAATTTTTTTATTGTCACAAAGAGACTACAAAAAAATATTTTCATAATTTTCAATTAAATATATATATATATATATATATACATACCTATCCAAAAGTATTTTTTGTGTCCATATTTATTGATTTGTGAGCTTACAAGGCGGGACAGATCCTTTATCCATGCAAAATGTCCTGTATTAGCGTTATACAGATCCTGTGCGTACAAGAGATTGACGTGTTTGCCCCTCTTTCGATCATCATTAAAAACTGGATGCCTGTGAGATTTAGCACTGTAGAATAATGTAGATATAATGACTCTTGCTCCGTATGAATATAGAGCGGCAACTAACCAGACAAAACATGCATTGTCCATGGATCGCACGTTGACCACCGCTTTCTTCATTTTAATTTTTCGCAGGAATTCAATGCGACATCCTGCGTGCGATTATTTGCATCGGATTGTACTTGTGTACGTTTACAGTTAAATTCAGGATACTTGACAGCATCTACCCGCTATCGCGTTCTTGGAATTCCTCCAGCGATGTCAGGATAGGCTCGATCACGCACGACTCGTACCAGTCTTGCAAATCGGACGAACGGAAGAGTTCATAATTTCTCGTACTCATATTTTTATTCGCACGTTTATCACTTGATACAAATGCACTATTAAACACTGTGTTTATCTTAATATTATCATCTTTCTGAATAACACTTTGCACATGTTTCAGGATCTCTCTCGCATCTTCGAAGAATTGGCGAAATTCGATGTGTCCAGAGTTTATTATGACACCAGTTAATATATGGTTCGAATGCTGTATCAATCTCGAACACTGTAAATAATCTCAACCTCGTGCCATCGAAGTCCCGCGCTATACCCGGCATCCACTTGCACGAAGCGTTCGCGCACAGTATCTTTCAAATTGACGAGTCTCGCGATACGAGTGATCAACGATTGTTTAACAATCGATAATCGCGGACGTTTAACACAACTCTGTTCCTCCAGCGATTCGATGAAATTATCGAAACGCTGTTTTCACGTAAGAAACGTATATTCAACTGAGCGGCTTGCGCTATGAGATCACGCTCCGTTTGATCCATATTAAAATGTAGTTTTTCACAGTCATTAAAATATAATTTTCACAGTCACTAAAAAGTAGAATTTTTGCATAGTTGTGTTAAATGCCTTTCACATTGTGCAAATAACGATTTTCCATCCACTTCGCGTTTCATCTGAAGAAAAATGCTGCTGAAGCCACTGCAATGATTTGTGCTGCATATGGAGAGAACGCTGTAAGTCATGCTACATGTAAAAGACGGTATCAAAAGTTTCGCCAAGGAGATTTCAGTCTTAAAGATGAATCGCGTGCTGGACGCCCTGAAAAGATTGAAACGGACGAATTGCAAGCACTGCTGGATATAAACTCTGCGCAAACTGAAAAGGAGCTTGCAGAACAGCTTGGCGTTACGCAGCAAGCCATTTCCGTACGATTACATACGATGGGAAAGGTTCAGAAGGAAGGCAGATGGGTTCCGCATGAATTGTCCGAAGACAACAAAAATCGACGGCGTGACACTGCACTCACTTTACTTTCAAAGTTCCGGAAAAAAGATTTTCTGCACAAAATCATTACAGGCGATGAAAAGTGGATTCTTTATGATAACCCTAAACGTAGAAAATCATGGGTTGATCCTGGGTCAACCTTCGACATCGACGCCAAAGCCCAATATCCACGCCAAGAAGGTTTTGCTCTGTATCTGGTGGGATTGGAAGGGTGTGTTGTACTACGAGTTGTTACAACCGGGTGAAACAGTCACGGCAGACCGCTACCAACAACAATTGACCAATTTGAGCGATGCATTAGAAGAAAAGAGGCCATTTACTGGCCAAGGACGTCGTAAAGTGATCTTGCTTCATGACAATGCTCGACCTCATGTTGCGAAAGCGACTCAGGACCATATCTTTGCGTTAGGCTGGGAACTTCTTCCGCACGCGGCGTATAGCCCAGACATGACGCCTTCCGATTACTACCTATTCCGGTCGCTGCAGCATCATTTGGCTGATACACATTTCGTGAGATTAAAAGAGATACGAAAATGCATTGATGACTTTATCGCTTCGAAGCCGGTGAGTTTCTATCGTCAAGGAATTCGCAAGCTCCCCGAAATATGGCAAAAGGTCGTTGATGCAAACGGAGAATATTTCGCTGATTAATATTTTTTCGTTTGTTTTTGAATAAAGATTGAATTTTACAAAAAAAAGCTCAGAACTTTTTTGTACACCTAATATAAAGGGTGTTTTTTTAAGCCCGATAGAACTTAAAATTGTAAAAACTAACATAAAAATTAAATTATAATAAAAAAATTTTTTTTAGTCGAAAGATCAATGCATGGCATTAACATTTGAAAATGATTTCGGGCATATGGTCACCGCGGCTGTTCTTGACGAAGCGCATTCTGGACGTCCAATTTTGAGTCACTTTTTCGAGCTGGCTTTGCTGGCCGTATGTCACGAATAACACGAACAATGTTGTCCTCCAAGGCGTCAATTGTTGCTGGTTTATCAGCATAAACCAGTGACTTGACGTAGCCCCACAGGAAATAATCGGGAGGTGTCAAATCGCACGACCTTGGAGGCCAATTGACAGGTCCATTTCTCGAAATCAACTTATCGCCAAATTTTGATTTCAATAAGTCGATGGTTGCGGTCGACGTATGGCACGTAGCGCCATCCTGTTGAAACCACATCTCGTCCGGATCAATGTCATCCATATTTTCAAACAATAAATCATTGATCATGGTGCGGTAACGATCTCCATTGACCGTAACGAGAGCTCCGGCCTCATTTTTGAAGAAATAAGGTCCGATGATGCCACCAGCGTGTAACGCACCAAACGGTGCATTTTTCGGGATGTAATGGAGTCTGTTGTGGATTAGTCTCACTCCATATGCGGCAATTTTGCTTATTAACAAACCCGTTAAGCCAAAAATGAGCCTCATCGCTGAACATAATTTGGCGATAAAACGGGTCAGTTGCCAACTGCTCTAGAGCCCAATCGGCGAAAGAACGCATATCATGGTGGCTTTAATTCCTGCACCAGCTGGATCTTATATGGGTGTAGGCCAAGATCTTTGCGCAAAATTTTCCACGTAGTGGACGGACAGAATCCTAATTCCTGCGACCGACGACGAATCGATACATTTGGATCTTCTTCCGTACTTTCATTTACAGCGGCGATATTCTCTTCAGTACGCACATTCCTTCGACGTGTTGGTGTTATTGCATCATGTAGAGAGTATGTGGTACGAAATCTATCCACAGTTCGACGGATAGTTTGCTCAGATGGACGATTATGTGCGCCATAAAAATCACGAAGTCGTCTATAAGTTGCGCGAATCGACGACTGATTTTCAAAATAAATTTGGATAATTTGGTAGCGTTGTTCAAGCGTGAGTCTATTCATGATGATTTGCCAGAGTATACTGAAAGAAATAAAAAAAATTTTTTGATTAAAATTTAATTTTTTGTTTTATTTTTTACAATTTCAAGTTCTATCGGGCTTAAAAAAACACCCTTTATATATGTACCGTATAATATGTACAAGTCTAATAACATGTTGGTGAACAACGTGAAGACGTAAAAATAAATCATGCATTCTTATGATGCACGATGAGCAAAATTTGTCTGAAGAATAGATTGAAGTATATAAATAATAAAAGTATATGAAACATCCTATTTGTTTCATTCAAAGTATTGAATTTATTGAAAGATTTTAGCTCGCAATCGAACGACTTGTTACATCAGCATGACTGTCACTGTCACAGTCGCTTTCATAACATGAGTCCGCGATACCATAATCTGATTCTGATTCTGATTCTGATTCTGATTCTTTTTCATCAATTATAAATTCATCTTCTAAATCAATTTCTAATTCTTCTTGAGCTTCATGTTCTGCTTCTACTTCTTCTATATCTTCGTATTTCATCTTGAATAAAACTCGAAGAAAAAAGTTTTGGAAAAATTGAAAATTCGCGTATGTATTTCCTCAAACCTTTCAATTTCACTACTGAGAGCATTATATAGATTTCTCCATTTTTATATGCTACTGAGGAGTTGCATTTTTATGAATATTCTTTTTCCATTATCGAATTTTTTACTTTGTATCCCTCTACGTGATTCATAGTATGGTCTAATGTCTTCTACATTGATAATTAAGATATATAAATTCCACATTTTTGACAAAAGACTAGATGGAAATGGAATATTGATGGTACATTATTTTCATGAACAGATATACTTTATTGTTGTTGACGTCGATCTCTTAGATAAAAAAAGGTTCGATATTATTAAAGTGCATTCTTACATGTGTCATTGTGCATTAGGCTCAATGACAGTTACATTAAAAATTAATTTGCATTTAACAAGTATACAAAAAAGAGCATAAGAAATCACAGCACAAGTTGTAGTTTGTGATATTTAATTATTATTACATCAATTAAAACATTAAACGTTTCGGCCACAATCTAGCCATCTTCAGTAAATTCATAATATTCTTAAGACGCAAAGTTACATCTAATTGGCATTAAATTCAACCGTCATATGTTATGATTATATAAACGTATTCATTTCTATGAGAAGATGCTAATGTAATGGAGTCTGTAGGGTCTCTTGTGGATTAGTCTCACTCCATATGCGGCAATTTTGCTTATTAACAAACCCGTTAAGCCAAAAATAAAAAAATCACGAAGTCGTCTATAAGTTGCGCGAATCGACGACTGATTTTCAAAGTAAATTTGGATAATTTGGTAGCGTTGTTCAAGCGTGAGTCTATTCATGATGATTTGCCAGAGTATACTGAAAGAAATAAAAAAAATTTTTTGATTAAAATTTAATTTTTTGTTTTATTTTTTACAATTTCAAGTTCTATCGGGCTTAAAAAAACACCCTTTATATATGTACCGTATAATATGTACAAGTCTAATAACATGTTGGTGAACAACGTGAAGACGTAAAAATAAATCATGCATTCTTATGATGCACGATGAGCAAAATTTGTCTGAAGAATAGATTGAAGTATATAAATAATAAAAGTATATGAAACATCCTATTTGTTTCATTCAAAGTATTGAATTTATTGAAAGATTTTAGCTCGCAATCGAACGACTTGTTACATCAGCATGACTGTCACTGTCACAGTCGCTTTCATAACATGAGTCCGCGATACCATAATCTGATTCTGATTCTGATTCTGATTCTGATTCTGATTCTGATTCTGATTCTGATTCTGATTCTGATTCTGATTCTGATTCTGATTCTGATTCTGATTCTGATTCTGATTCTGATTCTGATTCTGATTCTGATTCTGATTCTGATTCTGATTCTGATTCTGATTCTGATTCTGATTCTGATTCTGATTCTGATTCTGATTCTGATTCTTTTTCATCAATTATAAATTCATCTTCTAAATCAATTTCTAATTCTTCTTGAGCTTCATGTTCTGCTTCTACTTCTTCTATATCTTCGTATTTCATCTTGAATAAAACTCGAAGAAAAAAGTTTTGGAAAAATTGAAAATTCGCGTATGTATTTCCTCAAACCTTTCAATTTCACTACTGAGAGCATTATATAGATTTCTCCATTTTTATATGCTACTGAGGAGTTGCATTTTTATGAATATTCTTTTTCCATTATCGAATTTTTTACTTTGTATCCCTCTACGTGATTCATAGTATGGTCTAATGTCTTCTACATTGATAATTAAGATATATAAATTCCACATTTTTGACAAAAGACTAGATGGAAATGGAATATTGATGGTACATTATTTTCATGAACAGATATACTTTATTGTTGTTGACGTCGATCTCTTAGATAAAAAAAGGTTCGATATTATTAAAGTGCATTCTTACATGTGTCATTGTGCATTAGGCTCAATGACAGTTACATTAAAAATTAATTTGCATTTAACAAGTATACAAAAAAGAGCATAAGAAATCACAGCACAAGTTGTAGTTTGTGATATTTAATTATTATTACATCAATTAAAACATTAAACGTTTCGGCCACAATCTAGCCATCTTCAGTAAATTCATAATATTCTTAAGACGCAAAGTTACATCTAATTGGCATTAAATTCAACCGTCATATGTTATGATTATATAAACGTATTCATTTCTATGAGAAGATGCTACGTACAATAATGTTAAAACGCCCAAAGTCATATCACGAAAAGTGTAGAACGAGAATTTTCAGATTTTAATTTAAAATAAATTTGTATATCATTAATATCTTCTAATCGGAATATAAAAGAATAGAATCGTTTGTTTTTACGATTTAATTTGCATTTTTTTAAGATAAGTAAAATTCTAGATTGGATACATTGCTTAAAACTCATTTTTGAAAAAAGATAATGGGAACAGACTTTATTGTTGTTGACGCCGATACTTTTAGATAAAAGAGATTCGATATCGTTAGAGTGCATTCTTATGTGTGTCAATTTGGTATCCTTCGGCAACTGTTCTTTAAAGTATAATGTATATAAAAAAAAAATCCCCTCCATTTTAGGGTGTGTAAAAAAAATGTGGAAGGGAACACTGTTTAAAAGAAGAACTCCGGGCAACATTACCAATTGTTCAGAAAGCTTCAGTAGAGTTCAAACAGCTAATTATAAGTTCTCCGAAAAAATAAAACATCTCAAGCCATGAACTATTACGTTCCAATTCAACAGGATGAGGCGTGCAAGAGACAATAAGTTCAATTAATTTTATAAAATATTTCTGCTTATACGTATTATACATTATGTATTTTTGTAAGATCTATTTACATGTTTTCTTTTTTTCAAAACGCATTTTCTCAAACATCATCTAGTACATCTTTGAAACCTCGCTACATGCTTTGTATCTTGATGAGGAAATATGCATTGACATCGACAGCATACAAATTTCTGAACATTGGGATCATTGTAGGATTTATATCTCATATATAAATTGCGATTGGTGATAATCGAGGCAATCGCATGTTCATACCTTATGCGTGGAAGATGTTCATCGAGAGGCGTGCAGATATCGAGCGATTAATGCAGCCAACAATCCAATCACCGATTCAAGATCTAAATGTGAAAATTGTTAAAATACATGATACAAATAACATGAAGTTAACATTAAATGGCACATGTTTGTACACGAAACCAACAACTATGCTTTTCTTATTTGAACTTGAGCAATGTGTTGAACATATATTCTATGAATTGAGTCAATATATGCGGTGTTAGTAAGAAATTCGAATGTGTTGTGTATTTTAAAGACAAAATTACTAATAAAAGCGATGCTGCAAACACTTTGTGCAAAATTTATGATAAAAATTCTATTAGGTTGTGAACTAATAGTCTATGGTTTAGATTATATTGTATATATTGTATTACATGATAAATAAATGTATGTTAAAATATATTGGGAGTACAAATTAGTTCGGTCCGTTTTCCAAAAGATGGCTCCGGCTGTTGTGAATGGTTCATAGTGACAACTGATTTTGGCGTTTTCAGAGAAGTTAGACATCTGCTAATAACATTCAGTTTATATCACTTTGAGTTTCATACAAAAACCTTGATTTTTACTGTGTTTGAAATGTCGAATTTTGTGTTAACCAAGCAGTATTTGCGGGAAGTTCTAATTTTCTGTTTTAATTAAAAGAAAAGTGCAAAAAAAATTCAAAGACAAAGAATTAGAGGTATTACTCGAAGAAGATCAGAGTCAAACGCAAGAGAAGCTTGCAGAATCATTGGGAATAACTCAACAAGCCGTTTCTGCACGATTGAAAGTCATGGGAATAATTCAAAAACAAGGAAATTGGGTGCTTTATGAACTGAAACCGAGAGACGTTGAAAGGCGATTTTTCACTTGCGAACAGCTGATTCAAAGACAACAAAGAAAAGATTTTTTGCATCGGATTGTGACTGGAGATGAGAAGTGAATATTCTACGACAACCCCAAGAAGAAAAAATACTACGCTAAGCCCGCTCAATCGTTGCCATCGACCTTAACATCAACACCAAAGCACCGAACATTCATGGTTCGAAGATCATGCTCTGTATCTGGTGGGACCAAAAGGATGTTGTTTACTATGAGCTGAAACCTGGCGATTCCATTACGGGCGATCGGTATCAGCTACAATTGATTCGTTTGAGCCGTGCATTGCGAGAAAAAACGGCCGGAATACGAGCAAAGATATGATAAAGTTATTTTTCTTCATGACAACGCTCGGCCTCATGTCGCAAAAGTCGTAAAAAAATATTTGGAAACGCTCAAATAGGATGTTTTACCGCCGTATTCTCCGGACATTGCTCCTTCTGATTATTGGTTGTTCCGAAGGATGCAACACGTCACCGATTCACTTCTTTCGCAGAAATCGAAAATTGGCTCCAAAATTGGATCGCCTCCAAAGACGAGTCATTTTTTCGAGATGGAATTCGAAAATTGCCTGAGAGATAGGAAAAAGTAGTAGCCAGCGATGAACAATACTTTAATTAATCTGTTCATTCATTTTGTTTTGAAATAAATGCATTTTTGAACACAAAAAAACGGACCGAACTAATTTGTACTCCCAACATATTCTTTTCTTCTAAAATTATTTTATCCTTAGTATCTATTAATATCTTCGCCACTTTTTCTTCATATCTTCGTAGTAGTATTGAATTAGTCAATAGGAAAGCGCGCTTGACCATTTGTATTACATTGCAATAAAAAAGGATATTATTAATTAATGTTATTATATTAGGTTACATTATTAAAAATTCATAAAAATATTATTATAATTAGTTTAAAAATATTATTATAAGTCGTATCATTAAATACCATATCTATTTAATAAAATCATGTGCAAAAGAAGAAAAGAAAAGAGAGACGGGAAAAGTAACGGGAGAAAGAGAGAGCGCAAATAATAAGTATAGGACTGCAACGGATGGAAGAGAAAGAACTGTATCTTAAAATGAGTTAGAGAGAGAGGACAATAGTTTAAAGAGAGAACGCAACGGGTGAAAGAGAGAAGAAACAAACCCCTTCTTCCCCTCTAACACGGACTCGTTTTCTCTTCTCTTGAACCCAGCATCTGTGACTTCGCCCTCCCCATCCGCACGACACTAGAGCCATCTGCTGATTGCTGTATCCGTGGGTTAGAATCGGTGCTTATATTCTACTGGACGATTCGTGCCTGTGAGTGCCGGATATGGACTTCAATGGCACGAGATCGAAACAGCGTTCGATAGTCGTATATTGACAGGCGCGGTAATAAACTCTAATCGTATCGAGCCACGACGGTTTTTGAAATACGCTAGTGATGTAGTGCTCGAGCGAGTGCGAGACACTGTAGAAAGACAGAGTGAAGGTGAACACCGCGTTCAACGGTGAGTTTGTAGCGGGCGATAAACGCATCTAAGATATCGCCACCCGAAACTTTAAACTTTATCGAATAACAAATGCGAGTGGTACAAACAGCACATCGAGCCCATCTTGACATCATTGGATGAATTTCAGGAATGCAACAGCAGGTGGGCATTGTCGCGAAGACTCAATTTGACAGTAAATGTACAGTAAATAAGCACAATCTAATGCGCGTAGGATGTTATTTTGAGGTGCTACAACAATGTATGCTTCGAGTGGTCGGTGGTAGCTGCTCTATACCCGGCTAAAAGTCTTTTGGATAGAAAATCGTCGTATCCGCATTACACTGTGTTGAATCTCGCGGATATCGAATTTCCGATAATGTTCAAAGACATTCCGAAATTCAAAAATCTCAACAACATATCATAATAATTAACGTGTATAGCATCGAAGATAAGCAGATCCTTCTTCTACGGCGACAAGAGGGACAAGCATGTTACTCTCCTATACCTACAAGATTCATACCTGCAACGATAGCATTAGACATTTTGCGTAGATAAAAGATCAATCCTTGTAAGATCACAAATTACTTGGAACGGGAAATATTTTTGCGATCGGTAAGTATAATAAGAAAAATTGGATTAATAAGATAAAAAACAATATTTAAAAAACAGTAGAAATAGAAAAAGACATAAAAAGTAGAAAAGAAATAGAAAAATGACTTCTCTATTATTTGCAAACGCCTTCGTTACTTCAGCTCTAGCGCAAAGTTGGAGATCCACAACGAAGATTATGGTAAGTTGAACGGCTATTCGACTGCCGAGCGAGGACGACAAATAGCTCAAATTCGGTAACTATAACAACCAGGAACGAATGCCATTTCGTATATGCCTGGAGTATGTGTTGCAGAAGAACGGGATCCGACAAGGAAGACGCGTCATCATACGCATATCAACAGCGTGAAATATTCAGCATAGGATGCTCTACGTGTTCACTATGTCGTGCGATGCTCGTATGACGACGCGTTATCGTCGTATCGATTTCGTCGCGATAATGATTACATCGCGTGATTCGCGCGGCAACGTCAAGACTTGGCGCACGCGTGAAAAATTTCGTATCCGCTAAAGTGCCCATGGAAGCGTTGCCGAAACAGCAATGAGAGGCATACCGTAGCGCGACGCGATGTCACATTAGTAGAAATAATAGGGGGATTCTAATCCAGGTCCTCTGAGGTGGGCGCTGGGTGTGGGGAGTACTCGTAGGCGCGGAGGAAGGGAGGGAAGGCGCAGGAAGTTCCGACGCTATCGGTGTTTATCGATATGATGATACATGCCGTCATGTTGTGATATCACGTATCATTGAAGACCGTCGCCATCGCCGTCACCTCACACTCCGCCGCAGGCGCCGCCGCGGACCTCGTGTCTACTCTTTAAGTGCCTTTCGGGCCGCCGCCACGGATCCCGCGTCTAAAAATGCGTCCTAAAATGCGTCGCGGTATTATAATGTGAACAAGATATATTAAAGAAAAAAAGAAAGAAAAAATATATATAATATAATAATAAAAATATTCTTACCTTCTCCACATCCTCTACCTCTCCTTCTTTCTTCTCTTCCGCTGAATTCTTATTCCTTCTCCTCCTCCTCCTCCTCCTCCTCCTCCTGTCCGATCGTCAGGACGCTAAGGAGGTAAATACTCAAATTCAGTTCTTCTTGGTAGATAAAAAATTTAGTTCTATTTCATGGAATAATTCGGATATATCCTCAGGATATTCCAAAAGAGAAGAAGGAGAGGGATTCTCCAAGAATCCTGCGGAGACGCTCTCCTCTTCTTCTTCTTCTTCTTCTTCCTCTTCTTCTTCCTCTTCTTCTTCCTCTTCTTCTTCTTCTTCTTCCACTTCCTCTACCTCCACCGCCTCATTGATTGTCGATGAGGTGGTTGAACGCAATTCTGTTAATGCTCACATGAGTGAGGTCATCCTCATCGGCAATCTCGATGGAACAATTCCATTTGATCTACATGTAATTGAGTGAAATCAATTATAATATCACTCTGAACCGAGAAAGAGGAGGAGGAGGAAGAGGAGGCAGTCTCCTCAACTTTTTGCAGTTCTTTATCACTCATGTTATACAATAGCTGCAATAGTAAAAAAAAAATTATCACTTCACTTAATCACAGAAAATGTGCAAAAATATTCTATCATTTAGCATTAATGGTAGAATATTATTGCACGTTGGAGAAAAAAATCACTCACGTTGTAATACGTCTTGCGCGCGGACAAAGCAAGACAAAGACTGACATTGAGAATCAATCTTCGCCGCAGCGAGCCTGTCTAGGATTTATCTATAGGCGGCAGTTGTATAAAAAACACTTTAGATCATAAGTACCGTCACGAGAAAAGTTATCGCTTATATCGTTGCAGCACTCTTTATAATGTAGCCGCGATTATTTGCAGCCCATCAAATTGTTGAAAGTTCACGCAGCACGTTTATTTCACACCTATAATTTCTTTTTTCTTACGCGGAAGGGTATATACATACATACATACATACATACGTACATACGTTCATACATACGTATAATACATACATATGTACATACGTACATGATTCGTGACACGACAAAAAAAATGGGTTGGTTGTTATTTATCTAAACGGAGTACGATAGCGCGTCGAGGTATAGGATGGATGGATGGGAAATAAAAAAAGTACATATAGAGTGTAAACGAAAAAGTTTTTTATTCACATATTATTACATCGTTTCTTTTTTGTACATATTAAAAACTAAAGCCAATAGCTCGCAATCGTCGAGCTGATGTTTGTTAAAAATGTCACTATCGTATTGTGTCTTCGAACGCGATGTTGGAGAATCGCGTATACTTGACATCAACCGTATCGACGAGTCGGACTAATCATTCGAACATTACATCAATACATCCGTCAAACTCAAACATACATCGTAGCGTCGTTTCGGTTATTATCATGCGAACGGACGAAGAATCGAGACGTACGAGCGTAGAATCGTTCAGCATGCAAACGCTGACGGTTAGCGTTTATAAACGGTCCAACGCTTATAAAATTGTCCTTGTATTCGTTTCGCAGCATCTTGTAAATATTCCATCGCTGCTTGTAGAGCCCTTCCACGTTTCAAGAGACAGCGGCAGTTCATGTCTGCAATGATCTCCCAGGGCGATCTCCACGTAACTCGGTGAACCAACGTTGATTTCAATTTCCAAAAATTTTAGCCCGTAGCCGTCAGATCGTAACGTCTGCTCAATAAACGCACCTCACGATGCTGTGTACATACATAATGTTAAAAACGTTTCTTTTGAAGAATGTTAAAACTTATATCTTACTGCAGTCTTTCTTCGTTTCATACGATGCGTTGCTGTCTTTAGCGAAGTACATTTTTCAACTCTTCGTACAAGCGAGTATCGCAAGACTAATTGCATCCGCGTAAATTGTGATGTATATGATAAAATTTCTAGAATCGAAGAGGAAGTAAGCTTTTCCTCTTTCCAAGAATTGCGAACATATCGCTACACGTTTTATCACGTCTTTCTACGTACTTTGTTCGCGAATTTATCAATTAATTTATACTTTATGATTTATATTTCGATGACATCGATGACGTTGATGATGAGCACGACTTTGACGCCTTTTCTCCAGAACATTCCTAATATCTCGCTTTTTCCATCGATGGCGGTGGACTTGGCGGACTTGACGACAACGGACGGTACCCCTTTCACTCGATCGATTTTCAGCATATATATTCTTTTACTCGATCCATATCTTAACGCTCGTAACTGAAGCTTACGATTGAATAAAAAAAGTCTAATACACTATCTATATACATTACATATATGTACTGTCAGATTGTACACGTCGCGATGCGTTTAACAGAAGCATCAATGTTTTCGGATACATAAATACATACGTACATACATACATACATACATACATACATACATACATACATACATACATACATACATACATACATACATATATACATACGTTCATACATATCCATTCATGTATATACAGGGTCCGGCAAAATGATCTCCCACATTTTGCACCGCCACTGTCTCCGAACCACTGAAGAGAGGGGGAGCTTAGCGTAGTCGGTTGGTAGCTCGCGCCTTGCCATTTCAGTTGTCGTCATGAATTGGACGGGCGAGCATCGTGCCTTCGTTATCGAAACATTTATGAAAAGTAACGAATCTGTGATTACGATGCAAAGAACTTTTCGTACTTCGCGCTTGGTAGACATGCTCCAGATCGCAAAACAATACTGTTGTGAGTTTCAAATTTTAGAGCTACAGGTTCAGCTTTAAAAAGAAAATCAACTGGTAGACCCAGAAGTTCGGACACCTGAAAATGTTGCTGTAAGAGAAGCAGTTGAACGATTTCCTAGCCGTTCAGTTGGAACCAAAACTTAGAGAACTTGAACATTCGGATGTGTGGTTTCAACAGGATGGAGCTACGGCTCATACGGCAAAAAGGACAATGGACGGTTTAAGGGAAATGTTTCCAGGACGCGTAATCTCGTTACGTGAAGACGTTGGGTGGCCTGCGCGTTCACCCGATTTTGCCCCATGCGACTTTTTCCTTTAGGGCTACCTGAAAGCGAAAGTTTTTCAACACCACCCCCGAACCATTGACGAATTGAAAGCAGCAATACGCCAAGGAATACCGCCTCAAATTATTGCTCGAGTGATGGAAACTTTTAGAAATCAGCTTCGAATGTGTATCGAAAAAAATGGTCGCTACTTGGACTCTGTAATTTTCAAAACTCAATAAAAACAAATGGCATAGCATAAATTTTCAGTTAATAAAAATAAAATCTAAATAGCATTTACAATGGCGTTTTTATTAAAGATTAAAATGTGGGAGATCATTTTGCCGGACCCTGTATGTTCAAACATGTATGTTCATACATACACGTTCATATATACTTGTATGAGTACATGTATAACAAAGAAAGGGAAAAAGAAATACGTAATAAATACATTAACATAAATTTATTTAAAAAATTCTTTTGTGCAACCACTAGTTATATATTTTCAATACATTTTGTAACGCGCAATTCTGAACATGTTGTCCATCGCGTAGTATTAGCAACATCCAGCTTATTTAAAGATTCCATGTCTTAGTAAATTGCATCCAAGGTCTCGATGTACATGCGTTCATTGTCCAAGAGCAAGTTCCACAGCCACGTTCGTTTCTCGTATCCCTTAACGCACACGATAGCATCATCTTCAAATACAGCTGCCGTGATCAGGCATTTCGCCTTGTTGTTGGGACTATTCCGTCCTCTCATCGCAATCTATGGTGACAAGCAGTCAACCAGGAAGCACAAGACTTGTCGGATCTTGTCAAAAATTTCCATGGCACGGAACTCGTAAAAATGTATTGTGTGAGAACGGTCTCCTGTTTCACCGCCATTTCCTTTATGATAAATTTCTTGTTAACGATGAATCCTTGCAGGTCCACGAACGTTGGCACGAGCATGTTGTCCAGAAGACTGCGATCAATTGCGGTCGATTATGACGTATCGTAAATTTCATACCGTGTCAGAGGTGTACTTAGATAGATTTTACGCACAATGTTGGTCAATGGATTATACTGAACCACGCGATCATGTATGATGAGATAATAGGCTGTTGTATTTGCGGGTACGTTCTCTTCATATTCAAAGTCTAATCGTATGTCCATGGAGCCACTTTTGACCGATTCGTTCTGTCGAGAGCAATCGACGGCCATTCCGAATGGATCACGAACGGGCCATTACGTAAAAAAAGTTGTAAAGGTGAGACTTGGCTCGAGATCTTACTCATATCCGTAGTAGCACTTGTAGAAATGCGCGTATAAGTCGTATAGAATCGCACATCTGTTTTTATCAAATTCCAGATTCAAGTCATCGTACGGATAACATTCCGAATTCAGGTAGAGTTTCGCAGTGATTAATTTGTAGTCGTCGAATCGACTTATATCCTTAGACATAACGTTTTTTTGACCTGTTTGCATAGCGAAAATAACGTAGCACGGCTTCTCGAGCTGAATAGTCGTCTTGGTGATGGCCCACGAATGCTTGATTGTGCTCTGCAAGAGCGGAAACTCGTACAGATCCCACGAGCGAAAAGCCATGCTCAGATATCGTCCGCTTTCCAAAGCGCGCAGCATCGATAGCTTATTTATCTCGCTCAATAACACGTGCGGCATTCGCCACTGTACTTTGAATAATTCGAGCGTTGGCTCTGTTGCTGGATCTCCCATCAGACAATTGTTGCGCGCTCATATTAAAATGAACTCGTGATGAGCGTTGATCACCACGCGTTTGTAATCTACGCAAAATCCCAGCAGTATAGCGGTACACAGAAACTAAAGTATCCGACTGCAGTAGTCTGCGCATCCCAGTCGTTATTCCATAGAATCACGCTTCTATCGGATGACCCTGTTACATAGTTTTTGAGCATGCTAATTATGTCCACATTTCTGTTACGGTCAATCTCCACACCATTGAGTTCTCATTGAATATGAACGCGACGCATTTATTTCCCAATGCTACTTGAGCACTCTGGACTACTTTATTCTTCGTCAATTTCCCCACGTATAGAAAGCTTTCGTACGGCAGTGTGTATAGATCCTGTTGCTGTATGAGTATTCTTGTTTCGTCGCTGTACCCAAACGTTGTGTTGGCGAATGGGTTGTACGTATATGTACGAGCCGCCGCGCGACGCCGACATTCGCTACAGTCCTTTATCTTTGGTGTGGGACCATCGATATGCGTCCGCTGCCACGATTGTAGTGTTCTTCTCAGCGATGATAAATAAGTTTGAGTCTCCGAATCTGCCTTCACGTGTTCCGGAAACTTGTCCCAGACGTGTTCGATGTAGTCACCGTACATGCGTAAGAATACGACCTTCAATATATATTGTAACTGCTCAGCGTTCAAGCCTCGAATATCAGAAGGATGACACAGCACGAGATACCTTTTGCTACTGCGATTCGCGGATTCGCGCGCCTTTAAATAATTGTTTCGAGAGCGCGTAGCCTTTAGTGTAAGCATGAAATTCGTGCTATAATCGCTGACGATACGCGTCATAAACTGCGATGCGAAATCGCAAATGATAGGAGGCAACGCGGAGAAGCGCAAGCACGATGAAATGCTGCTGAGTACTATATGCGCGATCATTTTCGGCCCATCGAATTGTGGTAAAACCAATGTTCTCATAAGTTTGCTCGAGAGTCCAAACGGCATATGTTTTGAGAATGTGTACGTCTACTCGAAATCACTGTAACAGCCAAAGTATCGATATCTCGAAAATTTATTTACGTCTATCGATGAAATCGGCTACTTTACGTTTTCCAAGAACGACGTCGTTCTACCGAATGAGGCGCGCTCAAATTCTATTTTTATCTTTGATGACGTGGCATGCGATAAGCAGGATGCGGTGAGAGAATACTTTTCGATGGGTCGCCACGCGAACGTTGACTGCTTCTATCTTTGTCAGACGTACGCGAGGAAATCTAAATATCTGATACGCGACAACGCGAACCTGCTGATCCTGTTCAAACACCAGCTTGAAACACGTTTACAACGATCACGTGAACATCAATATGTCGTACGACGAATTTTGCGCGTTGTGCCGTGATTGTTAGCAAAAAAAAATATGGAGTTTTAGTAATAGATAAGGATAGTGCGTTTAAAAACGGGAGATACAGAAAGAGATTTGACGAATTCGCGATATTGTAACGTGACTAGTCGTTGTCGATACTTCGCCAGAGACAAAAATGGCTGATGTGCGCGAGCGTGAAAAAATCGCGAAGGAGATCGAGAAGACGAGCGAGTCGATCCGCAAGAAACATCGCGCTCTGATAAAATCGAGGAGGACAGACATTTTAAGTCTATTATCAACCGCTGCGACAGATCGTTGACAGCACCGGTGTGCGCGCGATAAAGAGACAATCGCGCAATGATGACGCAGCGTCTACCTCCAAGCACGAAAGGAAAGAAGAAGAAGAGGAGGAAGATGGAGAGAAAGTGAGTGAGACGTTCGAGCGTTCCGCGATCTCGCGTAAATCCAATAATCGATCACACGATAGTGTATAGCCGATAACCTCCATTTCGCGTACGATAATCGACGATAGAATCATTGGACAACGTTTTCGAAACGACGGACGACTTGCTAGCAATAAAGATTCAAAATTGGTTGCAAACGTCGAAAGATCGAGAGGCGTTGCAAGCTTGGGCCCGTTGGGTTAAAAGTACGTCGAGACTGTCCTGAGGGGAGCGCGAGATAAACAGAAAAACGGTATAGATTATGTATATGGCGTTTACCTACACAAGGATGGATTGATGTTTGGCAATAAACGTTCCGACGGATGGCTGATACGGACAACATAATTAATATAACGACGGCGTGCGATACGCCTGATCTTTACGAATTAATTTTCAAGAGAATTTCTGACGATCTCCTCTACGACGATATGAACAAGTACAAGAGCATGCTGCTGGCGACGAACGCGCAAAAACACAAGTATCATACGCAGGGCCAATTATTGAGTAACAGCGGATACAAGTACAAATACATAATCGCGCCGTTGATGTCGATCACAAGAAACAGAAGAAGAAATCTGGGAAAGGATTACCTTACGCAATGACATTGAACGATAACGCGATCGATTACGTGCACTGGGACGATCCCAACTAGCTGATGGATCGTCTACGATTGTT
The DNA here is from genome assembly GCF_000204515.1 of Acromyrmex echinatior. Next base: position 301,349 of record NW_011627052.1, on the reverse strand, counting down.
TAATGCTTCGCACCGAGCGAGCAACAACGGTCACAACAACGAGATGCTGTCGATTATCGAGAAACTCCGCGGTCTTATTATAAATTAAATCGCGTATCGACAAAACGAGTCAGTCGAGTGGCGTCAGTGAGAAAAAAATACTTTTGCCCTTTGTATTACGCGTCGAATCATGAAAAAGAGATCCAGCTAAAATAAAAAAATTAGCTCCGATAGACTCGTCGAGGAATTGCACGCTCCCGCGAGAAGAAATTTTCCACGAAGACGCGTCATAGTTTGAGGATACGACGATCTATGGCAGGCTAATATCGTCGAGATGCGTCCATACTCGAGCTTCAACAGAGGTCACTACTACATACTCACCGTCATCGATGTGTTGAGCAAGTACGCGTGGGCTCTACCATTCAAGAGCAAGAGTGGAAGCGAGACGGCTGATGCTATTGTTGAGATAATTCGAGCGAGTAAAAGATGTTCTAAAAATTTACAAACGGATATGGGGGAGAAGTTTTACAACGACGATATGCAGAAAATCTTGAAAAAATACGACGTTAATCACTATTCCATGTATTCGACGTTGAAAGCGTTGGTAGTCGAACGGTTCAATCGCTCAAAAACGACATGTGGAAGATGTTTACACTCAACGGTAATTACAAGTGGATCGACGAGCTGCCGCGTATCAGATTACAACGCGCACAAGTATTGCACTATCGGCATGCGGCTCGCCGACGTAACTTCTGCGATCTCCGAAAGACTTTTGGACACGGTGGACAGCGTGATAAAAATCGCTGGTCCAGTAAAATTCAAGTGGGCGATTCGGTACGCGTGAGCAAGTACAAGACGATTTTTGAGAAGGGTTACACACCAAATTGGACCATCGAGGTATTTTCGATCGTTAAGGTGCAGCGTATCAATCCTGTAACCTATCTACTCGAGGACTATCGCGGAAAATCCATCGCTGATGTGTTCTACGAGCACGAGTTGCATCGCGCTACTCATCCGGACATGTATCTCGTGGAGAAAGTACTGCGCAGGAAGGGAGACAAAGTGTACGTCAAGTGGCTTGGATTCGATGGGTCGCACAATTCATGGATACACAAAAACAATGTCATTTGATAAAATTTTGATTCGTGTATTTTTTCTACATATAAACATATATATCAATTTAAGTATATAAACGTATATTTTTTTATTACTCCCCATTTATCATCATCTTCGTTTTGGAATATACAAAATATATATAATAATTATTTGTAACAATTTATGTATGGAGCATAATACATACATATGTAATAATACGTAATAGTAATACTTATATAAATGTAAAAAACATATATATTACGATAAAGTGTAAATCAAAAGAATAGAAATACATAATAGTAATACGCATAAATAATAAAAACATAAGACACATAAAGTAAGTTAAAATACTAGTATATAAATGTTAAAAACATATGATATGTATTATATGAAAGTACAATAATCGTAATACAATACATAATAAATGCTATTACTTAAAGCATACTAATAATACTTGTGTAAAAAAAGTGTAAATTACAATAGTAATACATAATAGAAATATATACTACATATAATACACATATGAGGGCAAATCAATAGGTAAGGTCTTTCAAAACAGGCGACGTTGCTGATGTAAGTTGGCATTACCATCGTGTATTACCATCTTTCAAACGACGCCATCCAAAATTTCAGAGTGTTCATGCAATAGTCTTGATTTGATAGCAATTCGTAGTGAGCGTGTTTGATGTTTTCCGATACAATGGAAAAAGAGCAATATCGATCCGTGATTCGTTTCTTATTTTTGGATGGAAAAACGTGCGAAGAAATAAAAACGAAGTTGAATGCCATCTATGGGAACTCTTCCATGACCATCTATGACTACCGTCAGATATTGGTTCAACGAATTCATGTGGTCGTTCGTCTGTTTTTGATGAGGAGCGCCCAGGCCGCCTAGCAGACGTGATTACTGAGGAAATCATTGAAAAAGTTCACGACATGATTCTCACTGATCGCCGAACGAAAGTGCATGAAGTAGCAGAAGCCGTAGGCGTATCGTAAGGAATGGCATTCAATATTGCATGATAACTTGGGAATGAAAAAGTTGTCGGCCCGAAGGATGCCGCGATTGCTCACAATGCACCATTGGCTCACTCTTCCGCAGCCGCCACAATCAAATTGGTCGAATTGCGCTACGAATTTCTGTCGCATCCACCGTACTCTCCGGATTTAGCTCCCTGTGACTTCTTCTTGTTTCCAAACTTGAAAAAATGGCTCGGTGGAAAGAAATTCACGTTGAATGAGGAGGATCGCCGAAACACACCGGCCTATTTTGCAGAGTTCAACAAATAGTATTTTTCTGAGGGGTTAAAAAAATGGCAGAAGCGTTAAGAAAAGTGTATTCTCCTAAAAGGGGATTACGTTGAAAAATAAAAAAAATTTTTATGGAAAGCTTGCATCTTCATTACTGACATGGGTACTTATTGATTTGCCCTCATAATACATATATTATAAAGGTATCCGCCAATGCCCCCACGATAACGTCGAGTCAGGTACGTATCATTTGTCGTCGTATGGACTCAGAGCGATTTTCGATTCGGATATATACGTTCGGTGTACACCTCGTGTAATTTAAATCGTACACGATTGACGACGAGCCATTTCAATCTCTTCGTTCAGACACCGCGTGTAATCGTCGAACGTTGTTCTTTATACCTTTCGCCTTTTTAATGTACTTTTTGTCATCCACTTTCACTGCGTACATCTTCGCTCTGAGTCCAACAATTTCGATCATTAATATACCGTTGCTCTCGTCCTTCATCAGACCGGATACTTTTTTTCGCGAGGCATATCGTACACGTTGGATAGTCTGCCGGATAATCGCTCGTGTCGAATCTAGCGATATCGCGTTTCATAATCTCATAAACATCATCGCAATTTATATAGTAAATGAGACGGTCCGTGTCGGTGTACATGATCTTGCATTTGTCGTGATACATCGGTAACATGTACTCATAGTGAAATTCGTACAAGCAGTTTTTCGATATGTCGAGTATGCACATTCCCACGTAAATCGGCTTGTTGAACTTCATTTCGAGTTTGCGCATTTCGACGGCGATCAAATTTTCCTGCGGCTGTGAAAATTCGGTTTCGCGATCATTGCCTCCGCGCCGTACCATCCGTCCCATTTTGTTATTAATTTTACATCAACGTAGTTGCGCACATGGTCTTACTGAATACCGTGTTGTACATTAGTTTATACAAATTTTTTTCGAAATCGTTTTTCGCGAGCGTTCTAAATTGTGTATTGAGTTCAATGTAATCGCAGAGCCATGGAGATTGAATAAATTATAGCACCCGATAGATCTTTATTACGCCGTGACGAGTGCATTGTTGCAGGTTGGGGTGAATGAACGTAACGCTGCTTACAACGTCACTAGAAGTTTATCTTCGCGCTTATCGAGCGATTTATGCGTTGGACAGAAAAGTATGTCAGTGTGTCGGTCGTGTAGATGCTGCGGATACTCAAAATCGACCTCGAGAATATAACCGGTAGATGAATCCGGAGCGTTCATGTCAAAATTCGTAGCGTTTTCGACCCATCGAAATTCGGCGTATGGTAAAGGCTGATATCGCCCATTCGTATAGATTATTCACATCGTAGTATGACGACAGTTTCGATGGATCGAACGAACACATGTATTTATTATTAGCCTGTGCGTATCTGCCGGAGCATTGGCTGAAGCGTGTATACCGCGCTCGATGAACATGATCAATGTCGATGAGCAACTCGAATCTTACGCGCGTATGTTTCAGCATGGCGTCCCATCAAATCTGGCAATGTATTGGGAAAGCTCTCACGTCAAAGTTCGCAGTGTCTTCGAAATTCAGTATATGGCAAAGGTTGATACATCGCCCATCCATACAGATTATTCACATTATAGTACATCAAGTACGACGACGGTTTCAATGGATCGAACGAACACATGTACTTGTTATTAGTCTGCGCATATCTGCCGGAGCATTGACTGAGGCCGCTGCGTATACCGCGCTCGATAAACATGACCATATCAATATCGATGAGCAACTCGAATCTTACGCGCGTATGTTTCAGCATGGCGTCCCATCAAATCTGGCAATGTATTGGGAGTATTAGTACAAATTAGATCTGTCCGTTTTTTTGTGTTCAAAAAATGCATTTATTTCAAAACAAAATGAATGAACAGATTAATTAAAGTATTGTTCATCGCTGGATACTACTTTTTCCCATCTCTCAGGCAATTTTCGAATTCCATCTCGAAAAAATGACTCGTCTTTGGAGGCGATCCAATTTTAGAGCCAATTTTCGATTTCTGCGAAAGAAGTGAACCGGTGACGTGCTGCATCCTTCGGAACAATCAGTAATCAGAAGGAGCAATGTCCAGAGAATACGGCGATAAAACATCCCATTTGAGAGTTTCCAAATATTTTTTTACGACTTTTTACGACATGAGACCGAGCGTTGTCATGAAGAAAAATAATTTTATCATGTCTTCGTATTCCGACCGTTTTTCTCGCAATGCACGCCTCAAACGAATCAATTGTAGCCGATACCGATCGCCCATAATGGAATTGCCAGGTTTCAGCAGCTCATAGTAAACAACATCCTTTTGGTCTCACCAGATACAGAGCATGATCTTCGAACCATGAATGTTCGGTGCTTTGGTGTTGATGTTGAGGTCGATGGCAACGATTGAGCGGGCTTAGCGTAGTATTTTTTCTTCTTGGGGTTGTCGTAGAATATCCACTTCTCATCTCCAGTCATAATCCGATGCAAAAAATCTTTTCTTTGTTGTCTTTGAATCAGCTGTTTGCAAGTGAAAAATCGCCTTTCAACGTCTCTCGGTTTCAGTTCATAAGGCACTTAATTTCTTTGTTTTTGAATTATTCCCATAGCTCTCAATCATGCAGAAACGGCTTGAGTTACTCCCAATGACTCTACAAACTCCTCTTGCGTTTAACTCTGATCTTCTTCGAGTAATGCCTCTAATTCTTTGTCTTCGAATTTTTTTGGCTGTCCAGAGCGAGGTTTGTCTTCAACGTTGAAGTCTCCATCCTTGAAACGTCGAAACCATTCCCTACATGATTTATCAGTTGGAGCAGTGTCATCATAAACTTCGACATTCGATGGGCTTCAGCACTTTTCTTCCAATTAAAGCAGAAAATTAGAACCTCCCGCAAATGCTGCTTGGTTAACACAAAATTCGACATTTCGAACACAGTAAAAATTAAATTTTTGTATGAAACTCAAAGCGATATAAACTGAATATTATTAGCAGATGTCTAACCTCTCTGAAAACGACAAAATAAGCTGTTACTATGAATCATTCACAACAGCCGGAGCCATCTTTTGGAAAACGGACCGAATTAATTTGTACTCCCAATATAATAATGTGAGATCGAGACAGTAACTCGCGACGCAACTATTGCGGAAATTTCGAAAATGTCGGCTAATAACAAGACATCAGTTTTCATGTATCATTGTACTCGCCGAGCGTTCGGATGGAGAATCGCTTCCAGATGTTGCGGCGTGAGCGTAATCGCTTTCGGATATTGTATCGTCTGTCAACGAACTGAAAAATAATTTTAGTAAGCGCGTGTTCTACAATTTTTTGACGCAATTAATGTACTCGTACGGAAAGACACCTTTCCGTGTGAGTAATTCAAATTGTTCGTCTGATAATATTGGAAATTCGGAACGTACAATTTTTAATTTATCTTTGTTGAGATACGACGCCAATTTATCGCTTGCATTTAAAAATTTGAAAGAATCAATGAACCTTAATTTTGCGCAATTTTTCTGAAAATTCTTTTCATATTTGTCTTTGGTGCTATCGACATGTTTAGTGAATGAAATATTAGGTGTTGGAATTAATTCGTAGCGTTTTTTAATGAAAGAATGTTATTTATTTCACATGAGCATTAAAAAATACATTAATGAAAGTACTTCCCATCACTTGTAAAACGCTACGAATTAATTCCAACACCTAATATTTTTCTTTGGTTATCGTAGTATACCTATATCTATATGTCCATCGTACGCAGTAGCAATTTCTTTAATTATAAAATGCGCGTCGTAGCCCGATAAATTGCGAAATACGACCGGAATATAAAACAAATTTTTATAATTTAAATTACAATTCTCTCGAATGCGCTGGACCGCGGTGTCTATCGGTGAGATGATTACGGACCCGCGTCCGGCGCGAACCATTTCTCGCAGATGTGACAACGCGTCGCGCTACGGTACGCCTCCCATTGCTATTTAAATAACGTTTCCATGAGCACGTTGACGAATATGATATTTTTCACGCGCCAAATCGTTAAGTTGCCGCGCAAACCACTATACAGTCTTCATCGCGACGGAAGTGATACAACGATAACGCGTCATCATACATCGCACGTAGTAGCCTAAACGCGTCATGCTGTTGATACGCTTACGACAACGCGTCTTCCCTGTTGGACTCCGTCTTGCGTAAAACGCACTCCAGATCGGCGTATACGATGAACGGCACCAGTTGTTATAGTTGCCGAATTCGAGCCACCTGTCGTCCTCGCTCGGCGCAGTCGTTGATCTGGCAGTCCACTTCGTGCGACTGCAATTTTTCGCACGAGTTGAAGTAATGAAGACACCTGTAAATAATAGAGTAATCATTTCTTTTTACTGTTTTTTATTGGCTATTTTTTTATTATACTTACCGATCGCAGAAATATTTCTTGTTCTTATTTCTAGTAATTTGCGATCTCATGAGACACGACAGGTTTTTGATCCACGCAAAGTGATCGAGGCTGTCGTTGCATGGATCTTGCATGTACATCACGTTGACATGCTTCTCCTTCTTGTAATTGGTGAGCCGCAGAGGAAAGACCTGTCTATCTATATTTGCAATGCTATTGATCGACACCGTTCAACCGTTCGAATTTCGAAATGTCTTTTAATGTCATTGGAAATTCGATATCCGCGAGATTAAACACTGCGGTGTAATGCGGATATGATGATTTCTGATCTACATGTTTTTCTGCGGGGTACAGAGCGACGACCACCGAAACATGCATTGTCAGTCGAACAAACACCACTCGTTTCGTCGCTATTTCGTCGGTACTTCGATGTGACATCCCGCCCTCAGGGGATTTAGTTTGTTCACATTCACTACCAAAGATTCACGACAATGCCCACCCGCTGTCACGTTCCTGGAATTCTTCGAGCGATGCTAGAATAGGCTCGACGACGTGTTGCTCGTACCACTCGCGCATATCGGTGCAACGATATATCTCGCTATTCTTTGTGATTATGCTCTTATTAACACGTTTATCCTTTATCGCGAACTCGCCGTTGAACGATGTGATTAGAGTTTATCACCGTACTTGTCAATATACGACTCTCGAACGCGGCGTCGATCTCTCGCCAGACAAGAGATCGTTCGTTGCCACTCGCGTATTCGCCACCAATGTGCACGAAACGTCGCTCCAATTGCAACTTTGCATCCGCGAGTCGCGCGATACTCACCACCGCGGAATGTCTGTATCCAATGGCGAGGCGCGGACGTTTGGCACGACAAAGTTCTTCGAGCTGCTCGATGCACTCATAGCATCATTGCAACCGAAACACTCCACCAGAGTACACTTGGCCGTTCAGCACTGTTCCAGCAGTTCGCGTTCGACTCGCTCGTGATTTTCTATGTCTTTTTTTCACAGTCTTTAGATCACACGCTCTTACACGGAACACTTGCTCGTGACTCGTTCACATACGTTGCAGCGCCGCTTTACATCTAGAATAACATAATGTTTTATCACGTTGGTATTGTTCGTCTACCAAAGTCCACTCTTTACAGGGGTAGCATAATTGATTACGCATATACTTATCACACATGTCACGAAATACTTTTTTAGCAGGATTCTCCTCGCGGTCGTAGTATGGCATCACTAACTTGTCCGTTATCACTTCAACGCACTTCTCACTACCCATGGGAATCTTAATACGCCTGCAGCTATATTGAATCTTTTCTTCACTTTTCATTGAGTGATAACACTATTCTTTTATTAAACCGAAAGCTTTGTACCAAAATCTCTCTTCGAAGTCAATATGCACGTTTCGTCTCCTAACCGTCCGAACCAATATTCTTTTTCATCATCGTTATCATTATTAATGACTCCCTGTTTCGCACCACGTGTACCTATTTCTCGATCGCGTAGGAACTGTACCGATGTTACATACCGATAAAATCCTCTCATTCTTTATAGATATTCTTCATAGATATACGATTTATACTTTACTTTTATCTTATCGCTAGATTTCCCTATTTTATCTTTATTTCGAAACCGAAAATTCCGTTTCTCTTTTATAAGAGGGTATATATTCAGTTTCTTTATTTAAACATTCAAACTAACAGATAGATCACGTTATATACTTTTATGCATCATAAAAATTATCTACAGATTATTCTAGAAAAAATGTCTAAGAATATCACACGATCTTTCTCAAAGAAGCCTTCCTATAAAATAACAAATATAAAAGCGTACATTAACATTAATAATAATGTATATTATATTAGCGTTTAACGATTAAGTAATTAAGTTTAACGATTAGCAATAAAATAGAAATCTTCCTGAATGCGAGAACGAATATCTTTTTTTTCTTTTTTTCTTTTTCTAATAAAGTCAAATTAATTTTAAACATATGAATGTAGTGAATTCGCCTCGCATAAACGATATTAAGGAAAACTGAATTTTTATTACAACAAATTGTTAAAACTCAACCATTACTTATTAAGAATAAACTTGTAGAGTGGGGAGTAGGGCTTACGCGGAGCCTTGCTTATCTCAAGGAAAGCACGAGTATAGGTTCTACCAAATTTTGAGGAGTGTTGATTGGTTCTGAAAGGACACTCCCACACTCATTTTCAGAATATAAAAGGAACTGTCAAAGACAGAACTGCACTGCTCTTCTTTTCCTATCCTCGGTTAATTCATCAGTCACCCAGCCAGACAGTCAGTCAGTTAGTTATACTAATTATTAAGATGAGAACTATCCTCACACTTCATCAGAACCTCATTTTTCTTTTTCGCATTGTCTTACTTATAGCATTTTTGTCTTACTTATTAACTTTTTTTTAATAAACGATAATATTAAATATCTATCGACGGAACCTCTAAATTTCTAATCTCTAAATCTATTACAAGTACATGTATGAATATCTGAGGGGTTGTTGCGACTGTTGCTGCCAATAGCATGGCCCCCATTTGTTAACACTTCTTCGGAGAATTCATAATTTTCTCGTATCCAGAGAGCTGTTATGACTGTCGCTGCCAATAGCGTGGCCCCCGTTTACGACGGTTCTCCGGAACAATATTATTATTCTTTTTTTTTGCATTATCTTCATGCCTATCAAAAGCGGACGAAGACAAAGAGAAAAGAGATTGAGGTTTCAAATCAAATTGACTCTTATTTCAAATCAAGATCCTTTCCCCTATTTCCAAAAACTTGCGCAATTACTATACCAAGACATACTGTTAAATTCACCTCGCGAACCTGTCTACACTCTAAGTAAATTGGAGGTCAACCTCATGTTTCCTAATTACAAAATCATTCCAAAGCCCGATCCACGTAGATTCCCCTATACTTCGCGATCTTTTTGGCATCGGATTCAAGATCACCCTTCCTCTAAATTATCCGGTACTTCCCAGTGAACCGCATCCTTAACCGCACAACTTAATCTCCGGTCCCCGAGTAAATTGTTTAAATACATTGACTCAAAAACGGAGAAAAATCTCAACAACAACATTAGACGTAACACCAATGATATTCGCGCATTTTTATCTTTGTCTCTCCTCCGCGGATCACAGTTTTCAGACACTTTTTTCACATTCATTTTTTTTTAATGTGTGCAAAGTGGGCACATGCTGTACAAGAATATAATGCACAAAGGCACTCTGCAATTCGTGCACGACCTGCCGTCTAGCCTACCGAAAGAACTGGTCTCATGCTTCCTGATGTGATCCTCCATTGTTAATATCAGCTATACGAATCATGCATGATGTGCATACGGTTAAGAACAATTATTATACAATTGTATAATAATTGTGGATCACACAGTGCTTAGTACGAGCGTTTAACGTACGAATTTCTGGAGATGATACGAATTTTTCTACGCGATCCATTTCATACTCGCTCACTAGCACATCCACTATCGTCGGATAGCATTTCGTCGGACGACTCTTGGTCCATTATATTCTACTTCCATTTCATCAAATACTTCAAACACTTCGTCGCTCAAACACTAATATTCGCGAACTGTTCCTCATCCACATTTCTAATATATTCTGCTACGTTGACTCTGTCAATGTTTCCGATATTCTCGAACTCTACATCGTCTATTATGTTCTCAAATTCTATTTCCATTGCTTCAAATAACTTGTCTGCATTTACACCATCCATATCATCAACGTCTGCACGATGGTCAGCCATACTTTTCGCATTACACTTATCGCGATCGATTCGGTAATCTTTAAAAGCGCTAACTGAAGTGCCGCGCGCTTATAACCCATTATATATTCCATTCTCTTTTTCTATCCTCTCTATTGGCTCGCATCGACAATGTATCACCGATCTCTTCTTAGAAAAAATATCGTTATCGGCGTCTCTCTCTTAACGCGTCACCGATCTCACGGTTCTTCCTAGATAAATATCATTATCGGTGCTTCTGACCTTGAAAGAAAGAACTCTGAGAAAGCAGTATGATTTCATCATCTACTCCTTATTGATGGCGCTTTGTGTAGCAACCGGCACATCGATGATGTGCCACCGATCTCTTAGACAAAAGTCTACGTTATAGTACCGCAACGCATTTTGAAGTGGCTGTGGGGTCCGCGGCAGCAGTCCGCTACGCACTTTGGGGTGAACGCGGTGTCTGCGGTGGCGGCGACGATGCCGCTGGCGCCTGCGACGGGCTGTAGGGTGCCGGCGGTGGCGGCGATCCCCAATGATACATGACATCACAACATAGCGGCATATATCACCACATCACTAAACACCGATAGCGCCGGGACTTCCCGCGCCTCTCCTCCCTTCTCCCGCGCCTACGAGTACCTCTCGCGCCCCGCTCCTCCTCAAAGAACTCTTAGAATCCTCCTATTATTCCTATTCACATCTGCCAGAAACCGTTCGCGCCGAATGAACGTGGGTCCGCGATCATTGCCATCACCGGGCGATACCGTGGTCCAGCGCATGCAAATTGCAATCTTAATTATAAGAATTCATTCTACATTCTGGTTATATTTCACAATTTATCTGGCTATGACGCACACTTTCATGGACATGTAGATGTACTAAGAATGTATAACAAAGGAAAAATACATTTCGTTTACAAAACATGTTGAAGATATCGAAAAAAAAAATTTCGAAATTGCATCAAATTACGATTTATTGATTTGTACAAGTTTCTTAGTACTAGTTTAAAAAAACTAGCGTCTTGATAAGGATAAATCAAAAATTGTACGTTCAGAATTTGCAACATTATCAGAAGAAAAATTTGAATTACTCACACGAAAAGGTATTTCCATACGAATACATTGGCGTCGAAAAATTGGATGAACGATACTTGCCACCTCGCGAATTATTTTATAACTCGCTAACAGGCGACACCGTATCCGAGAGCGATTACGCTCACGCCGCGAACGTCTGACAGCGATTCTTCATTCGAACGCTCGACGAGTACAGTAATCTGTACCGAAAACCGATGTCTTATTATTTGCCGACATTTTCGAAAATTTTCGCAATAGTTGTGTCGCGAGTTACGATCTCGATCCCGCGCATTACTATACATTTCATGTAATATTAAAACATACGCGCATAAGATTTGAGTTGTTCATTGACATAGATATGGTCATGCTCGTCGAGCGCGGTATACGCGGTGGTCTCAATCAATATTCCGGTAGACTAATAACAAGTACATGCGTTCGTACAATTCGAAATCGTCGTTGTACTTGATGTACTACAATGTTAACAATTTATACAGGGCGATGTGTCAACCATTGTTGTCGCGATTGCTCCGGATTCGTACACCGGTTACATTCTCGAGATTGATCTCGAGTATCCACAACATCTGCACGATCGACACTCTGATCTGCCTTTCTGCCTGACGCGCGATAAACTGCCCGGTAAACACGAGGATAAACTTCTAGTGATGCTGTACGATAAGCAGCGTTACATCATGCACTACTCCGAAACTTGTAGCAATGTGCTCGTCATAGTCTTCGTGTAACAAAAATTCATCGAATACTACAATTTGCTCAATCCGCCTGACTTCGCGAGTACATTGCTTAATATACAGTTGAATTTAATACATAGTCTAGAACTCGCGTTAAAATCGATTTAAAAAATAATTTATATAAATTAATGAACAATGCAGTATTCAGTAAAACTATGAAAGATGTTCGAAATTACATGGATATAAAATTAGTAACAAAATGGAACGGATGGCGCGGAGGCAATGATTGCGAAATCGAATTTTCACAGCCGCAGCGCCTTCGCGAAAAATTTGATCGCCGTCGAACTGTGCAAACTCAAGGTGAAATTCAACAAGTCGATTCATATATATTATATATATATATATTTTGCATACATATATACATATATATATGTATATTCATATATATATATGAATCTCAAACGACATCACTTTTTATTTATCTACGAATTATGCGATCCCAACCACTTGACGTAAACTATGTACAATATTATATGTTTAATATTTATCGAATGTATCATACGTATATACAGTATAGTAAAATTTATAGGCATTCAGTCAGCCAGTTAATCAAACAGTTAGTCAATCAATCGATAGTCATGTAAAATCAGTCAGGTAGTCATGTAAAAAATCTGTGATCCGTGAGACACGGTGTGAATATTCTGTTTACGGTTTAGTGTTTTGTGCTCAGTACAATTGCTCACACTTTTTTTTTTCAACAGGATACTTTACTGATTGTTTACGTACATCTTTGCTATACATTTTTTATACAGCTTGTTGAGCAATGAGCTATTCTGACCGATAGTGTAATCGCTGTTCGGTAAATGTTTTAATAACGAAGAAAAAAAACATGTATATAATGGGATCCGGATCGACTCCCGGTCGAGGCAATATTTTTCGCAATAAGTTTATTACAGTTTTTTAAGATTAAATTAAAGAAATTTGGGGGGATTATTAATATTTCAGATTGATTGCGTTGAAAGTTCGACAACCATATCGGCACGCAATTATCATTTCTAAAATTAATTCTTTGATATGACTATATATAATAGTTCAACATCTTAATATTCAGATCGTAGTGGCGCTTCGTATTTAAAAAATAATGTTATTTAACATAAACGGTTTTTCCAATCTTATAAAAATTTCTCTTTTCAAAATGACAATATTTTTGTGTATCCACGAATTGTGTGATCCATCGAATCTCAGCCACTTGACGTACTCTTCCTGCGCAGTACTTTCTCACGAAATACACGTCCGGATGGGTAGCGAGGCAACTTATGCTCGTAGAACGCTCCAGCGATAGATCTGTCACTCTCAAAGGAAGGTTCACAACTGTCCGGAACCGATTTGATTCTCTGAGATATGTTGTTAAACACAAAAATCTAAGAGACACGTATTTTTTTACACGTGCACTAAATCATGTTTAAGAGGTAAAATACTCCTTTAAAATAAAAGTGGTATTTTCCTTTCAAGGCGAATATCGTCGGAAATATAAAAGATAGGAAAAAATTTTTTAAACAAAAGTAAGTTTCAAAAATACTTTAAAGTTGTAGATAAAAAAATTTTGTTTATTTTTTTGTTTAACAAAATACTCCCATCACTCATAATTTTCTTAAATTTTCAAATTTTTTGTCTACCAAATTAAAGATTATTTTTTTTACAAATTCAACTATATGTAATAAAGTTATATTTCAACATATCATTTTCGAGAATTAATTATTAATTATATAAGTAATCCATGCTCATGCGTAAGTAATTGTTATTGGAACAGTAAAATATATGAAAAGAAACCTTAAAAAGAAACCTTAAAATTTGTATAGTTTTCTATATGCTTTATTATATATGTAATTAAATTTTATATACAATATATATATGTATGCAGTATATGTATTTATATTTTCTAAATATATAATATTTTTAAGATATATACATATTAACTCTGTTATTATTTCTTTGACATTTATGTTATTAATTTCCATATAAGCTATCCATGCTCATATATATAAGTAATTATCATTGGAACAATAAGATATATGAAAAGATATCTTAAATAAAATTTATATAGTTTTTTACACGTATGTATGTATTTAGATTTTGTAAATATATATTTTTAAGACACACACACACACACACACACACACACACGCACGCACGCACGCACACGCGCACACGCACACGCACACACACACATTAACCCTGTTATTATTTCTTTGACATTTAATTTTTTTCATGAATAAAAATTAAAAATAATTTTATTCCAAATCCATTCTTTTATAATAAAAATTATTGTATAAGATTGAACCTTTAAAAAATAAATTTTTTAAAAATTGTTGCATTTAAAAATATATTGAATTGATAGAAAATATATATATATATATATTATATATATATATATATATTATATATAAAGTATATTTAAATTGTTAGAAAATCTCGTATCTGAATCGTATAATGATATAAGAAATAACCTTCTAAATCACGTAACATGAATCAGAGTCGTAACATATTTTTCAAAGAAAAGATAAGTTCCTTAGAATAGATAATAGAAATAACTGTACGGTAATATAAGTTCATATATACATAATTATAATAAATGGACGATATAAGAATATTTACGTAGCAGTCTTACGTTCAGTCGTTCTTACATAATCATATCTATACAATTTGTTAAATTGTTTTTATATTACGATACAGCAAAGTTTAACATTTTTAGACATAATTATCAATCCACTTCATGTTGTTAGACTTTTATTAGCATCTATAAGTTCAGTATATATCTAACAAAAATACCAGTCACTGAAGCAGAAATAGAATTAAAAGAACACAAAAATTATTGTTGGATAGCATTTTTCACTATAATGAGTTGGAAGTAACAGAAGAAATTTATCTCGATTATCAAGAACCTTATAAACATAATTCTGAAATAATTCAAAATGACGAAGTATGAAGTGAAGATAATTTAAATTCTCATCCTCCATGTTAAAGTGATGACGTAAACTTTTCTTATAAAAGACGAGCTGTTGAGTATTGGCGGAATTGGAATATTAAGGAAAAAAATAACAACAACAAAGGAATCGTCGCTAAAATCAGTGCAAAATAAATTTAGAAGTGTTTCATCTGAACGTCAATTAAGATGATGGGAAGAACAATTACATTTAGGTGGAAATTGTATAGAAAAATTATCTTACATCTTCAAATTTACACATGATATATTTACTACAGCTGATGAATCAGAATTCATAGTTCATGATATCGATTTACAAAGATGGATTTTAAGCTCAAGAAGAAATAGGAAATTTAAATCCTATACTTAAAGCATCTCATAGTTGAATATTAAGATTCAAAAAGTCTCATCGAATTGTTTCGAACAAAATTACGAAATTTGTAACTAGATCTAGATCTTGTATCTAGATTCCAAGAACAATAAAAGATTCTGTTAATTTGCAAAATACAGCTGATGATTTTCTGAGAACAGTGAAATCACTTATCGAAAAGTTTTAATCTGAAAATATTTTTAATTCTGATCATAGGTTTCCAATTGGAAATTCATTCTGGAATCATTGTCTAACCAAGGAATAAAGAAAGTAGAGTGTATTGAGCAATCTGTATCATCAACAACACATTCATACACTATGCAACCAATTGAAATTTGCTGTCACCTTTATTTATAGTATTAAAAAAAACTAATGGTATATTTGGACTAAGAGTACAAGAAACCTTATTTACATCAATAAATGTTACTGTAAAAGTATCTAAATCTGGTAAAATGACTTCAGAAAATTAAATAAATTTCCTTTCGCAACAGATTTTCAGATACTGTTTTACTATTAAAAAGTAAATATAAATTTACACAAACGAAATATAATATAATGAAATTATAATCTCTGTGTCATTTCTATGATATATATTATATTTGATTTAAGAATCTCATAAAAGTCGTAAAATAGTTATTAATTTAATATTTATATTTCTTAGATCATTTTAAAATGTGATTAGAAGAAACTTATTTTCCAAACATTGATTTTAATAGCGTTCTTCTTATGGATTCATGGACTGGACATTGTCCCAATATTATTTCAGATTTAACACCTGCAGAAAAACATATTACTACTATGATTATACCAAAAGGCACTACAGAAAAAATACAACCATTAGATGTTTACGGATTTAGAATTTGAAAAAATTTTGCTAAAAGGTTTTCATATATTAGTTTACTATTGGAAAATAATATAAATTTACATGAAATAAATAATATAATAAAATTATAATCTTTGATACAAAATCAATTATCATCTCCGCGATATCACAACTTATTTAAATATTCGTAGTTATACCAACGAAAGATCAGAAGAATTTAAAAATCCAGTAGATTTTAGTTTCGAAAGTTGAACAAAAGTTCAACAACGTGTGATATCGAAGGTAATATAGTAGTAAGGTAATATAGTACAGTAATATAGTTATAGAGTGCACTTTAGTAGACGAACATAATACCAAAGTGATAAAACATTATGATATTCTAAATGCAAAGCGGTACTGCAACGTGTGTGAATGAATCAAGTGCTCCGTGGAAGAGTGTGATGTGATCTGTAAAAAAAAAGACATGAAAAATGACGAACGAGTGGGCGAATTGCTGGAGCAGTGCGACTAGGTCGCTACTCTGGTAGAATGTTTCGCGTGGCTGCAACGATACGACGAGCGGCTTGAAGAACTTTCTCATGCCAAGCGTCCACGTTTCGCCGTTGGACGCACAAACAATCCTTGATGGCGAGAATCGCGCGATTCGCGGATGTAAAATTGCAATTGGAGCGACGTTTCGTACACGTTGATGGTGAGTACGCGAGTGGCGAGTATGCGAGTCGCGACGAAGGATCTCTCATCTCTCAGCGATAGATCGACGCCGCGTTTGAAAGTCATATATTGACAGGCTGTAATAAACTCTAATCACATTGAGCCGCGGCGGTTTTTGGAAGACGCAAAAGAAATAGTGCTCGAGCGTGTGCGAGACGCTATAGAAAGACACGGTAGTGTAAAAGTGAACACCGCTCAATAGTGAGTTCGCGACGAAAGATAAACGTGCTAATAAGAGCATAATTACAAAGAACATCGAGATATACCGATTTGCGCGAGCGGCGTGTCATCGAATCTATCCTAGCATCGCTCGAAGAGTTCCAGGAATGCGACAGCGGGTGGGCATTGTCACGTATAATGAATTTGACTATCAATGAAATGACAAATTAAATCTCCTGCGCGCGGGATGTCATACCAAAGTGGGAAATAACGACGAAACGAGCGGTGATCAGTGTGCGTACGACGGACAATGCGTGCTTCGCGTGGTCGGTGGTAGTCGCGCTGTATTCGGCTGAAAAGTATACGGATCGGGAATCGTATCCGCATTATATTATACGACAGTATTGAATCTCACAAACATTGAGATTCCAATGACTTTAAAAGACATTTCTAAATTTGAACAGTTAAACATGATGTCGATCAACGTGTATGGCATCGAGAATAAACAAGTCCTTCCTCTGCGACTCACCAATGAAAAGAAGGAGAAATATGTCAACGTGCTGTACAAGATTCACGCAACGACGATGTTGGACATTTTGCGTGGATAAAAAATCTATCCCGTCTCGTGAGCTCGCAGATTAGTGAGAAAAAGAACAAGAAATTTTTCTGCGATCGGTAAGTATACATGAAAAAATTATTATAATTTTCCGTCTTACTAAAATAATAGTAATAGTTACAATTTTTTGTTTTTTTTCAGATGCTTGCACTACTTCAGTAGGAACGAAAAATTGCAGTCGCACATAATGGACAGCGAGAAAATCAACGACTCCGTTATCCGATTGCCAAGCATGGACGACAAGCTCGAATTTGAGAACCACTGCAATAAGCAGCGCGTCTACGCTGACTTGGAGTGCGTTCTACGATGAAACTTGAGGGAAGATGCGTCATCGTACACGTATCAACGGCACGAGGTATTTAATATAGGATACTATGTGTGATGTTCATATAACGACGCATTATCGGTTCCGTCGCGATGAAGACTGTATAGCGTGGTTCGCGCGACAACTCAACGATTTGGCGCAATCGTGAAAAATATCGTATCCGCCAACGTGCTCATGGAAACGTTGTCGAAAGAAAAATTGGAGGGATACCGTAGCGCGACGCGTTGTCATATTTGCGAGAAACCGTTCGCGCCGGACGCAGGTCCGCGATCATTGTCATCTCACCGGTAAATATCGTGGTCCAAAGCATACAAAAGTTGCAATTTTAATTATAAAAATTCGTTTTATATTTCGATCGTTTTTCACGATTTATTGGGCTACGGCGCACTCTTTATAATTAAAGAAATTGCTAAAGACAGAAATCGCAAAGGACATATAGATGTATTACTGATAACCAAAGAAAAATATATTTCGTTCACTAAACATGTTCAAGATACCGCCGAAAGAGCAGACTCGCGAAAATGCATAAAATTACGGTTCATCGATTCTTTCAAATTTCTAAATGCAAGGCTTGATAAATTGACATCGTTTCAAGCAGAGAGAAATTAAAAATCGTACGTTCCAAATTTTCAACACTATCGGATGAAGAATTTGAATTACTGACTCGTAAAGGTGTTTTTCCGTATGAGTACGTTGACTGCGTCGAAAAATTGCAGGACACGCGCTTACCACTGCGCGAATCATTTTTCAGTTCGTTAACGGGCGATACAGTATCCGAGAGCGATTACGTTCATGCCGCGAATGTCTGAAAGCGATTCTCCATTCAAACGCTCGGCGAGTACAGTGATCTGTACTTGAAAATCGATGTCTTGTTATTGGCCGACATTTTCGAAAATTTCCATGAAAGTTGTGTCGCGAGTTACGGTCTCAATTCCACGCATTATTATGCATTGCCTGGTTTCACGTGGGACGCGATGCTAAAACATACGCGTATAAGATTTGAGTTACTCACCGACATCGACATGTTGAGCACGGAATACGCAGCTTAGTCAATGTTCAAGCAGATACGCGCAGGTTAATAACAAGTACATGCGTTCGTACGAGTCATCGAAATCGTCATCGTTCTTGATGTACTACGATGTTAACAATTTATACGGATGGGTGATGTGTAAACTATTGCCATAGGCTAAATTTCGATGGATCGAAGACGCTGCGAACTTTGACGTGAGCGCGATCGCTCTGGATTCATCTACCGGTTACATTCTCGAAGTCAATCTCGAGTATCCACAACATCTATACAATCAACACACTGACCTGCCGTTCTGTCCGACGCGCGATAAGCCGCCTGGCAAGCGCGAGGCTAAATTTTTAGCGACGCTGTACGATAAACAGCGTTACGTCCACTACCGCAACCTACAGCAATGTACTCACGGTCTTCGCGTAACAAAGATTCGAATACTACAATTCGCGCAATCTCCATGGCTTTGCGATTATATTGAACTCAATACAAATTTCAGAATTCGCACTAAAAACGATTTCGAGAAAAATTTATATAAATTAATGAACAACGCGATATTCGATAAAACTATGGAGAATGTGCGCAACCACGTTGACGTAAAATTATTAACAAAATGCGACGGACGGTACGGCGCGGAGGCAATGATCGCAAAATCGAATTTCTATAGCCGTAGCGTCTTTGCGGAAAATTTGATCGTCGTCGAACTGCGCAAACTCAAGGTGAAGTTCAACAAGCCGATTTACGTGGGTATGTGTATACTCGACATATCGAAAGTCTGCTTGTATGAATTTCATCACGAGTATATGTTATCACTGTTTCGCGACAAATGTAAAATTATGTACACCGACACGGACAGTTTTGTATATCGCGTTGAGTTCGAGGACCTTTACGAGACTATGAAACGCGATATCGCTAGATTCGACACGAGCGATTATCCGATGGACAACGCGTATGGTATGCCTCTCGCGAACAAAAAAGTACTCGGTCTGATGAAGGATGAAAATAACGGTGTGATAATGAACGAATTCGTTGGTCTTAGAGCGAAGATGTACGCGGTGAGGGTGGACGGCAAGAGAGAAACTAAAAAAGTGAAAGGCGTAAAGAATAACGTCGTAGCGCGAACGATAACGTTCGACGATTACACGCGGTTTTAAACGAAGTGTCGAAATGACTCGTCGTCAATCGTGTATACGATTTAAACTGCACGATGTGTACACGATATCCGAATCGAAAATCGTTCTGAGTCCATACGATGACAAATGATTCGTCGTACCGGACTCGACGAAGACGTTACCGGGGGCATTAGCGGATACCTTTGTAATATGTATGTGTGTGTGTGTGTGTGTGTGTGTGTGTGTGTATCAACATTTATATTATTTTTACATTTTTTTTTATATTTTCATACAGTATATATGTATTACTATTATGCTTTATGTATTATCTTAATTTATACTTCGTGTATGCTTTTTCTACATTTTTAAATATTTTCATACAGTATAACATGTACTATTATCATTATAATTTGTTCGAGATCGGTAATTCGAAAGAAAAGCAAGAATTCTTTCAGTCGATCGACATTAATTGTCATTGAACGCATGCACAAATTGAGCTCGTGATTTCATCTCAAACATGATTTTAATCCTCGTTGAAATCATCAAATTCGTCGTTCTTTGTTCTTTTTAAAAACAATTCGTTACACGCAAACAAGTTGTCGTTACCGGCAACGGACAATCGAAGGTTCT
>NW_011627052.1:264676-280215 GCF_000204515.1 Acromyrmex echinatior | reverse complement strand
GCGATTCCAAGCTCAATTTGGAAAAGGTGACCGCATTTAATATTCTGTTAATCTGATCTTTAATTAATTATATCTTTTGACTTTGTAACTGAATACATTAAAGAAATTCTTTTGTTAAATTAAATGAAACGGAGTTCTCTTCACTGTCGTGCATCATATCAACCTTGTGCCGTTTTCTCACTCGAATCTGTCCGCGCGGTGCGCTCTCGCACATAATTTATACGTAATGCATATTTTTATATAAGTATTACTATTATGTTTTATATAGTACCATTTATTATGTGTTACTATTATTTTCATTTTATGTATCGTACATTTATATATGTATTTTATATCTGTATACTGCAAAACGAAGATGAATGGGAAGAAATAAAAAATATATGTTTATATGTACTTATATTGATATATTTTTTATATTTAGAAATGAATTATATGAAAAAAAATTTTATCAAATAACATTGTTTTTGTGTATCCATGAATTGTGCCATCCATCGAATCCCAACCACTTGACGTACAGCTTGTTTCCCTTCCTGCGCAATACTTTCTTCACGAGATACACGTCCGGATGAGTAGCGCGATGCAACTCGTACTCGTAGAACGTTCCAGCGATGGATTTTCTGTGGTAATCCTCGAGTAAATAGGTTACAGGATTGGTACGCTGCACCTTAACGATTGTAAACACCTCGGTGGTCCAATTTGGCGTCTAACTCTTCTCAAAAATCATCTTGTACTTGCTCACGCGTACCGAATCGTCTATTTTGAATTTTGCATGACCCGCGATCTTTATCGCGCTGTACCTCGTGTCCAAGAGCCTTTCGGGCGATCGCGGGAGTTACTTCGGCGGGTCGCATGTCGATGGTGCTTGCGCGCGTTGTAATCTGACACGAGACGTGGTAGCTCGTCAACTTACTTGTAATTGCCGTTAAGCGTGAACATCTTCCACATTTCGTTCTTGAGCGTGCGATTGAACCACTCAACCACTGACTTTTTCAACATCGAATACGTGGAATAGTGATTAACATCGTGCTTTTTCAAGATTTTCTGCACATCGGTGTTGTAAAACTCTTTCCCCATAACCGTTTGTAAATTTTTCGGACATCTTCTATTCTCTCAAACGATCTCAGCGATAGCGTTAGCCGTTTCGCTTACACCCTTGCTCTTGAATGATATGGCCCACGCGTATTTGCTTAACACATCGATGACGATAAGTATGTAGTAGTGGCCTCTGTTGAAGCCCGAGTACGGGTGCATCTCAACGTCATCAAATCATCGTATCCTCGGATTATGACGCGCCTTAGCGGAAAGCTTTCTTCTCGCAGGAGTGTGCAATTCCTCGACGAGTCGACGTCTCTCGGAGATAATTTGCTCTCTCTTTTTCTCAGATTTCTTTTTCATGATTCGACGCGTAATACACTGGATACAAGAAAATAATGTATTTTTTCTCGCTGATATTACTCAACTGAATCGTTTCATGAATACGCGATTTAATTTATAATAAAATCAACTTCGCGAAGTTCCTCGATGATCGACAGTCTATCTTGTTGTCGTGAGCGTTGTTGTCTGCTGCGAAGCGTCGAGCAATAGACGATCTACCAGCTCATTGGGATCATTCCAATGCACGTAATCAATCGCGTTGTCGTTCAATGTCATTGCATGAGGTAATCCTTTTCCAGATTTCTTCTTCTGTTTCTTGTATCGACATCAACGGGTGCGATTACGTGTTTGTACTTGTATCCACTGTTGCTCAATAATCGACTCTGCGAATGGTACTTGTGTTTGTGCGCGTTCATCATCAACAGCATGCTCTTGTACTTGTGCATATCATCTTCCGTGTAGAGGGCATCGTTGGGAATTCTCTTGAAAATCAACTCGTAAAGACCAGATGTACCAGCTGTATCGCCGTCGATAATTATGTTATCCGCGTCATCCAAAACATCACGAAACGTCGAAACGTTTATTGTCAAATATCAGCCCATTCTTGTGTAGGTAAACGCCGTACACATGATCTATACCGCTCTCTTTATCTTGCCCTCTCCTCAGGACAGCCTCGACGTACTTTTGACTCAGCGGGCTCAAGCCAGCTCGTAACGCCTCTCGACTTTTCGATGTTTGCAGCTGATTTTGAATCTTCGTCGTTAGCGAGTCTTCCATCGTTTCGAAAACGTTCTCTAACGACTCTATCGTCGGTACGATTTTGGTACGCGGTGTGAAGGTTATCGACTGTGCACGATTGTGCGATCGATCATTGGATTTATGCAGAGTCGTGAAACGCTCGAACGTTCGTTTCTTCTCTCTTCTCCTCCTCCTCTTGTTCCTTTTCTTCCTTCCTCTCATGTTTAGAGGTACACGCTGCATCTTCGTCGCGCGACTCTCTCTTTGTCATGCGCACGCTGGGGCTGTCGACAAAAAGTCGCAACGGCTCGATAAGAGGTTTAAAATGTTTGTCCAACGCGATGCTCTCCTCAATTTTGCTGATCTTCAGAGCGCGATGTTTCTTGCGGATCGACTCGCTCGTCTTCTCGATCTCCCTCGCGATTTTTTCACGCTCGCGCACATCTGCCATGTTCGTCTCTAGCTAAGTATCGGCAACGACTGGACATGTTACGGTCATGTATCACGAACTCGTTAAATCCTTTTCTGTATCGTCCGTTTGTGAGCCTACTGTCTTTGTCTATCATTAGAAATCCATATTTTTGCTGCCAACAGTCGCGGCAACGTGCAAAATTCATCGTATGACATGTCGGTATTCACATGATCGTTGTAAACGTGTCTCAAGTTGGTACTGTCCTGTTTGAGCAGGATCAGCAGGTTCGCGTATCAGATGTTTAGGTATCCTCGCGTACGTATGCTAGAGATAGAAGCAGTCGACGTTCGCGTGGCAACCCATCGAAAAGTATTCTCTCACCGCATCTTGCATGCCACATCAACAAAGATAAAAATAGAATTTGGACGCGCCTCGCTCGGTGGAATGACGTCGTTGTTATTGGAGAACGTAAAATAGCCGATTTCATCAATAGATGTAAACAAATTTTCGAGATATCGCTTCTTTGGCTGTTGCAACGATTTTGAGTAGACGTACACGTTTTCGAAACGTATGCCGTTCGGGCTCTCGAGTAAGCTTATGAGAATGTTGGCTTTACCACAATTCGACGGGCCGCAAATGATCGCGCGTATAGTACTCGGCAGCATTTTGCCATGCTTGCGCTTCTTCACGCTGCCTCTCATTCGCGATTTCGCGTCGCAGTTCGTAACACATATCGACAGCGGTTGCAGCACGAATTTCATGCTCTCACTAAAGGCTACGCGCTCTTGAATGACTATTTAAAGGCGTGCGAATTTACTAGTCGCGTAGTAGCAAAATATATCTCGCGTTGTGTCATCTTTTCGACATTCGAGACTTGAACGCCGAGCAGCTGCAGTATATACCGAAGGTCGTACTCTTACGCGTGTACAGTGACTATATCGACTTCGTGTGGGACAAGCTTCCTGAACGTGAAGGCGAATTCGGAGATTAGAACGTATCGTCGCTGCGACGAGCATTACAATCAGCCATGGCAGGGCACATCAACGGTCCCACACCTAAAATAAAGGACTGTAGCGAATGTCAGCGGCAGTCTGTTGAATCGAATGATAAACGCGCTTCCTTTCGAATTACGTATTCCGGGCTACCAATTTTGCGGTTCGGGCACTCGGTTTACGAAGCGAGTAGCCAGAGGTGACGCGGGCATAAATCCGCTGGACGTGGCGTGCCGAGAACACGACATTGCGTATTCTCGGAGCAACGATCTCACCGATAGACACGGCAGACAAGGTTCTCGCCGAGAAGACGCGGAAACGCGTCACCGCGAGAGATTCGGCTCTGAGCAAGAGAGCCGTTGCTGCCGTTTGGGCAGCGATGAAAACCAAGATCAAAATCGGCATGGGCATGAAATCGAAGAAGAAGATGACAACGAAGAAAAAGACAATGAAAAAGCTTCTAACAATAAGGTAGTGCGTTACCTTTTCTGTCAATGTTGGGCACGCTCGAGTCCTTGATTGTCCGCGGAGCGGCCAATATGGCGAAAGCGGTAAACGATAGTGAAGCCGCGCTATGTCAGCTCGAGGAGCTGCAATGTCACGACCGCGTGATGAAACAGGACCGAGGACTGTATCTCGCTCCACACAAATATGGACGCGTACTGTATCTTAGCCTTTATAAATGCGAACGAGGGAATAGCAGCGAAAAAAAAAACGCCAAAGAGACGATAAAAATGCCTACGGGTGCACCTACCAACGTGCAATTGAACGTGTTCGCGAGACATATGCACGTACCTTAGAGATGTTTTCATGCGTAATGCTTTACCGATGAGCGGCGCGCGCCGAAACGAAAGCGGTATCGTGAATCTAGACAATGCGACGAGGCCTGGTACTCACTGGGTAACGTACGCGAAGAGGAACAACCGCGTTGTATATTTCGACAGTTTCGATAATCTTCGACCGCCCAAGGAACTGATTTTTCGGAAACGGTGCTACGATGATAGAATACAATCGCACATCCTATCAGACGTATGAACAGAGCTTTTGCGGACAGATGTGTTTGCGATTTCTACAAACGGTAGACGTACGTGAATTTAAAAAGCTCGACGAGATGCTGTGAAATCTCAATATTAGTCGAACGCTTTTTCCGTCATGTCGCTGACACTTACGCTGAGCGGCAAGAGCGTCCTCGCGGCGAACTATTTTCCCTCCATAGATTTGAGTGACGGCGATTACGAGCTCGGTCTGACGATTTTTGAGACTTATCACACGATACAGAATGTAAATGAATCGAACAATAAATTTTATTTTGGCAAAGACGACGCAGAAATTACAATTCCCGAGAGTTCGTACAAAATGCGAGACATAAATGAATTTTTGAAATGTACGATTTTACGGAAATGTTCGCACCGCGACGCACTTAAAACCGTTGACGTAGTGCGTGGTGACAACAACGATAACAACAACAACAACAACAACAACATTGTGACGATAATGATGAGGGTGGAGAATATCCGATTACGCTCCGCGCAAACTACAACACGATGAAATGTGAGATTAGATGTGCATATAAAATAAACTTTGGCAAGCCCAACAACATTGGATCGCTGCTGAGATTCTCGTCGAAGCGTACACTGCGACCGCGAAGATGATACGAATCGGACATGTCGATCAACATAATGAACGTAAACGTTATCCGCGTAGAGTTACGTGACCGCGGGCGCTTACAGCAAAAGCAACAGCAAAAGCGCGCACACGATACATGAATTTTCGCCGAGCGTGCCACCAGAATATAAGATATCGGAGAGGCCGGCGCAGATCCGCAGATCATTTATCTGCCTATCACGGCACAGAGCATTATAGATCTAACGATACGCGTCGTCGATTAGAACGGACGATTGCTCGATTTTCGTGGAGAGCAAATCACCGTCAAATTACACATGCGACAGCGACAGCGAGCGTGAGATGCTCGTATTGAACGGAGCGGAACGCACGCAGAGAGATAACGCATTCTTTACAAGGCTGGTAACATCACCGTCGATAATATTCGCTCATCCAACTGCATCAGCAAAAAGAAACTCAGCGCGTCGAACGTTAAATTTTTACAATCTTTTGGATTAGCGGTGCGCAACTTTTGAGATGATTGATATCTTGAATATTACCGGTGAGCCGATCTTTGACGATCGCATCGTCAAGATTGAGACTCACACGTACAACCCGTTTGCTAATACAACATTTGGGTACAGCGACGAGATAAGAATACCCATACAGCAATAGGATTTGTATACGTTGCTATGCGAAAGTTTTCTCTTCGAAGGAAGATTTATAGTGAAAAAGAAAAACGATCAGGTGCCAACAACGCTTGTAAATAAATGCGTGGCGTTCATGTTTGATGAAATTCAATATGAATATGAACTCAACGATGTGGAGATTGACCGCAATCGAAACGTGGGCATAACTAGCATGCTCACGAATTACGTGTCAATGACATACGATAAAGCTTTGATTGCGCTAAACGCTGGATAGAACTCTAGATCCGACACTTTAATTTTTGCGTGCCGTTCAA
The DNA here is from genome assembly GCF_000204515.1 of Acromyrmex echinatior. The sequence continues at coordinate 274,133 of NW_011627052.1, read as the reverse complement.
CATGCTGTTGGGCTTTTGCAAAGATTACAAACGCCTGATTGTCAACACTCGTCACGAATTAATTTTGATACGAGCGCGCAACGACAACAATTGCTTGGTAGGAAATCCTGCGACGGAGTCTAAGGTTGAATTATTTAAAGTACAGTGGCGGATGCCTCACGTTGCGTTAAACGAGGTCAATAAATTATCAATGCTGCGAGCATTGGAAAGCGGTTATTATCTGAGCATGAATTTTCGCTCGTGGGATCTGTACGAGTATCCTCTGTTACAGAATACGACCAAGCATGAGCCGTCAAAACGGCGACTCAACTTGAGAAGCCTCGATATTATCTTTGCTCTGCAAACCGGTCGAAAGAATATCATATCACGAGATGTTAGCGTGTTCGACGATTGTAATTTGAGTAACGTGAAACTTTATCTAAATTCGGCATTTTATCCGTACGACGATTTAAATCTGGATTTTGGCAAAAAGAGATACGCCGTTCTATTTGATATGTACCATACACGCGTTTTCGTAGAGTATATTATAGAATCGATTGCTTCGAAACGCTACTCAACGTGTTCTCATTTATTGAGAAAGGGCCTTTTGTGGTCATTGATTACTCGCGACAAAACGAATCCATCAAGAGTGCCACTATGGACGTACCTATAGAATTTGACTGCAAGGAGAATATATTCGCAAATACAACAGTCTATTGTCTCATCATACACGACGTAGCTCAATATAATCCATTGACCAACGTTGTGCGCAAAATCACTTAAATGCACCTCTGACACGATATAAAATCTATGATATGTCGCAATCGACGTCGCAGTCTTCTCGACAACATGCCCATGTAGCTCAATATAATCCATTGACGTTCGTGGATCTGCAGAACAAGAAATTTATTGTGGAAGTGGCGATGCTGAAACAGGGGACCGTTCTCACGCATTACATTTTTACGAGTCATGCTCCCGTGCCATGGAAATTTTTGACAAGATCCGACAGATCTTGCGCTTCCTGATTGATTGATTATCACCATGGATTGCAATGGGAGAACGGGATGATCCCGTACAACGAGGCGAAACGCCTAATTACGATAGCTGTATTTGAAGATGAGCTGTCGTAGCTGTCGTATATGTCAAGGGACGCGAGAAACGAACGTGGCTGTGGAACTTGCTTCTGGATGATGAGCGAGAACGCATGTATATCGAGACCTTGGATGCAGTTTACGACGACGTGGAATCTTTATCTAATCTAGATGTTACTAATACTATACGATGCGGACATGTTAGAATTGTGCGTTATGAAATATATTGAAAATATATAACTGGTGTTGCACAAAAGAATTTTTTAAATAAAAATACGTTTTTTTATGTATTTATTATATTTCTTTTCCCTTCCTTTGTAATGTATAAATGTTTATACGAACGTACGTATAACTGTATGTACAAACGTTTGTATGAACGTATGTATGTATGAACATATGTATGTATAAACGTATGAACATATGTACGTATAAACGTATGTACAAACGTATGTATATAAATTCGTGACAAAGAAAATACGTAGAAAGACGTGATAAAACGTGTCGCGACATGTTCGAAATTCTTGAAAAGAGAAGGAGAACCAGCCTTTTCTCATCAATTCCAGAAGAATTACCATATACGTCACAATTTACGCGGATGCAATCAGTCTTGCGATACCCACTTGTACGAACGGTTGAAAAAATGTACTTCGTTAAAGAGAGCAGTGCATCGTACGATGTGAAGAAGGAATATAACATGTAAGGTTCAATGTTCTATACACAAAAGAAACGTTTTTTAACATTATGTATGTACACAGCGGTACGGAGCGTTTACTGAGCAGACGTTACGATCTGACGAATACGGGCTACAAATTTTTGGAAATTAGAATCAACGTTGGCCCATCGAGTTACGTGGAGGTCGCCCTTGGAGATCATCGCGGACACGAACTATCTCTCGAAACGTGGAAGAGCCTCTACGAGCAGCGAGGGAATATTTGCAAGATGTTTCGAAACGAATACAAGAATAATTTTATAAGCGTTGGACCACTAATCGTAAAAGTGTTTGAATGCTGAACAATGCTACGCTCGTACGTCTCGATTCTTCATCTATACTTATTACGATGATCGAAACGACGCTACGCCGTATGTTTGACTTTAACGGATATATCGATGTAACGTTCGAACGATAGCTCGACTCGTCGATACGGTAAATATCAAGTATATGCGATTCTCCAACATCGCATCTGAGAACATTGTACGTGATAGCGACATCTTCAATGGACATCAGCTCGTCGATTGTAAACTATTAGCTTTAGTTTTTAATAAATACGAAAACCAGTGTAATAAGATGTGAATAAAAAATTTTTGTTTGCATTATGTATTTTCTTTTACTTCTCATCCTTTGCCTCGACGCGCCAGGAAAAACTGTATTGAAAAAACTGTGTCGTAAAAAAAAAGAAACTTGTACTCTGATTGTTCCATCCTTTCTTCACTCATAGCACGTTATACGCTCCGTTGCGCGCTCTATCTTTTTCTAACATGCAAGCCTTTATTTCCGATGCATTTTTGAAGAGAGAGCGGGGTGACGACAAAAGATAAGGACTGGGGTCTTATGTTCACGTAACATCAATAGCGCTGAGACCTTTCCCCCCGTTACGAGTATCTCCCGCGCCTACGAGTATCCTCCGCGCCCCGCGTTCCCCTCTAGTTTCCCCATGGGTTAGAACCCTCCTTGTTTTACTACTGCGGGCATTTAACATGACTCTATGCTTCCAGCGATTTGATGAAATTATCGCAACACTGTTCTCACGCGACTCTTCTCGCGTATTCAACTGAGTGGATTGCGCCACCAAATCATGTTCCATTGATCCATATTATTACAATATCCTCTTTTCCCGCTAAAAACTTGGGGAAAATTAAGAACTTTAATACAGTACTCCCAAAGAAACTTCGAGCTTGATTACTGACAATGTATCTTTTTCGTCTTATATAACATGGGAGTTTGCATTATTTGATACGCTGCAAGTTCTAACATGTAACATGAAGAGCGATTTCAACTCGACGGTTGTTAAGATAAGCCAAACAATTTTTGAAAAAAAAACATGGGAGCAGACAAACTTTATTGTTGTTGTCGACGCCGGTTAGAAAAAAGATATGGTACAGAGTGCATTCTTAGTACATGTGTCATTATATTGTTTCACGTAGGTTTAACAGCGGTAATATAACGGGTTCTAAGCCATAAGGCTAGAGGGGGGTGCGGGGCACGGGGGGTACTCATGAGCACGGGAGGAAAGGCGCGAGTGGTACTCGTAGGCGCGGGGGAAGGGAAGAAGAAGGCGCGGGGAAGGCTGCAGCGCTATCAATGGTTACCGATATCAATGATACATGCTTCTATGTTGTGACGTCACGTGTCATTGGGGACCGTCATCGCCGCCGCCGCGGATTCCGTACCCATCCCAAAATACGCCGACCCCGCTGCCACCGCCGTGCATGCTATCTCATATACTTACTCCATCTTTCTCTCGATGCGTTGCCGTCTTCTCCTATCTCTCTTTTTTTCTTTTCACAAACCAAAACCATTTGACATGTCACGACATGTTCTGATAATGATATCATTAATGTAATTTTGATACAATTGCGACATTGCCAAATGGTACACATAATGATATAAAATAAAAAAATCAATTTTAATCTCCGAATTGTGCAGGTTTATTTTCATACTTGTTATTCATTATTTTTTCTTACAACAGATGGATACATATGGCATAGGATAGAAAGTAAAGAAAGTACATATATGATGTGAACGAAAAATTTTTTATTCACATGTTATTACATCTTTTTTTTTATACATATTAATAAAACATTATAAAAACCAACTGTCACACAAATGTAAAAATTACGATTTGTGATATTCCAACAGGAGAGGAATTAAGTTGTTAATTCGAATATATTATAATGATCTCACTAATTTGTTTTGAAAGATCATCACTCTTTTATTACAGACAATAATCAGAATTCGACTTTGATTCTATTTCAATCCGCTCGCATTCAATATACAAAGTGTTCAAAATATGTCGCGACCAATTCGTTCGTATCGTAAACATAAACTTTCGTATACGTAAACGATCGTGATGACTTGCAAGTCGATACCACAATACAATGATTAATTCGTTCTACGTATTTGTTCTGCGTTCCTGAGCGTATGTGAGGAAGAGATCCGATTCAGGAGGAAACCGCTTTCGCCAGTTGCCCCAAGATACTGAACTATGTCTTCGCCTTCCTGATAGCAATAAACAGCATCCCTCTAGGTGTATGGATACATCCTGCTCATGGGATCACGTATTCACATATTCGGTCACATATTCGGTTCCTCTGCCAACGTAACAGATCGTCTCAGGCCACAACTCTTTCGTATGCTTCAAGTTTCCGGGTCTTTGATATACTCTGTAGTTAGGATCCTCTTTCTTGCTCGAGTTTGGCTCTTCTGATTTCTCGATGTCCGCTGATCCCATTCATCTTCCATATTCCCTCTCCATGCTCAATGCTCCCTCGTCATTACTTTCTCTCCTACTTTATGATTGGCTATTTAAATTTTACGCATATATCGCTAACTCTACAATGCAAGTTATAAGTTCTAATAAAATTCAAGTTCTAATAAAATTTGTAAACAAATTTCTATGATGTTAGTAACTTATTGAAATTGATATTACAGGTGAATGTGATAATGCAATTAGAGGTTTGAAAAAAGCTGAGGATAATATCACTCGAAATGAAAGTAGATAGTGCCCCACGAAAGAAGAAGCCACCCAAGCGATACTTGGACTTTGACGAAGATAAGGAAAATATGCTTAAAGAAAAAAGTTTGAAAGTAAAGTTAGGAGGTTTAGCGAAAGCACGACTGATGAGAGTGAGAATACGACTTCATCTCAGGTAAACTCTGATATTTTGAACGAAGTAAAAAATATCCACGTATCTCAAATAGAAAATAAAGAGAGAGAAAAAGCAGAAGAAAGTCGAAAATGATGTCATCAAATGATGGATCAAAGTCCTTCAAGAATTCTAGCCAAAGCTATGAGCAAAAATAACTCAAAATTTGCAATAATTAATGTGAAAGTAACGTCAATAAGAAGCGCGAAAAACAGCATAAAATAATATCAAGCAGAAGAAGCTTTTATCTAATACAATAACAGCAGAACCCGGAATTAATAGAGACAGCCCTGAAATCTAAATCGAAGGATCCTTCTGTCGTTCTCACGGACCGAGATTAGCAAATATGCTTTCTCGAGATTGAGATTAGGAAATCTCCCGAGGAGAGAAGGCGAACGACCGTCGTCTTCCAGTCCTCCATTTTAAAGTGAGGAACTCTAATAAAATTATTGAAATGATATTTCAGATTCAGGATGAATTCTCAGCCTCCAGAAGATTTGTCAATAAGGAAAAATGAGGTGAGGAACACTCAGAGGTGCCCCTCATACTCTGCTACAGGTTCAATTGCCCTTTTATCGCATAACAATCTCTAAGGAATAAATATTCTCTTCAGATTCAGATAACGGTTCCATCTCCTGAGGTAGCGGATGGCTAGTGAAGGGGAATTTATATCCTGTGACAGCTTCTAAAATTCTCGAATTTGTCTCCATTAGGGGAGGAAAGATAATCTGCCGGCTACATTTATCTGACTGATATTTATCGCCTCCTGAGCATGAACTGTGCCGGTATAGTGATCGGCAGCTGCTGCTCAGCGCCCTACTCTCCTTGTTGATCGTTCTGGATGCAGGGGCGTGGATTTCCCGACTTAGCACAGGTAATCTGCTTAATCGGTTATTGCATCTTCTTGGAAATTACCAGTGGAGCTTTAACAATATCCTTGGAAGCCTTTTCCAAAGTTATAGCCTTCTTCATTTCCTTCCCAAAGAATACACCAAAAAGAAGGTCATCCGTTGAAATAGCACTCATCGTACTCTTTGCTAAAAGATTGAGCGCTGGCTTGATATGCGCTCCTTTCGACAAGGACAATCGGTAAAACAGGTCAGCTAAGATTATCATTCTGTCGTTGATCTTTGAGACGGCCGCTCGGCCTCAAGATTCAGCGAAAGCTGGGTACTGGGTTTCAGAAAATCTGAAATAGCTTCACCTAAGGCGGTTAAGGCGACGCTGACCTGATCCTGGTCTCTACAATAAAAAACATCTCTTTTTACGATTGAGCTATCTTTCAATTACATTTACACCGACTTTCTGGTTTAACTTGGAGAAAGGACACCATATTCGGTGGAGAATATTTTCTCATAAGGGCCTCCCTTGGATCGGAATCAAGATCCTTGCGAGAGAGATTATACCATTTGACCGTAACATAATCGTTCCAAGGCTGTGCTTCGACATTTATAAAGTCGACGCCAAAAAACTATCTTGTCAAAACATTCGCATTCTCATCGTCTGACCCCGTAACTACGATGAGATCGAGAGTTGTCCTTGGCTCGACTAATGGAGACGCAGCGGATATCTTCTCTGAAAATGAAGAATCTTTCTGATTAATCGAAAAGGCTGTGTCGACTTCCCGCATTCCGCAAATGCAGATCCGGTGAGTGCGTACACGCCTATGGTATGCGGATCTTCTGGTCCTTCCTGTCGCGCAGGCGCTGCCAGGGAGTCTTTATCGGAAAGGTCCGAAATGGACCGCCCCCAGATAGAAGGTGCTTCCATCGGATTTCGACTTAATGCACAGTGCTTGTATCTCGTGCTCGATGTGGGAAGAGAATGCCGACATATAAAACGAGAGGGAACGAGACGCAACCTCTTCACGTGACAGCACCTCAATTAGGCGTGTCATCTTGCCCTTCCTCGAATTATGCGAAGATTTACTCATTTTGATGATGTTGAAACTACCAGATTCATAAACAATTTACGAGAATAACTGTGATATGACTGTTGGGAATAGTAACAGGAAAAATGTATGCAACAATAATGGTCGCCGCCAACGCGTGCGCGGAGACAGCGACGAAGGGGCGGCTCCGCTTTCCTGGGAATAGCGCATCGAAATGTGACTACATATATCCATCCGGACGAGACCTGGCATAATTGAGCGTTTATTTCGATTGATCTAAAACAATTCTCTATAAGTAATATATGTCGAACGTTTTAGCTAACTTCTAGCCTTTATTGTATTACAAAAAATTCATTAAAATCTTCATCCTGTGGTTACACTTCGACATGAAATTTGCCATAACCAGTTAATAAGCTGGATGGTCAACAATATTTTATCTTAAATGTAATAAATGAATATTATAGTCGAAAAATATTACAAAATTTAACAGGAATTGCTATGGAGATTCACCTCAAGTGTTAAATACGAATTAGTCCTAACACCATAATTTAAATTCTTTTTCTCGTAAATTAAAATTTAAGACGAATAATTAACGACGATAATTAAATAAACAATATATATTATGTAAGTCGTTTTTTTAAATAACTCGGTGAAAAAAAATCATGCAGAGGTCTATAAAAAAACAAATTAAAGGTAAAGATTCACTCTATTTGAAAACCGCATTTGTGTGCAATTTTTAATTTGCTCGGTGGAACTTCGCAAATTTCGTAAAAAATTTGAAAATCTGATTTAGATTTATGTAACCTTATAAAATACCAGGAATACTGTTTTTTGAAGTAACGGTTTTTTGAAAGATCGATCTGAAAAGTAGAGATCCCAAGCTTTAAAATTCTTTTTTAAAAATTTTGATACGATAAAATTTGTCTATTTTTGCAGAATGAACAGGTGCTTTAATTTTGTTGAGTGATGCATTTTAATATTGCAAACCGGCACACTTTATCCGAAAGATATCCTGCTTAAAATGTCTAAGACATCTTTTGGAGGGCTATATTGTATGGAAAATAATAAAATTGTTCCAATGATTACAGTTAGACATCTTGAGGACTTCAGACTTTCCATGAATGTAATAGTTTAAATCAAATAAAAATATGACACGAAAGAATCTCGACACGCAATTACACAACAAAATACGATTTGACTCTGACGAAGAACAAATGCTATTCGACAATTGATTTTACTCTAAACAAATACTCGGACGGATAGTACGTGACGCACAAGATAATGGCTGCGTTCAATAAAACGTTTATTTTGCAATTGTTGGAAATTTTCTTCGCGCTGATTGGATTATAGTTTTAAATCCAGAGGAATGATCTTATCTCTATAAACAATCATCAAACGGTTTCAAAAGTGTTCTGCTGGACGCAGCCAATATTATGCGCAACCGCAAGAAAACCGATTGGAATTTCGATTACTTTAACGCGCGATTTATCCGACGCGGAAAATCTAGTGATTGACGACTTTACAAATTAATAGCATCAGTTTCACCAATATCATTTCTTCCTGCCCGTCATCAGTGTGGCTCGTCTCACCAGCTGTTCTAATTTTGGGATCATTCCTCCTCTTACATTAATCCTGGCGCGATCACAACATTTCTTCTTCTTTTCATTCTTTTAATTGGCATTCAGCCATCATATCGGCAACTATCTGGCCACAAATAAAATATTATATCTGGCAGTAATCAAATCAATATAATAGAGTAAATCAAAATATAAAACGCGTGTGAATATGCTTATTCAAAGTCGGCCTCATTTTTCAAAAATATCAAGATAATAGAACACTCAGACCGAAGAGAGAGTACATCTTACGCGACCGAGCGATCTCTCAAGAGTCTGAGGTTCTGACTCTTATGCTGGTTTTACATTAATCGCATCACAACAAGTGTTGTGATCCAATAAGTGTCGAGCTAGTTCGACAATGATTGAATCACAGCGCTTGTGACGCAGCAATGCGATTAAGGGGATGCTGGAGCGAAGGCCGAAGTTGATCAAGGTCGATATTACAGGTTTTCATTTCCAATGTATAAGCTGCTTACGCCCTCTGAAGTTAATATGATCATGCAGGAAATTCGATCGATTAATTATCGATATTTTTATTCCGTTTCCTACATTACCATCTTAACAGGGACGTGTATTAGGGTCGGTCCCACAATGTAAGATTTATTTTGGAAAATTTTCCAATTTTAGAATTGAAAAAAAAATAAACATAATTGAAGTTAATCTTATATTTGTAGAATCGGACCTTAGAAATTTAGTTGCATTATATACATATTTAGTTGTATTATATACATATGCAATGTAGGCCGTGTTCTAATATATATCACCAGTACTAAAAGTCCGTAATATACATAAAATACAGATTTTTAATTAATAGATATATCGATACGAAACCGTAATAGCACTTTTTTCTTACATCCAATGCCATTTTAGGTTACGATAATATATTATCATAAATGAATATCATAAAATATATATATATATATTATATATTCATGCAGATATTCTCTACGTCCATTTTTATGCAATATTAAAATTTTATATTATAATGTGTAATGATATATAAAATGTAATTCTAA
>NW_011627052.1:177355-250293 GCF_000204515.1 Acromyrmex echinatior | reverse complement strand
ATCTATTGGAAAAATAATGGATTTCTTTTTACTACACCTAATATTATAGGATGCCTCTCGTCATAGGACAATGCGTGACTCAAATGTCCCTCTACGAGCAAAATGATCTTTGAATCTAAAAATGGATACAAATCTTTGAAGGAACTAGATCTAGGCACTTCCTCTGAATTTCGACCTTGAAATGGAGATGCTGCACATACGAGGTGAAAAGTAACCGACCTCAACATGAAAACATGAACTATGTACAAAGTTTTTAGTTAAGTAGTATAAGTGTTATATATCAAATTACTCGCATTGAAAATATCTATAATTTCTCCTTTGACCACTTTGCTAAACAATTCACAGCTAAAAAGTTATAGCCAAAAAACCATAAGAAGAAAAAAAGCAAAAAACGAAAATAAAAAAGTACGACTTGGTTGAAGATGCCGCCATCGAAGTCAAACTTTTCGGTATATATTCAAGTGTTATATATCATATTGCTCACATTAAAGGCGGCTATAATTTCTGCCTTGACCATTTTTCTCTACAGGTTAGCATAGACTCGGTAGGCTTATAAGTTGCTGCGGCAGATTTGAAAAAAAGCGCTAACATATTTTTGACTCTAACTTTTTAGCTATGAATTGTTCAGAAAAGTGATCAAAGTATAAATTATAGATATTTTTAATACGAGTAATTTGATATATAACACTTGGTACTTAACTAAAAACTTTGTACATAGTTCATGTTTTCATGTTGAGGTCAGTTACTTTTCACCTTGCCCTCGTATGTGACCCAGAAGTCCCTAGCTCGTTTGATGGTATCACTTAGTTCGAATGATGTACCTAATGGACACGATGATTTCGATTGAGGCGATACCGAAGCTTGTGAAGGAACAATAAGCAATAGATAGCGATCCTCAAAAGCTTAGGCCAACTGGAGAGCCCAACACTTCGCTCGTGTAAATCCCATTTCTTTACGGATCGGATTAATCAGATGGACGGAAACTACACGTCATTCCGTGTATCTATCTGCATGAAGAGAAGTGGGTTGCTCAGGTCAGAGCAGAGAGTGCGAAGACAGCCAAGGCCCGTTTCCACCATAATGAGTGTGACTTTAGGTTGTTGGCACTAATGCCACGGGAAGCGCAGTCAGCTGGATTGTTCTTGGAACTGACGAACAGCCATTTCGGGATAAACTTGTTTGTATCTCCAATACTCTATTGGAAACAGAGTAAATATATAATATATCGACAGAGCAATAAAAGTCAAAAATTATAAAATTAAAAATAAAAATTACATATATTGAAGAATTACTTTAACCTTTATAAATCTTCATATTACAAAAATAGCAAGAATTCACATAACATGTTTCGACTACAAGATTGAACCATCTTCAAATATATGAAAAAAAATTACAAATTTTTCAGAGAATAACTTAAAAACACAATAAACAATTAAAAATGAAAATAGTCAGAAGATTTTGAGGAGCCGAGTAAAAATCTTCCCACAGCATAAAAAATTGTTCACAAACGGTTGAAAGATCGTGTGGAGACCATTTGGATATTCTAATGTAAAAGTTAATTTGTTAAAGTTATTAAAAAAAAATTAAATAATTGAGCAAATTCGCTACTCTGATAAAAAACTCACCGTGAGACCAAAGGTTTGTCGTAATCGTTGGCATATTATAACTCTAATGCACGTTAATTAGTGGTATAAATATTAGGTGTTGGAATTAATTCGTAGCGTTTTACAAGTGATGGGAAGTACTTTCATTAATGTATTTTTTAATGCTCATGTGAAATAAATAACATTCTTTCATTAAAAAACGCTACGAATTAATTCCAACACCTAATATATGTAGTCAGATTTTATAAAGTTGAAATGATAAATATGGTAACTGTCAAGAATTAAAGTCGGTTTTTGAGTTATTAAAATAAAATAAAATAAAAGCAAGATAGCCTGACAATAATCAAGTGTGACTGTTATGACAGTCAGAGAGTAACAACATCTTTCAAAACATTAATTACAAGATGGAAGAGATCTAATCTTATTAATAATTTGAAATACAAACAATTATATTCCATCGATGGGTTCTTTCAAGAGCCTATACACTTCTTAAGATTCAAAAATTAAACTATTCTTATAGAATAATAGTATCATCGATTGATAGTCCCTTATATTTACTAACCTCATTCTTACACAATGTTTTATAAGACACCATTCCCAAAGCAAAAAATTACATAAAAAAGTTTCCAATTAGTGACATTCTTAAGGAAATACAAATCAATAAAGATTACGATTTAGTTTCTTTAGAATCTCTCTCTCTCTCTCTCTCTCTCTCTCTCTCTCTCTCTCTTTCCACAAATATCCCATTGGATATAGCTTTGGACTGTGTGAATAACAATTGAGAATTTAATTCGAAAAAATGCAACTTCAAACAAAAAGAATTCTTAGTTGTTCACTTTGATCTTGACTCAATGTATTTTATGTTTGACAACATATTTAGTATTTAGCAAAACTTTAGAACACCTATAGGCTCTCTGTTGTTACTCATTATTGCTGACTTATAAGGAAACTTTTACAAGTATCCGGAACCGATTTGATTCTTCATGAAATATGTTGTATAATAAAACAAGAAAATCTAAGAGAAACGTATTTTTTATACGTGCGCTAACTCATGTTTAAGAGGTGAAACACTCCTTCGAAAAAAAAAAATGGTATTTTTCTTTCAAGCCAAATGTTGGAGATATAAAAGACAGAAAAAAAAATTTTAAACAAAAGTTGTACAGTTTCAGTACTTTAATAAAGTTATAAGAAAACAAATTTTGTTTAATAAAATATTCCTACTACCCGTAATTTTATTTAATTTTTAATTTTTTTTTATCAAATTAAAGAATATATTTTTACTAATTCAATCATGTGTAATAAAATTACATTACCACATATCATTTTCGAGAATTAATTATTAATGCTTCCGTATATACGCTATTCATGCTCATGTGAGTAAGTAATTGTCGTCGGAATGATAAAATACATAATTCAACGAATAAGAAAATTGACATGATTGGTATTTGTAACATTATAAATTATAAATAATGTTAAGAGTTATAATAAAATAATTTTTATTATTTCTCCTTAAAGTGAGTAAAACTTTTTCATTCATCTCTGTACATTACTTCCTTATAATATTTTAAGATTATTCTCTTACAATTATTTTTACTTGTCGTTTACATAATAATTTCAAAAACGTATATATTACACTTAATAATGAAATAATTTTTAAATATTTATACATAATAAATTTATATTTTGTATCGTTTACTTATTATGGTCATGACAATAATGATACTTAATGAAAAAATGTTTTAAATATAATAATTTCTTGCACTATGAACATTTTACTACAGCTATATTACTGCAACCTTATCACATGTTGTTGAATTTTTGTCAAAAGAGAGATTCTACTGGATTTTCAAATCCTTCTGGTCTTTCATATGTATAACCTTTTAAACCACGAATATTTAAATAAGTTGTGATATCGCGGAAATGACAATTGATTATATATCAGAGATTGTAATTTTATAATATTATTTCGTTCATAATGGAAATTTATATTACTTTCTAATAATAAAGCAGTATGTGAAAATCTTTTAACAAAATTTTTTCAAATTCTAAATCTGTAAACATCTGATGGTTATATTTTCCCTGTAGTGCCTTTCGATATAATCATAGTAATATGTTTTCCTGCAGGCGATAAATCTGAAATAATATTGGGACAATGTCCAGTCCATGAATCGATAAGAAGAACGCTATTAGAACCAAGTTTAGAAAATAAGATTAACACAATGTCATGGCTTATTTCGAGCTTTAATTAAATTAACTTTGAACAACATTATGTTAATTATTGGGAGTACAAATTAGTTCGGTCCGTTTTTTTGTGTTCAAAAATGCATTTATTTCAAAACAAAATGAATGAACAGATTAATTACAGTATTGTCCATCGTTGGCTACTACTTTTTCCCATCTCTCAGGCAATTTTCGAATTCCATCTCGAAAAAATGGCTGGTCTTTGGAGGCGATCCAATTTTGAAGCCAATTTTCGATTTCTACGAAAGAAGTGAACCGGTGACTTGCCAAATCGTGCTGCATCCTTCGGAACAATCAATAATCAGAAGGAGCAATGTCCGGAGAATACGGCGGTAAAACATCCCATTTGAGCGTTTCCAAATATTTTTTTACGACTTTTGCGACATGAGGCCGAGCGTTGTCATGAAGAAAAATAACTTTATCATATCTTTGCTCGTATTCCGGCCGTTTTTCTCGCAATGCACGGCTCAAACGAATCAATTGTAGCTGATACCGATCGCCCGTAATGGAATCGCCAGGTTTTAGCTCATAGTAAACAACATCCTTTTGGTCCCACCAGATACAGAGCATGATCTTCGAACCATGAATGTTCGGTGCTTTGGTGTTGATGTTGAGGTCGATGGCAACGATTGAGCGGGGTTAGCGTAGTATTTTTTCTTCTTGGGGTTGTCGTAGAATACTCCCAATGATTCTGCAAGCTCCTCTTGCGTTTGACTCTGATCTTCTTCGAGTAATGCCTCTAATTCTTTGTCTTCGAATTTTTTTGGCTGTCCAGAGCGAGGCTTGTCTTCAACGTTGAAATCTCTATCCTTGAAACGTCGAAACCATTCCCTACATGATTTATCAGTTGGAACAATGTCACCATAAACATCGACAAGCATTCGATGGGCCTCAGCACTTTTCTTCCAATTAAAGCAGAAAATTAGAACTTGCCGCAAATGCTGCTTGGTTAACACAAAATTCGAACACAGTAAAAATCAAGGTTTTTGTATGAAACTCAAAGCTATAAACTGAATATTATTAGCAGATGTCTAAAACGCCAAAATCAGTTGTCACTATGAACGATTCACAACAGCCGGAGCCATCTTTTGGAAAACGGATCGAACTAATTTGTACTCCCATGTGTGTATTATTTCATTTCTATAATCTTCTCAAATATTATTAGGTGTTGGAATTAATTCGTAGCGTTTTTTAATGAAAGAATGTTATTTATTTCACATGAGCATTAAAAAATACATTAATGAAAGTACTTCCCATCACTTGTAAAACGCTACGAATTAATTCCAACACCTAATATAATAATAATATTAAACTGTAAACAGAGACATGAAATTAAAAATGGTTGAAGCAGGAGATATAACATTGATTCGATCACAAACGTGCGATTAGTTCAGTGTAAGTGTATTAGACTATCGTCCTAATCCTAAGGATTGTAGAGTCAAATTTTGCCGGCGATGCGATGCGATGCAATTTTCAATAATTAATTATAGTTAATAAAACAGAGGATATAAATATACGAACAGATAAATATAAATCGAACTGGTAAAATAAAAAGTAATGATAACGGAAAAAATTATTTTTGTTAGTCACATATCAACAAAATGAATGATATATTTTTATATATTTCTGCAAAATCATTCTTTTTGTATAGAAATCTAGCTAGTAAATCCAACTGAATTCCTACAAGTTTTCCTGATCAATATCCTTTTTAAAAGTTGGATATTTCTTAATCGGACTCTAACGAGATATTCTAATCAAATTTAATAATAACTTGGGGAAAACTGATCGGATGCCTACTTAAATTTTAAGATGAAATTACTTTAATTGTAAGAATATTGTGCTTAAAATATTTTCTGCTTAATTTCAGAGGATTCCTCTTGAGGCCATATATAAGAATAAAATCTTATAAAATTTACCGGATTCCGCTAATAAAACAATTATTTTTGTTTAGGGTATTTATACATACTTACATACATACTTACCTTTTTAAAAAAAAAGGTAAAAAAAGCGCTAAGAGTGTGTGCTTTTTGTAAAGAATTATTTGGGCCTGTTTCATCAACGCCAATTACTTAATTGGAACTAACTAATCGTGTTTGGTGTCTAGAAGAATTGCCCATTTTATATAGTTGATCACCGATTCGAGTTAATCAAGTAAAACCGGTTCTTTGTATATAATAAACAATAAAATACAAATGGTACTGTTTCTCATTGTTTACTTAACTCTATGTATTATTCGTAAATGATTTGATATCAACAATTGGCACCAAGTTAAATTTCATGTAATTCGGACATCAAATTGAATAAATAATATTAACTTTAACGATATGTATTATTCCTATAAATGATTTGATATCAATTGGCGCCAAGTTAAATCCCATTTCTTTATACCATGCCATAAATAAATAATGAATATTAATCTAATGATATGCATCATTTGTACAAAAGATTTGATATCAACAATTGTGACGCTAAGTTACATTTTACTATCAAAATAAAAAGTAAAATCCAAGTGATACTATGTTTATTATTTATTTAATTCAAATGGTACTATCTTTTTATATAATATTTTTATATAATAATTTTTATATAATAAAACCAAAGTAAATGTATATCTTATTGAAAGATTTTCCTATTCCAATTCAATTGGTTTAAATTCCTCTTAAATGAAATTATTATATCACAATTTATTCCAAGACATTTTCTCTTCCAACTAAAGTAATGGTTATTTAATCACAATTCAATCAAAGACATTTCTTCTTTCAACTAAAGTAGTAGTTATAATCTAATTCTCTTTCAAAACATTATACAAAACATTATCACAAAATTGCATTACCTTGTTACCACAAGAAATTAAAGAATTAATCGTACAAAATAAAAAAATTTAATTTAAATAGAAAAATTTTTCTTCTGAAAACATGTAGCACTGCTAGATCAAGTAAGAAAAATTAAAAAAAAAAATTTTTAATTAGAATGGTAATTAATAAAAATAAATAATAAAAAATAATTATAATTGAAAAGTAATAATAAAAATAATATAATAATAAATTTAATTTGAATTTTAACTGAATAATAATAAAGTTTATTACTTATTTCTCTTTCACAACGCATGTCTCTCACAAATCTAAATTTATTAATAAATAGTAAAACCCAGGTCAATACATTAAGCGAGCTATAATTAGGTATACTAAATAATATTTATTAATCACAAATTATAATTTTCCGATGATAAGTTTCAACGGAACATTTTGATTATACTTCCTCAGCCACAGAAATACATAAATATCCAAATATCTAATTACATTAATATTAGGTGTTGGAATTAATTCGTAGCGTTTTTAAATGAAAAAATGTTATTTATTTCACATGAGCATTAAAAAATACATTAATGAAAGTACTTCCCATCACTTGTAAAACGCTACGAATTAATTCCAACACCTAATATATTATGAGGATCATTTCACATTCGAGTTACAATAACTAATATAACAAATTTTTAAGAATCATCTCACCTTTATGTTACAAAGGACAGTATATTGCAATCATATCATATATAGTCAAACTAATTTTTAACAGCGAATTAAAGTTGCCATTACTTGAATTGAAATAAGAAGACCTTCAATAAGAATATCCTTAAAAAAAAAATTAAAATTACTATTAATTGAATTGGATACTTAGGTTTTATTCGAGAAGCAATAAAAATAAATGATGTAGTGAAGAGTCATTTTCGAACCAATTCATCGGTTAATAGCGAGAAAGGGCAGTCAGTATAAATAAATGAATAAATTCCAGTCATATTAATGATGTAACTTGATGTCAAATCATATGAAAGATTGTATGTACGTCCTTAATAATATTGGTAGATAAACTAAATAAATTATCGTCAAAATTGAAATTATAAAGACATTAAACATTTTATAATTTAAAAATTATCTTTAACACTTAAAAATATATAGTAAACCGATAATAAATTATAACTTTATGTACGTGTATATTGATATATCTATGAAAATTTCATTAGAACGCGAAACATAAATAACAAACGCTTTAAATTTATAATGTCAATTAACAAAATTAAATAATTATCTTATTTTTCTAAATATTCATATTTTATAATATGATTGATTAATTTTTCTTATTAATATGCTTCTTATTTATGTTATTTTTCTAAATATTATATTTTCTAAGTATTACATTCTTTTTTTGATAAAAATTTAGATTAGGAGAGTAACAACATATGTGAAAGTCAAGGTCATTGGGGGATGCTCCCCTAATCTAAATTTTTATCCTTGTTTTTCTTATTTTTCTTATTTTTCTAAATATTACATTCATATTTTATTATATCGAGATCTAGCAACGCTAGTGTTATTACACGAAAAATTTTTCCATTAAAATTAAATTTTTTTATTTTATGAGGTTAATTCTTTAGTTTTTTGTTTTTTTTTAGTTTTTAGTTTTTAACACTTAAATTGAGCAAGGTAACGCAATTTTTTTATAACGTTTTTTTATAATGTTTTGAAGAAGAATTAAATAATCACTATTTTAGTTGAAAAAGAAAATGTCTTTGAATAAATTGTGATATAATAATTTCATTTAAGAGGAATTTAAACCAATTGAATTGGAATAGGAAAATCTTTCAATAAGATATACATTTACTTTGGTTTTATTATATAAAAATTATTATATAAAAATATTATATAAAAAGATAGTACCATTTGAATTAAATAAATAATAAACATAGTATCACTTGGATTTTACTTTTTATTTTGATAGTAAAATGTAACTTAGCGTCACAATTGTTGATATCAAATCTTTTGTACAAATGATGCATATCATTAGATTAATATTCATTATTTATTTATGGCATGGTATAAAGAAATGGGATTTAACTTGGCGCCAATTGATATCAAATCATTTATAGGAATAATACATATCGTTAAAGTTAATATTATTTATTCAATTTAGTGTCCGAATTACATGAAATTTAACTTGGTGCCAATTGTTGATATCAAATCATTTACGAATAATACATAGAGTTAAGTAAACAATGAGTTAAGTAAACAATGAGTTAAGTAAACAGTATCATTTGTATTTTACTGTTTATATTATACACAAAGAACCGGTTTTACTTGATTAACTTGAATCGGTGATCAACTGTCAACTATATAAATGGGCAATTCTTCTAGACAGCAAACACGATTAGTCAGTGCCACGACCAATTAAGTAATTGGCGTTGGTGAAACATGCCCAAATAATTCTTTACGAAAAGCACACTCTTACGCTTTTTTTTACTTTTTTTTTAAAAAGTAATTTTGTATAAATAACAAAAGACAGTACTATTTGTGTTTTATTTTTTAATTTGATAGAATTTAACTTGATTTGTTAAGATTGTAGCATCTGTGTTTCAATTTTTCATTTATTACAGTAATTTTTTTCGAAAAGAAATTATTTTTGACAGCAAATTAAAGTTGCCATTACTTGGATTGAAATAAGAAGACTTTTAATAAGAATATCCTTGAAAAAAAATTAAAACTACTATTAATTAGATTGGATATTTAGATTTAATTCGAGAAGCACATATTCTTAGCACTTTTTTTTTGCTTTTTTTAAAAAGGTAAATTTATATTGATCATTTTATAGTGATGAACGTTTTTATAAACAATTTACTTTGACTTCAAGAAATAGATTTTTATGTGTTTGTACGAAATTGGAGAAGTCATTTTTTCATTATCATTTCGTAGTTTAGTTAACAATTACCGTATAATTTCGATTCTATCTGATCTCCTTTTGTTGAATATTAAGTTATAAAACAAATAGATGTAATTAGCAATTATCAGCCTGTAATTTCGTTTCTATTTGATTTCCTATTGTTAATTATTAAGTTATAAGCAAATGGAGATCAAGGTCGAATAAACCGCTTTGTCACCATCATCTTCTGACTTAGTTAATAATTAACGAATAAAGTGTATAATATCCGTTCGATCTCCTTTCGTTAAATATTAATTATAAACAAATAGAGATAAATCACTTCTTCATCGTCATTTTCCTAGATTAATTAACAATTATCGGCGTATAATTTCGTTTCCATCCGATCTCCTATTGTTAAATGTTAAGTTATAAATAATGGAGTTTGAGATCGAATAAATCGCTTTGTCATCATCATCTTCTGACTTACAAAGAAAGTATCACAACTGTTTGGAATCGATTTGATTCTCCATGAAATATGTTGTAAAACGGAAATCTAAGAGACACGTATTTTTTTATACGTGCGCTTTTTTATACGTTATAACTCATGTTTAAGGGATGAAACACCCTTTTGAAAAAAAAACGCTATTTTTCTTTCGAGCCAAATATCATTGGGAGTATAAAAGATAGAAAAAAATTTTTTTAATAAAAGTTGTACGAAAAGTTGTTTCAAAAGTACTTTAAAATTATAAAGAAAAAAAAATTTTTTTTATTAATATTCTTAAGACTTCCACGGGTGCTTTCTATATAATCGTTGTGTGTTTCGCGGATTTTCTCTGTGTCTGATATAGTATAGGCTGCTCCTCGCCCTGATGAAGTGGACTGCAAGGCTCACGAAACGTTGGCATTCCAAGAATGGATCTAGACACGGAGAAAACCCGCGAAACACACAACAGTTATAATTTTTTTTATTTTTTTGTTTAATCAAATTCCTCCATCTGTAATTTTCTTAAATTTTTAATCTTTCTTTTTACCAAATTAAAGATTATTTTTTTACAAATTAAATCATGTGTAATAAAATTACAATACGACATATCATTTTCGAGAATTAATTATTAACGCTTCCGTATATACGCTATTCATTCTCATATACGAAAGTAATTGTTATCGGAACAATAAAATACATAAATCAACGAATAAGAAAATTGACATGATTGGTATTTGTAACATTATAAATTATAAATAATGTTAAGAGTTATAATAATTTTTATTATTTCTCCTTAAAGTGAGTAAAACTTTTTTATTCATCTCTGTACATTACTTCCTTATAATATTTTAAGATTATTCTCTTATTTTCAGTTTTACGCTTTAATATTTTATTTATTTGTCATTTACGTAATAATTTCAAAACGTATAGGGGTCTGTCCCAAAAGTATCCGACCTGCATTTATATCTTCGCGCCAAAGTGTTCTAGCGACCTCTACCGGGCAGGCACGTCAACAGTAGGACCTTACGAACTTATCGGTTGGTCGCCGACACTAGTAGGACGTATAGTTCATACGCAGTGTGTATTTGTTTACAGTGTCTTTTTCACGTTCGTCGGATTTTTAAGTAGCTAAAAATGACCGAAAAAGTTGAGCAACGAATTTGCATCAAACCTTGTGCAGCAGTATTTATCAAAACACAGTGTTGTACAGCTTCGCCAGCCTCCGTACAGTCCCGACGTAGCTCCCTGCGACTTTTGGCTATTTCCTCGATTGAAAATGCCGTTTAAAGGACACCGATTCAACGACAAGAAGACTGTTGAAACCAATGCGACGAATGCACTAAAGTCGATTCCAATAACTGACTTTCAAGACTGCTTTGGAAAGTGGAAGCATCGATATGAGCGTGTTGTTCAATCAAATGGGGACTACTTCGAAGGATGCCATCAACCGGATGACGAAGAATAAGCCAAGCGCCGAAAAATGGAGGTAGGTCGGATACTTTTGGGACAGACCTCGTATATTATACTAATTAGTAATGAAACAATTTGTAAATGTTTATACACAATAAATTTATTTTGTATTGTTTAGTCATTATACTCATTACAATAATGATATTCAATAAAAAAATTAACATAAAAAATTAACATGTTTTAAACATAATGACTTCTTGCACCATGAACATTTTACTACAGTTATATTACCTTCGATATCATATTGTTGAACTTTTGTCAAAATTAAATTCTACCGGATTTTCAATTCTTTCTGGTCTTTTGTTTGAATAACTATTATACTTTTAAACCACGAATGTTTAAGTAAGTTGTGATATCGCGGGGATGACAATTGATTATGTATCAGAGATACATAATTTTCAGAGATTGTAATTTTATTATATTAAGTGTAGTAAAAAGAAATCCATTATTTTTCCAATAGATGGCTTTAGTAATCTGTATCTCGTCTACGCGTGATACAGATTACTAAAGCCATCTATTGGAAAAATAATGGATTTCTTTTTATTGCACCTAATATTATTTCGTTTATGTAAATTTATATTACTTTCCAATACTAAAACAGTATTTGAAAGCCTTAGTAAAATTTTTCCAAATTCTAAATCCGTAAACATCTAATGGTTGTATTTTCCCTGTCTTTCGGTATAATCATAATAGTAACATGTTTTCCTGCAGGTGTTAAATCTGAAATAATTTGGGACAATGTCCAGTCCAAATCGAATAGAAGAACGTGAATCGATAAGAAGAACGCTATCAGAACCAATATTTGGAAAATAAGCTTCTTCTAACCACATTTTAAAATAGTCTGTAAGAAATATAAATATTAAATTAATAGCTATTTTATGATTGTTATGATTCTTAAATAAAGTATAAAATATATCACAGAAATAAGACTTATAATTTTATTATATTATTTCGTTTATGCAAATTTATATTTACTTTTTAATAATAAAACAATATCTGAAAATGTAAAAGGAAATTTATTGTAAAAGGAAATTTATTTATTTATTACCTGAAGTCATTTTACCAGATTTCGATGCTTTTACAATAACATTTATTGGTGTAAATAAGGTTTCTTGTACTCTTGGTCGAAATATATTAGGTGTTGGAATTAATTCGTAGCGTTTTTTAATGAAAGAATGTTATTTATTTCACATGAGCATTAAAAAATACATTAATGAAAGTACTTCCCATCACTTGTAAAACGCTACGAATTAATTCCAACACCTAATATCATTAGTTTCTTTCAATATAATAAATAAAGGTGACAGCAAAATTTCCATTACTGGTTGATATTATTGGTTGTACGGTGTATGAGTGTGTTGTTGATGATATAGATTGCACAACACACTCTACTTTCTTTACATTAGACAATGACCTTCTAGAATGAATTTCCAATTGAAAACCACTTTAATCAAAATTAAAAACATTTTCAGATCCGAACTGTACGATAAATGGTTTCACTGTTTTCAGAAAATCATTAGTTGTATTTTGCAACTCAATGGAATTCTATTGTTCTTCTAGTTACAAATTTCGTAATTTTTTTCGAAACAATTCGATGAGATTTCTTAAATCTTGATATCCAATCGTGAGATGCTTTAAATATAGGATTTAAATTTCCTATTTCTTCTTGAGCTTGTAAAGCCCACCTTTGTAAATCAATATCATGAATTATAAATCCTGATTCAACAGCTGCAGTAAATTTATTATGTGTAAATTTGGAAATGTAAGATAATTTTTCTATATGATTTCCACCTGAATGTAATTGTTCTTCTTATCGTCGTAATATTTAATTGACGTTCAGATGAAACTCTTCTAATTTATTTTGCACTGATTTTAGCGGACGATTCCTTTTGTTTTTATTTTTTTCATTAATGTCCCAACTCTGCCAATACTCAACAGCTCGTCTTTTAAAAGAAACTGTCAAAGTCTGCGTCATCATTTGAATATCGAGGATGAGAATATAAATTATCTTCACTCCATGCTTCTTTATCATCTTCAATTATTTCAGAATTATGTAGTTTATAAGATGCTTGATAATAGAGAGACAGATTTCTTCTGTTACTTCCATTATAATAAAAATATTATTCAGCAATAATTTTTGTATATTTCCTTTTAATTCTATTTTTGCTTCAGTTACTGTGTGTTTCTGTTAGATATATTGAACTTATAGATGCTAATAAAAGTCTAACAACATTAAGCGGATTGATAATCATTTCCAAAGATTAAACTTGGCTTTGAATCGTAATATAAAAACAATTTATCAAATTGCACAGATATGATTATGACAAAACTTCTTGTGACAAACTGCACTGACTAAATGTAAAACTGCTACGTGAATATTCTTATACTGTCTATTTATATTTATCTTGAATATACAACTTTATATCATATTTTACGTTATAATTTATTTTGAGTTTACGCTGTATATCTTATAATCGAAATATGCATTGAATTCTTAGAAAATGTCACGTCTGATTTGTGATATGTAATGAGATAAGTTATAACTTTTTAAATGTCACGTATCTTATCAGAATCGTGACATATTTTTGAATTTTATGTCATGATTCTTATACGAGATGCGTGACATACTTTTCAAAAATATGTCACGTGACTTTAAAAAAAAATGAATGAAATCATGACATATTTTATTTCATTACATATCACAAATTCTTCAGACGTGACATTTTCGAATAATTCAATATAATTTTAAACGCAAAAATTTTTTTTAAATTTATTTTTTAAAGATTCAATCTTTACAATAATTTTATAATAATAATATAATGAATTTGGAATAAAATTGTTTTTATTTTTTATTCGAGTAAGAAATTAAATGTTAAAGAATTAATGACAGGATTAATGTGTGTGTGTGTGTGTGTGTGTGTGTGTAATAATCAGATTGAAAATAAGATCGTTTATGTAGAAACATATTATACTTTAAATACGAAGCGCCAGTACGGTCTGAATGTTAAGATGTTGAACTATTATATGTATTCATTTAAATGAATTAATTTCAGAAGTTATAATTGCGTGCCGATATGGTTGTCGGACTTTTAACGCAATCAATCTAAAATATTAATAACCTCTCCAAATTTCCCAAATTTAATCTTAAAAAACTGTAATAATCTTATTGCGAAAAATATTGCCTCGGTCGCGAGTCGAACTCGGATCTCTTGCATTCCGTGCGGAACATTAACATTCAGACCATAGTGGACGCTTCGTATTTAAATTATATATATTAGGGGGTTGCATTAAAAGTTACTGTTTTTTCTTTGTATTTGAGCACTTATTTCAATAACAAAATATATGAATACCTCAATCAAAGTATTTTCTCTCGGAAGCTATGACTTTTTGCCACTTTTCAGGCAGAAGTTGAATTCTACGACGAAAGAATGGTCTGTCTTTTGAATCAATCCATTCAGCAACTCAATTTTCGACTTCGCTATAATTATAGAAGTGTGTATCTTCCAGAGCATGTTGCATCGATCGGAACAGATGATAATCGCTTGGTGCTAAGTCCGGAGAATACGCTTGTGGGATAACCTCCCATTCGAGATCCAACAGTGTTTGTTTCACGATTATAGCAACATGCGGCCGAGCGTTATCATAGTAAAATCACCTTTCGACGATTTGATGCAATTGATGGTCGTTTTTGCATCAAATTATCATTCAAACGTTTCAATTGTTGTCGATAACGCTCGGCGGTGATTGTTTCGTTCGGTTTAAGCAGCTCATAATACACGACATCCTCCATATCCCATCCATAGAGCATTGCTTTGTTTGTCGTGAACGTCACAATCACCACTTTTGAATCGTCGAAACCAGTTTCTACATACTGTTTCCGATGGAGCAGATTCATCATAAATTTCTGCAAGCAATCGATGAGTTTCAGCTGCACTTTTTTTCAAATCAAAATAGTGTAGAAGTACACATCGGAAAAACTATATATATATATATATATATATTTAGGTGTATCAAAAAGTTCCGTCCATTTAGCGACGAGTAGCTATAGCTAGAACTGTCGATAACTTTAATGTTTAAACCAAGCTTAATTTTTCAGTTTTACTGTCTATCAATAAAATTCAATATATAAAAGTATACGTTTGCATCAATAACATTGCTTTTTACCGCATCGAAAATGTCTACATTTGAGTCAAATAAGCGTCATTTTCGCGAAGTGTTAATCTTTTGCTTCAAATGGAAGAAAACTGCAGCTGAACTTCATCGAATGCTTGTAGAAGTTTATAGTGATAGTGCTCCTTCCGATAGAACATGCAGAGAATGGTTACGACGCTTTAAAAGTGGTGATTTTGATGAGGAGGACAAAGAGTGTTCTGAACGGCCAAAAGCATTTGAAGACGAAGAATTGTAGATATTGGTGGATGAAGACCAATGTCAAACGCAAAAACAACTTGCAGAAATGTTAAATTGTGTTCAATTTATTTCCGATCGTTTGAAAGATCTACATAGGAAGATCTACTTAGGAAAGATCTACAAGGAAGGAAAATAGGTCCCATATGAACTGAAGCCAAGAGACATTGAAAAACGAAAAACAACCTGCGAAATTCTGCTTGCTAGGCAACAAAGAAAGGGATTTTTGCACCGAATTGTGACTGGTGATGAAAAGTGGATCTACTTCGATAACCCCAAATGCCGAAAAACCATTTGCGATCCAGACCAACCATCGACATCGACGCCAAAACGGAATATTTATGGAAAGAAGACAATGCTCTGTATTTGGTGGGATCAACAGGGTGTAGTGTACCATGAGCTGTTGAAACCTGGTCAAACAGTCACAGGGGATCTCTACCGAGAACAAATTATCCATTTGAGCCGAGCATTGCAAGAAAAACGACCAGAATGATATGAAACGAGACAGCATAAAGTGATCTTGCTTCACGACAACGCTCGACCTCGCGTCACAAAACTCGTTAAGGAAATGTTAGAAGCACTTCGCTGGGAAGTGCTACCCCGGCTTACCCCGTGCTATGCGGCTTATTTACCAGACTGTGCCCCTTCCGACTATCACTTGTTTTGATCAATGGCACACGCACTTGCAGAAGAACACTTCAATTCTTATGAAGATGTCGAAAAATAGGTCTCTGAGTGGATAGCCTCTAAAGATGAGTCATTCTTTCGCCGCGGAATTCGCTTACTGCCCGAAAGATAGGAAAAAGTCATCGCTAACGATGGATAATATTTTGATTGATGTATGTTTTCATTTTGTTTCTTAAATATAATCATATTTTTTGCATAAAAACGAACGGAACTTTCTGACACCTAATACAGGGTTGGCCATATTCGACGGAAAGACCTTGAACCCTATTAAATGATTTTTAAAATGAACAGCAAAAAATGTGTTTTTTTCCCATGATTGAAAAAAAAACATCTTACCGTCGAATATGGCCAACCCTGTATATATATATATATATATTTATATATATATAGATATCTTACAAATAAATCTAAATACACACACACATATGTAAAAAATTATACAAATTTTACTTAAGACATCTTTTCTTATATCTTATTATTCGGACAATTATTTTCGCATATGAGCATGGATAATGTATATAGGAAGCGTTAATAATTAATTCTCGAAAATGATATGTCGTATTGTAATTTTATTACACATGGTTGAATTTGTAAAAAAATAATCTTTAATTTGGTAAAAAAATTAAAAATTTAAGAAAATTACGAGTGCTGGAGGTATTTTGTCAAACAAAAAAAATAAAAAAAAATTTTTTGTCTTTATAACTATAGTATTCTTGAAATCATATAACTTTTATTTAAAAAATTTTTTTCTATCTTTTATACTCCCGACGATATTTGATTCGAAAGGAAAATACCGTTTTTTTTTTAAAAGGGTGTTTCATCCCTTAAACATGAGTTAGCGCACGTATAAAAACATATGTGTCTCTTAGATTTTTGTGTTTTACAAGATATTTCATGGAGAATCAAATCGGTTCCGTAGAGTTGAATAGGAAAATAGGAGGAAAATAGGAATAAATCATTTTTTCATTATTATTTCTTAGCTTGGTTAACAAATACTAATGTGTAATTTTATTTCCGTTTTATCTCCTTTTGTTAAATATTGAATTATAAATAAATGGAGATCGTTACGGAATAAATTGCTTTGTCATTTTTATTTCCTAACTTAATTAGCAAGTATCAGTGTATAATTTCATTTTCGTTCAATCTCTTTTTGTTAAATATTAATTATAAAAGGTATACAAATAAAACTTCCGTTTTCGGTAGACCAGGCGAGAATTGTATACTTTGTGAGAGCGAGTGAAATTGAGCAGTTAGATTGTAGTGAAGGAGACAGAGGACGTGTGTGAATAAGAGCAGAAGGGAAGTGACGGGTAGAGTAGTGGAGTGGGTGTGGGGCGGAAGGATGTATGACAGATAAAGGAGAAGTAAGAGACTAGTATTAGGTTGGTGCATATGAAATGTCGGATTTTCTTTACATATGAACATGTGTCTCCCTGTTTTCTTGATGCTTTTGTTTTTGGCATAACCTCGTTTATAGTCGTATTGTCCATTGCCAGAGTCACATTGCAACAAAGAAGATTTTCTCAAAAGTATTCCATTTTGTTATTTGTTTTGAATTTCGTAAGGATATGAATTCAACCGATATTCATGTAATTTTTTTATATGAGTATAAACTTGGTAATAATGCTGCACGCAATATAAACCAGGCATTTGGGGAGAATACTGTTAATGATCGAAAAGTGCAGCGTTGATTTGAAAAATTTCGGTCTGGTGATTTTTCCCTGCAAAATGAACCGCGTGGAAGACCCAAAACGTCTGTGAAAAATGATGCTCTGAAAGCATTGGTGGAAACGAATCTAATTGTATCTACAAGGGAACTTGCTACCAGAATGAAAGTTGACCATATAACGATATTGCGACACCTTTCTGAAATTGGCAAGGTGAAAAAAATGGATAAATGGGTACGCACGAACTAACCGAGCGAAATAAGCTGGATCGATTGAACGTATGTTCATCATTACTAAATCATTACCGATTTCATCGAGAGCTATTTTTCGATCGGATTATTACTTGTGATGAAAAATAGGTTCTTTACAACAATAGGAAAAGGTGTGCTCGGTGGCTTAATAGGAATGAGGCTTGTGCTCATAATCCAAGGTCATCACTTTATCCACGGAAAATTTTAATAACAGTTTGGTGGAATGTGACTGGAGTAATTCATTACTCATTCCTTCGAACTGGGGAGACAATTACAGCCGAAAAGTACTGCCAGTACATTGATGAAATGCATGAAAAATTGAAAATTATACGCCCATCACTTGTTAATCGGCATGGCCCAATACTTCTCCACGACAACGCTCGGCCGCATACGTCGTACAAAACAATTGCGAAATTAAATGAATTAAAATATGAAATTTTGCAGCACCCAACTTATTCACCGGATCTTTCGCTAACCGACTTTTATTTTTTTAAATATTTAGAACAGTTTTTACGGGCTAAACAGTATGAAAATGAAAACAGAAAATGAAGACTGAAAAATTTCATATCAGAGTTTATTGATTTTAAAGATCAGAATTTCTTTAAGACAGGCATCTATGCATTAAAATCTCGTTGGGAAAAGTGTATTGAAACAAATGGAGCATATTTTGATTAAATAAACAGCTTTTGAAAAAAGATATGCAGTTTTATATATTCACTTAAAAATCCGACATTTCATACGCACCAATCTAATAATTTGGTTAGAGAAAATATAGTAGGGCGAGAAGGAGAGGAGGATACTAAGGAGAAGAAAGGTGAGAAAAGAGCCTACAGAATAAAGATGGTATAGAGAGATAGCAAATGAGAGAAATAGGCTAATAAGGATATAGAAGAACAGCAAGCGAAAGGAATCGACATAGAGAGAGTAGAGAAGGATAACCAAGAGAAAATTCGGTATTGGACAGAAAAGTAATAGATGGGGAAGTTTTTAGAAAAGAAGAGGAAGGAAAGACGAGGTAGCGCGGGGGAGAGTATAGAAGAGCAAGATGAAGGAAGAGAAAGATGATGGGAGAGGAAAGGGAAGATAGAAGAATAAAATTTTTAAGAGGAGTAATAAATTAGTGAGGTTGCCAGTGGGGAAGGGAATGAGAAAGGAACTGAAAGATCTTGTGAGAGAGTTGGGGAAGGAATTAAGGACAGAGATGAGGGAAGGGATGAAGGTAGTATGTGTGGAAATAAAAAAAGCGACAGGAAACCTGAAGATGTTGAAAAAAGAAGTGGAAAGAATCAAGCAAGAGTGGAGGGATAAGAAAGAAAAATGGAGTAAGGAAAAAGAAGAATTTAAAGGAAGGATTGAGAAAATAGAATGGGATTTGGAGAGGGTGAAGATAGGGAGAATGGAGGAGAAGGAAAGGGAAGAGAGAAGGATAAGGATAAAAGAGAGGCGAATAAGAAGAGAGAAGAGGAGGAATGGAAGGAAAAGGTTAGACAATTAGAAAGAAGATGGCAGAGGAAAGAGAGAGGGGGATAGAAGAAAGAATATCATAATAAAGGAGTTTAGAGGAGGGGAAAGAGGATTTAAAGGAAAGAATAGAGGGAATGTGAAAAGATTTGGGAATAATAGTTAGGGTGGAGAAAATAGAAAAAATAGAGTTGGGTAGAAGAGAAAGAGGGAACATGTGGATATTAAGAATAGGGAATGAGGAGATAAAAAGGGATATTATGGGGAACAAAGAGAAGTTGAAAGGTAGGGAGGTGTAGAGTAGAAGGGAATTTGACGATTAATGGAAGGAAAGAAAGATAAAGTGGAAGATAAGACAGATAGCGCTGAGAGAGGAGATACAGAGAAATAGAATAAGAGAGAGGGAATGGGAAATATGGATAGAGGGCATATAGTGGAAATAGGAGGAAGAGAAGGAGGATCTAAGGGATGATAGAAGAAGGAGCTGAAGAGAAGTAAGAGAGAGAGAGAGTAATAAAAGAAGGAGAAAAAGAAAAGGTGAAAAATCGAGAAGAGAGGACGCAAAAGCAGGGGGAATAAGAGGAGGGAGAGAAGAGGTGAGGAAGGGACAAGAGGGAGGAGAGAAAAGAGAAGGGAGAGGGGAAATGAAAGAGGAGTGGGAGGGAGAAAGAGATCTGAAAAGTCTTTTGGAATGTGGTGGGAGTGGGAAATAAAGACAGAGAATTTTGAGAAACATTAGAGAGTTAGAAGGTGATGGAAACATAGATGGAAGGGAAAAACTGTGGAAATTGCCAAAAGGATAGTGGAAAGTGCAGGAAGCAAGAAAGAGAAACAAAAAAAGAAGAGCGATGGGAGGAATGATAGTGGGCGTTAAAAAGGAATTAGCAGAGCAAAGAGAGAGAGAAAGTATGAAAGAGAAAAGAATTATAAAAGGAAGAATTAAAGGATTACGCGTAGTTGGGTTCGAGAAAATTACGTGATATTTAAGAATTTTTTGCAGGTTTTATGAATATTTATTGAAATTAATAAAACGATATCTTAAAGTGCATGTTTTAATATACTTTTACAAATTTTTGTATTCAAAAATAATGAAAAATGACAGAGATCTCCCAGAACGCCTTTTTTTAGCATCAGTTACGGTGTACACAATATCTCCAGCCTCGCTTATCTGAAATATATTGTATATCTCTTATATATTGTAATATATATAATATATTGTACGAAAGGATTGGACGAAGGATTTGATTAAATATTGATTTTTAAACAAATGGCAACAATTTACAAAAAAATCACTTTCTCACGGTAAACGAATTTTGTTTTTTTGCAAAAATAAAGTTTTGACCGAAATGAAAATTTCTTCGTCCAATCCCTAGCTGTTGTGATAACAAATAAGCATGTAAAATTTGAAATCGATTGGTAATAATTTTTGAGAGACTTTGTACTGCAACGGCATAAAAAAAAACACAGTTTCGAGATAATTGCGATTCAAGTCTATATTTTTTACAGTTAAAATAAATTTTCTTCAACTTACATAAAGTCTATCTATTCCAGGGCCATGAAAGGTCCCTTCTGCCTCTATTGCCACATCCAAGACATCAAGTTGATGCTGTCTGCGAGTCATCCTTTCCTCTCTAGTGGTCTCTTATGCACGCTGCTCACTAATCATCACTTGAGCCTTGTTTTGCTTTGCAATATATGAATGGGCATTTTGACCATAAGGCACGCCTAATGCTTAAAAAAATCTTCAAATAGGCTATATTACTCTCGTTAAAAATGCAGGCAGATGCAATTTCAACTGGGAGTCCACCGCCCGGAAGATTCTTCGAGCTGATTTTCCAAATCAGTCGATTGTAACTTTCGTTATTGTTCTGAGCGAATCCGCCTACGCATCTTTCAAGCAGTTCCTTTTTAGATAAATTCTTATAGATGGGCTTGATAGCTGTCAAAACATCTGGCAGAAGAGGCTTATACGTGTGCTCGAAAATCCCGTTCTCATTCCTTTTATCTTCAAGTAGCGTTGCATAATCTGCCACGAGTCACTTCCGGGAGGCATTTTTCGTGACGCGGAGCTTCGTTGGTAGAGTTGTAATGATCAAATATGACCCAAATCGCACTTTCCATTGCTTCGGTCGAATCAGTGTATCGACAAATCGCAAGTAATACACAGTTAATTTGTCGATCATTTTTCCGGTCAATTTTCTCTTGCCTCCGAGTCCTTTATTTTTCTTTTTGCACTCACGCAACCTACTGCCTATTTGCTTTTGTGCTCTATGCACTCCTTTTTTACAATGTCAATATCTGCGTAAGGCGATGATTTCAGGATATCACTGTAAGTTTTGGAGTCTCCAATATACGAGAGCAAGTCAATAAGTTTTTAGAAAAACATAGCAAAATAATACTTTTTTTGATCGATTCATTTTTATTTCTCAACATAGTTCATCTCCTTTCAGCTCGATACACTTGATCCAACGATTCTTCAACTTTTTCAAGCCGTCCGAATAATATGATTTGTCCAATCCTTCAAAATAAGCCTCTGTTTCGGCGATGAAACTGCTCTCTAGTAGTGAATCTCTTTCCTCCGAACCATTTCTCCAGGTTTGGAAACAGAAAATAGTCGCAGGGGGTTAAAGGCGAATATGTTGAATGGGGAAGCAATTCGTAGCAATTCGTAGGAATTTGTTGAATTTGGCTATCGGTGCCGGGCACGTATGAACCCGTGTATTGTCTTGATGGAAGAACACTTTCTTCTTCGCCAAATGAGGATGCTTTTTCTTTAAAATGTTGTTGAAATGGTCCAATAAGGCTGTTTAGTAATCGCCATTGATCGTTTGCTTCGACGGAAAGTAATCGATATGAATTATAATATATCGCGTGCATCTCAAAAAACTGCGACCATCATCTTTCCGGCCGACTTCACGGTCTTCGCCTTCTTCGGAGTTGGTTCACTCGGTGAAATCCATTGTTTTAACTGTTCCTTTGTTTCAAGTGTGAAGTAATGGATCCATGTTTCGTTCACAGTAATGAATCAACGCAGAAATTCATCTGGATTACGTTGGAACATCTCCAAATGTTGTTTTAAAATTGTCATACGGTCGTGCTTATGCGGTCACACGGTCCACACAGTGAGCAAATGCGACATCCATCTTGCCGATAGCTTTTTCATACCCAACTGTTCGTGCAAAATTGAAATCATTGTGCTATGTGATATGCCTGTGGCCTCAACAAGCTCTTTCACTCGTCGATCAGTCAAAATCGTGGACTTTATCGATGATTTCGGGCGTAGCAGCCTCAATTGGATGTCCCGAACGAGATGCATCACATGTGGATGTACGACCACGTTTAAATTCTTTCACCCAATTGTATACAGTCTCAAACGCTGCAGATGTGCTACAAACATTATCCAATTCGATTTTGATTTCTTTTGGCGTTAAACCTTTCATAAATGTTTGATCACTGCACGAAACTCGTTTTTTTCCATTTTGCAAAAAATATAAAGGTTGTTCGCTTTAATCGTCTGCAAAAATAAAATCAGCGATTAATTCTGCTCAAAATTTGATAGTAATCAGCTGAAAGATGCTACTTGTCAAAAAGCAATGTGACTGCGAGTGCCCTCTGACAGATTTTCTAAGAACTTATTGAGTTGCTCTCGTAGTTAACATATTTGACATCGTGCAGACCTTCGGAACGTTTAAACATTTAATGGCATCGATCTCCATTTTCCCTACTGAACCAGAGTGATTAACTGTGAACATGATGATTCATAGGTTTCCTTCCATTCTTCATACTCGGTTCCATTTAATTTCTTCTATCACGATTCACACATTTTGCAGTATGCACTTTTCACTATGACATCTAAAACCTTATTAGTATAATGTTCAATCAAGAAAGCAACTCCATATAGTGAAGTAAATCCACGTGTCTTCCATGTACCATCACCAGATATTGTTAAATGATTTTTATTCGGTCCATTAGTCTGTTCTAGTTTCTTGCTTCACAGCTAATTTTGCGAATAAATCGAATACATTTTTACAGTAATACGTATGTGTTGTAATATAATATCATGAGTACTGTGAAAGAAAAACGGCGGCATATCCATGAGACCGCAAAATTTTGCACAAGTTGCATGTAAAAATAAAATATCTATTTATTATTTTTCGTATGAATGATTCATAAATGAACTCGAAGGAATGTTTCGTTGCTTATCACACATGACCGCAATTTTGAAGCCTAAACCTTGCGTATCTGTTGGTGGAAATTTAATGTCACCATCACATACTTTGCATTTTACAAATTGCGAAAGAGCCGAAAAGACTGTAATAAAATTCAAAATTCCGTATTCGATCGAGTAATCAAGCGGCACCTCTTCGCCAAGCTTAATTTTCTTCCATGAAACTATTCTCATCTGTGCTGTGTTTTTGAATTGAAACTTTGCCTCCTTTTTTTTGGCCTTGACTTGTGTACATTGTTTGATAATGCTCACATGAAACTTTATGATGAGAAGCCATAATTATAAAAAAGCGGCAAAAGCTGTAATAAATACAGATGTTATGTCCAAACCCTTGAAAATTCGGTCAAAGAGATGAGGGAGAATGGAGAGGGTATGGAAGGACGGTTAGACTCAATCTCACAGGCATATGCGCGGAGGCGAACATCTGTGAGTCGTACGCACCATTTTAGTCCCGAAATGTGGGTCAACGTCCGAAGGGACGCTATGACATCTGTTCCGCTGGACAGTGCGAATGTCGGTCCTATTATTTGAGTTAAGGAATTTAATCCCTTTGATCCGGGATCTTGTACGATCGGGTATTCGAGAGAAATGAATGCGAGAGGTGATTTTAATAAGTGAAGGAAAATACCTTAGGTTACATTTATTAAAAATAGAAAAATATTACATAAACTTCTTCTATCCCTTTTTTTATTATACAAAAATATAATTAACACCTTATGGGTGTGTGTGTGTGTGTGTGTGTGTTATAAAGGACGGTGTAAAGTGCAGGATTTCCGGGGATATACACGGTGACTAATCTGTCTCCTTCGTCGGAGGGGGACGTAAAGAACCGGAACATTCGATCCCAGTCGATCGACTCGGGATTTAATCTAAATGGGAGGGGCAGGAGTTGATCCGAAGGAGGAAGAGGGAGTGGGAATTCTTCTTCGTGAGGAGGAGGGGCAAGGAATCGTTCCTCGAGAGGAGGAGGGGAATAACCGAGAATTTCTCGGATGGCGGGGTCGACAGGAAGAGAGATGAGATCTAAAAGGTTGTGTCTGTAATGATGAGTAAGAGACCTCGCTAAATTGTTCGTCGGTCGGTTGAGGCGGCGCGATTGTGAGTGGCCCAAGGGAACGGTTCCGCCTACTCCTCCGGACATAGGGAGTTCTTCCACGTTTTCGAATGGTACGCACTACAAACCGAAGGGTTAAAAATGACGTTCATGTATGTTCTTGGAAACGGACGCCAATGTATATAAGTATAGATATATGTGTGTTGCCATGCGGGGAAACGAGAGAATCGATTGGAAGGAGTAGCGACTTACTTTTAGTTGCCCAAGATATCGGATAGGTTCCGGTGGGTGACTCGTGGAAGGAGATCCGTCGTCTGCAGAGAGCGTCAGACAGACAGTTGCAGTGGTGTACGCCCAATGATTCGGTGCCGATTTGCCCAGAAGTTTGCACTGGTATGGAACAGCGAATTGGCGTGATTAGCGCAAGTTTTAGTAAGGAGTTCCCGCATTCGAAGACGTAAACCGATGCGAACTGAATTAGCTTGATCTTTTTACTGATCCTCTGCGCTTCTGCGGGACCTCTATTTATACCCCGAAAAAAGGGCGTTGTGCCCTTTGTCTAGGATGCAAAAGTTAGTTGTAATGTCACGCGAGATTTACGATTTTTATAATGTTTTATCGTTATTGATCTAGAGTACATCGTTAGAGTAGTTTCGAGAAGAAAAGAAAGTGATTTACGGTTTTCCTTAAAGAGCCAAGATTGCTCCGAGACGGATGACGAATTCTGTTATTCTCGCGGAAAATACGGCTAAGTAAACAGATGGTTACCATGCACAAATAGGGCTACCATTGTCGGTTGCGAGTCAGATAACGCTCCTGTTGGAAGTTATTCTATGCGTTTACGATTTTTTTAAGTGCGACGTGGCGCCTGTTTTCTAAGATGAAATTGTTAGTCAGTCTCGGATGACAAAGCCTAGATTTTTACTATTGCGAGACTTAGGTGCACTTATAATGTCTTTTGCAATCTCGTCTCTTTTCGGGCCTACATTAAGATTGTTATTCTTTCCGGGTTGATTGGCATTTACGAGTTTTCGCGGAGCCTGTCCGGTCCCTCTTTTCAATTCTGTCAGACCGTTATCAGAAGGCGCCGCTCGGGTCTCGCAGACGCCAACTATAGTCGCGACGTGGAGCCGAAGAAAAAAAAATCGTGGCGTCTGTAGGACATAACACAGAAAAAAGTTAATTTACTTTGATCGTAACGTACTTTCGATGTTGAACGTTCGAAAGCCTATACATAACTGCCTCAAAATTTTAATTTTCGAACAGAGGTTTCAAAAAATACTAATACTAATGTACTTGAAAGTATACGTGACCATGAATCTCGAGCGACACAATAGGACGCCTGCGGAGCTGTTGCTCTTGACTAGCACTCTCTAAATACCTACTGAATGAGTGCACCAACTTTTGAATGCACTGATTCTTTTAAAATTTTGAGGAAATATTATTAAGATTATATACTTTAAGAAAACAATAAAAAAAATTCGATTTTTTTCGAAAACCCTACCCAACTAGACGTAACCCTATAAGCATGGTAAGGAGAAGCTAAGAATAGTAGGGGTATATGTGAATGGGGATGCTGTTAAGAAAATGGATGGAGGGAAGAGAGGAGGAAATAAGAACGAATGGGGGATTTTAACGTGAGGACAGGGGAGGAGGGAGAAAGATTAGGCTTAGAGGGGGGGAGATCAGGAAGGATTGAAAAGAAAGTCTGTGGACAAGAAAGTGAATAAGGAATGAAAGAGGCTGCTAAAGAGCATACTAAAGAGAGAAGATGGGCAATAGTAAATGAGGATATCACGATGGCGAGAGAGGGAATTGAACCTACATAGGGGGAACCGATTATTGACTACGTATTAGTGAACGACAAGATAAGGAAAGAAGTGGTGAGTTTGGAGATAGGAGATCAGGTAAACTCAGATCACTAGTGGTACGGATGAAAGACGGAAGAGGAGAAGTAGGAAAAATAAGGAACAGGGAAAGAAGGATGAATAGAGGAATATGGAACGAGGAAGGAAGAGAATTATTTAAAATAGAATAGGAAGAATAGAGGGGAAGAAGGAATAGAGAGGAAAGTTCAGGAAATACTGGAAGAACTAGGAACAAGAATGAGAGAGGCTATAGAAAAGGAGAAAGTAGAAGAGGAGAGAGGGGAAGAATAAAAGGATAGTGGGGTGAGAAATGTAGGACGAAGAAAGAAGAAGTTAAGAGGGGCTTAAGGGTATGGAGGAAAAATTTGAAATAAAGGGAGTATAGGAGGGAGAAGAGAGAATATAAAGAGGTATGTGAGAGAAAGAAACAGGAGGAAAATGAAAGATGGGAGAGAGAAACAGAAGAAGCAAGAATGAAGAGGCAGGTGTAGAGAGTGATTAACGGAGAAAGGAAGAGGTGGAAGGGATTTGAATAAGAATTTCGAAGTAAAAAAGTGAGAGGGATATTTTCGTGAACAAGATTGAATAGAAAACAAGATTGTGAAAAGAGGGGGGAGAGAGAGAGAGAGAGAGAGAGAGAGAGAGAGAGAGCGAGTGAAATAGATGTGGGTTAGGTTGAGTTAGAGTAAGTTAGTTTTTAAGTTAGTATAAGAGGTATATGTAAAATGAAGTGTAATCCTAAGAGAAAAAACAAATATATACATATATACATACATACATATAAACAAATAGAATAAATTGCTTTGTCATTATCATTTCCTACCTTAGTCAATAAATACTAGTATATAATTTCATTTCCATTCGATCCCTTTTTGTTAAATATTAATTATAAACAAATAGAGATAAATCGCTTTTTCAATATCATTTCCCATCTTAGTTAACTAATACCAGTATATAATTTCGTTCATCTAATTTCCTTTTGTTAAATATTAAATTATAAACAAATAACAATCGATATCGAATAAATTGCTTTGTCATTATCGTTTCCTAGTTTAGTTAACAAATACTAGTGTATAATTTCATTTCCGTGCAATCTCGTTTTGTTAAATTTTAAGTTATAAACAAATGGAGATCGAGATCGAATAAAGCGCTTTTTCATTATAATTTCCTAGTTTAGTTAGCAATTACCAATGTGTTTCATCATTACTGACTTTACCGATCCTGTTGTTTTGAAAAAACCGACCGAGACACTAACATAGTACAGATCGCAGCGCTCGCTGATCATGTATATCACTAGCGCTCTTTGTATAAAAAAGAAGGGCTCTTTGTATAAAAAACAAGGGCTTTTCTCTCCAGAGAAAAGAAGAGGAAGAAAGATGAACCAGTTTGGTGCAAAAGTTCAGTCAAAAAGAACAAGCCTTACGATAGTGTATTTCATTGGCCGCACTGGTGCGCATTGAGTGCGCATTAAACAAGAGCAGCGTGCGCATGTTTCGGTGCGCACGAAAACGATGCACGCTGTTTCATTGAGAAGCCTAATGCCAAGTTTTTGTATTTTAGTGTAAAAATTCGGCACGAACTCCTAGAAACAATACCAGTTTAGTTCAATATGGCTACGTGAGATGGCAATATGGATACGATTAGCGTTTAAACTGCTAGATTTACTTTCTTCATCATCTAGCAGAAATGAAGAGGAATTATTCCTAAAAGATAATCCATGAAAAATTCCGAAGACCAAATTTTATTATAGTAGAGCATAACCTTATGGATAAGATATTAAATATACATAATTAATACGGATAAGATAGTAAATACACATAATTTTCTATATTCCTGAATATTAAGTAAAATAATAGTATCTCAGTAAAAATTTTTCACGTATGAACATGCATAAATATATATAAACATATTTAATTATATATGAAATATGTCCGCGGACATATGAATATACACGCGTATACATTCGTATGCCATTCTTTCTTGTAAAATTATTAGTATAAGAAAAATATAAACAATAATGAGAAAACGATAATTAAAAAGATCATTTTCGTAATATTCTTTTAATTATTTCTTACGTTTTTTTATTATTATTATTATTTTTATCATACTAAACAATAATTTTACAAAAGAAAGAAAGATGTACGGACATATATAAACATATGAAATATGCGTATGTATTATATATTATATACGTATTAGATAATTATATGCGTTTATATATGTATGTATATTTATATAATCATTCATGAAAAATTTTTTCCAGGATATATCGTGTAATAGTGCTACCAATAGTTATGTTACTATTGCAGTTAGAAAGTCATTTTCGCGTTTCCAGAATAACAGCTTATAAAATAATAGACATGTATGCATCCTTTTGACATATAAATCCTTTTATAACAAATTACGCAATATTTTATGTCATCAAATGTAACGACAAATGCATTGTAAAACCGCATTAAGGTCGACACACGTTTAGCTGGGAATGCAAAAAACTCGCACTTTTGGCAACCTCGTGTAGTGCTGCTGCCACTGAACGAGTTTTTAGTTAAAAATGCTATAAAATAACGAGAATATCAAATTGAGAATATCAAACTCGAAACAACATTTAAGAAGTTTTAATCGTCGGTTGGACACCTTGGGTAATGCTAATGCCGACATATACTGTGACTTTCAAGCTTTATAACTCGAAAAGTACGAAAAAATATTTAATTATAGCATTTTGAAAAGTTCTTAAGATAAGGTATAAGAATATGTAATGAAAAAGGAGAATTTCTATTAAAAACATTCATGTTGATCTTGACCTTGACAATGCTATCCTAGGTCAAATAACTACTATCGTGGAATGCATCTTTTTAAACCTTACAACTTTTGTAAAAAATATTTTTTTCTAAAATGCATCGTTTATGAGATATTTGGGTGTTCTGACTTTTGGCACACCCTGTATATAATTATATATAAAATATGTCAATTTGATATATAATTTGATATTTAATAATTATGTGTTTTCGCGGGTTGTCCAGATCCATTCTTGGAATGCCAACGTTTCATGAATCTTGCAGTCCAATTCATTAGGACGAGGAGCAGCCTGATACTGAGCTGCGGTCCGTTTTGTTTATATTACGCTGCTTGTTGGAGTGGTGGGGGAGAAAGAAGAAAATTTTGGATGGAGGACGGAGAGGTGGGGGAAATTGGTCGGTCTTCAATAACTGGGAAAATGGTTTTCCATATTTTATTTATGTTGTAGCCATTATCTCTATTTAGATTGTTAGGGTGTTTTTGTATCTCTATGACTTGTCTATTTTCTTGAAAAGTATGATGTAATGTTGGCTATTGGGGTCGTTTTGTCAAACAGTATTTAATATTGTGCTGATAATGCTGACTGCGTGATGTGTTTTAGCCTGACATCACATTGGTGTTCTTTTAGGTTGACCACTCTCCTGATTTCTTTAATGTATACTTGTCCGCAGGAACAAGGTATTTTGTATAAAGCTTAGTTCGGATATTGTGTTTGTTTAATATGCGATTTGTTGTTCTTTCGATATATGAGAGAATGAATCTTTTCGTCTGGTTGTGTGTCAGAGACTGTTGTCTTGTTTGTCATGTTTATTTGTTTTAATTATGTCTTTTTTGTCGTGTCCATTTTTCTGTAAAATTAGTTTTAAGTGATTGTGTTCTGTCCGTAGATATTCTTTGTCAGAGATGGTGAAAGCTCTATGTACAAGTGAGTTGATTGCAGACAGTTTTTGTGCTGGGTGGTGGTGCAACTCGATAAATATCTATCTGTGTGTGATGATTTTCTGTACACTTGATGGCCTAAAGTACCGTCAGCTTTCTTAGAAACAAGAACATCTAGGAAAGGAAGTTTTCCATTTTCCTTTGTGTCTACAGTGAAGTGGATATTAGTTGATTGTTGAGGAAAATAAGGAATTTACGGAATTCGACTCTGTCGTGTCTTCATATTACGAATGTGTCGTCTACATAACGGAATCAAATTTCTGGTTTTTTGGGTGTTTCTTTTATGGCCTCTTTCTCAAAATATTCCATGAAGATATTGGCGATTACAGGAAAAATAGGAAAATCCATTGGCGATCCTAAAGTTTGTTCATAAAATTGGTTGTTATAGAAAAAGTAAGTGGTGCTCTATTATTGGAATGAGATCGGAGAAGATTTCATGTGAAGCTTTTATTATGTTTAATGTATCATTTATTGATGCTTGTGTGAAAAGCGATTCTACGTCGAAACTGACAAACAGATCTGTGTGACGTAGTCGGACTTTTTGCATCTTTTGTATAAAGTCCGTTGAATTGGTTATGTATGATTCGAATTTTCCAGTGAGGGGTTGTAGTATTTGTACTAGGAAGCGGGATAAATTGTATGTCGGGGAGTGTATGGCGCTGACAATTGGTCTGAGGGAGATGTTTGATTTGTGTACTTTTGGTAGTCTGTATAATCTTGGTGGGAGAGGATTTGTAGGTTTTAATATTGATTTGGTTTTACTGGAAATGTTGATCTTGGTGTTTTGTGCGATTGTATTAGTTGGATCTTTGTTAAGCTTTTTGTATACTTTGCCTGAGAGAAGGTTCTTAATTTTTTTCTTTTTGTCTGATGTGTTCATGACTACTTTCATGTTGCTTTTATCGGTTGGAAGCATGATGTCTGTGTCATTGTTCAGGTCTTGAGAGCCAATCGCTCTTGTCTAGTGATGTTTGGTGGAGGGAGTTTGACTTTGGAAAGGATATACAGATTACCTGGATATTATCTGCTTGTTCTGATGGCTAGATGGTAGACTCTATTTGACTGATAATCTCTTCCTTTGGAATCTTTCTAGGTGTCACTGCGAATTTAGAACCTTTGGCAAGGGCAGATATAGTGTCTTGAGACAGATCTCAAGAGTAATAGTGTCTTTGTTGGATAGGTTTTTGACTTTAAATAAAGAAGATTATGGATTTTTGTGAAGGACAAGATTTATGTATTTCTGTTTCTATCTTTTAGAGGAATGTGGGTCTTCATGACTTATTCGTATGTAATACGAACTCGGTTCTCTCGGTTATTGAAGATCGACCAATTTCCCCCACTTGTCCCCTCCCCCCCACCACTCCAACAAGTAACGTAATATAAACAGAACGGCCCGGAGAAACAGTTCAGTATTAGAGTGCTCGTCGCCCTGATGAAGTGAACTGCAAGATTCACGAAACGTTGGCATTCCAGGAATGGATCTGGACACGGAGGAAACCCGCGAAACGCATAATTCTTATATAGAAAGCACCCGTGGAAGCCTCAAGAATATAATTTTATATTGTTATATGTAATTTATATAGTTATATGTAACCATGTATGAAACTTTTTTTTGAATAAATAACATTTATTCCTATTCTGTCATCAGATAGTTATTATTGCAATAACAAGATGCATTTGCTAAAGATAGAATATTTTATTTCGACATTAAATTCTTCTGATAGATATAATTTCTAACTTTTGTTAACAAAAAAAACTTCTTCTCAAACATGAAATAATTAATTTATCATAAAAAGAATGTTTATGCCGTGTGTTTCATTTTAATCGCCTCAGGCAAATATCTTGAA
This sequence comes from Acromyrmex echinatior, assembly GCF_000204515.1. The sequence goes on along the minus strand of NW_011627052.1, from coordinate 217,604 downwards.
AAATATGAAAGATACGAAAAAATGTTTCAGACAAAAGTTGTATGGTTTCGAGAGGGACATAAGATGGTGCCATTAATTTGATCATAAGTAATTGTATAAAGGTCATTTTTAACTTTTTAAATAGAACGCTTTGTTTTTTATTTTATTTTCTTATAGTTTATCTTAAGAGCTTTTCAAAACACTATAATTAAATATTTTTTCATTTCACTCAGCACCGTAGGAGTATATAAAAAGATAGGATAAATCTTAAGAAATCCTAAAGACCTTCACTCAGCACCGTAGGAGTATACAAAATACCTTGTTCCTACGGACAAGTATACATTAGAGAAATCAGGAGAATGGCCTGAAAGAACACCAATGTGATGTCAGGCTAAAACACGTCACGCAGTCAGCATTATCAGAACACAATATTAAATACTGTTTGACAAAACGACCCCAATAGCCAACATTACATCATACTTTTCAAGAAAATAGACAAGTCATAGAGATACAAAAACACCCTAACAATCTAAATAGAGATAATGGCTACAACATAAATAAAATATGGAAAACCATTTTCCCAGTTATTGAAGACCGACCAATTTCCCCCACCTCTCCATCCTGCATCCAAAATTTTCTTCTTTCTCCCCCACCACTTCAACAAGCAGCGTAATATAAACAAAACGGACCGCAGCTCAGTATCAGGCCGCTCCTCGTCCTAATGAATTGGACTACAAGATTCACGAAACGTTGGCATTCCAAAAATGGATCTGGACATCCCGCGAAAACACATAATTATTAAATATAAAATTATATATCAAATTGACATATTTTATATATAATTATATACAGGGTATGCCAAAAATCAGGACACCCAAATATCTCATAAACGATGCATTTTAGAAAAAAATATTTTTTACAAAAGTTGTAAGATTTAAAAAGATGCATTCCACGATAGTAGTTATTTGACCTAGGATAGCATTGTCAAGGTCAAGATCAACATGAATGTTTTTAATAGAAATTCTCCTTTTTCATTACATATTCTTATAGCTTACTTCAAGAGTTTTCCAAAACATTGTAATTAAATTCATTTTCATTAAGTACTTTGCGAGTTATAAGGCTTGAAAGTTACCATATTGCTGACATTAATATTATACAAGGTGTTCAACCAACAGCTAAAACTTCTTGAATGTTGTTCAGAACTGTTGGTCAGAGAATGTTGTTGACTGAAAATTTATTTTTATATAAAAATGAAAATAAGAGAAATAATCTTCAATGATCTTAGCAAATGTTAAGATCTTAACAAATGTTAAGATTTACTATTTATTAATTTTAACAAATGTTATTCAGGACATGAACAACATTCAAGAAGTTTTAGCCGTCGGTCGAACATCTTGTGTAATGCCGATAGTATTGTAACTTTCAAACCTGATAATTCGCAAAATACTTAGTGAAAATGAACTTAATTATAGTGTTTCAGAAAGCTCTCTTAAGTTAAATACTATCTATTATATTGAATGTGAGATAGAGTGTATATGGAGGAACTCTTAAGTTTTAAAATCTTAATCATCATTTTTTATTGAGTATTCTTGTGGCTTGTTTCTGATAATATTTGTTTTGGCAAATATTATCAAAGTTATGACTGAACAACAATCAAAAAGTTTTAGCGGTTGAACATTTTGGATAATACTAATGTCGTCTGTATTTGAATTTTGTTAATTCATGTCTCGCAAGATACTAATCAAAAGAAGTTTTATTGTAGTGTTTCGAAAAGACTTCAGTGTCAGCTACAAGAATATTAAATAAAAAGTGAAATTTTTTATTAAAAATTTTAAAGTTGACTTTGAGAGCTCCATATTTACGCCCAGGTCAAATTTGTATGGCTTTAATACACTTATTAAAACTCTACAGTTTTTGTACATACATGAAAACATTTTTCTCAAAAATGCTTTGTTATTTGAAATATTCGGCTGTGTCCAGACTTTTAATTTATCCTGTATAGTTTCCCAATATCTACGCGAAAAAGAACGTTTTATAACTCTATAAATAATTCAAATCGAGTGTGTATTATAATACGTATAAACGTCAAGTGCATTATATTTCAGAGTTCTGAAACTACGACTTGAAGATGATGTCGAACAATTTATAACACATCTTTTAATTGTAGGTGTAATTTTTGTTGTATGTTTATTTCTAGCCAATCATGCTGGACAAAAAATTATGGATCGCAATTGACTATGTATTCTCCACAGCGTAAGAGATAATATATACTATAAAAATCAACTTTTTATTATTTAGTAAGTTAGGTGCATTTTTTTTTAAATATAATTTTGAATACATAGATATAATGTCCGGTAGTACGTAGAATCATTGCACAAGTGCAAAAACTGATATTGTTTCTCTTGCAAAGAGGTAATAAAACTGTTAGTCTTAATTTAGGAATATTTACATTATCTTTATTTTTTGCTACGGTAAAAATCATTGTTTTATATTACTTATAACATATACTTATTTGACTCAAAATACAGATAAAATATATTTTATTCTAGCTAACAAAGTCATCGATTTCCTATTTTACTGTTGTGCATTCTATGCAACAATGATGTATGAAAATTTATCATTCGAAAATCATTTTTATTGTAACAGATATATTTAAAAATAAACTTATTCTCTCTTTTATGTTATTTTTTTGGATAATATTAGATACTAAGGATATATGTTTTTTTTAAAGTGCGTGTAATGTGCATTATCCATGACGTAAGTACTTAGAGAAGTAATTGTTTTGATTATGATCGACAATTGTAAAACAATTTTCACTTTTAAATAACGTTACTTTGAATAAAAAAAACTTTAAACATTAAGGATGGAGACTCGTATAACCGATACAAAAAAATCAAAAATTTTGTTTACTTTAATCAATAGTACATATAAAAAATAGTACATAAAAATATATTTCCAAAGTTACAGAATAAAATACAAAAAATATATTTCCAAAGTTACAGAATAAAATACGAAGTTTTAAGGAATTTTTCAATCTTTTTTTATGCGCAGGAATACGAAACTCTTCGCTCGATTCTATGGATTTTTTTCTATAGTTGAACTGGTGTACATTTTTGGAACTTAAAGTAAAATAGATATATGTTTGGCATTTTTCAAAAGCGAGAAAGAAAATTCTAATGCAATCTAATGCAGGAATAAAAAAACAGACCTTATGATAATATAATATTTACTTTTCAAAAACTTTAAACGCGTTTTTCTTAAAATGACTTTTTTAAAACTAACAAAAAAGATTATTCAGAAACTATTTGATCAATCAAATTATATCAGTGCAATACATGAAGTTTATTCATTCAACGATGAACTTATAAGATTACATTACTACATTAATTTGAACAATTTTTTATTGCAAAAATAAAATTTTTGAATCGAAATCGTAATTTTTTGATCAAATGCTGCCATTTTATCAAGTGCATTTTTTTATTGGTTTATCGACAAAAAAATTTAATAATGAAATGAGAATTATTTTATATTTTTGCTACAGACAAGTACAAAAAACTCCTGCCAATTCATAACTCCGAAGAGGCCGCGTCAACATTTACTTAAGGATCCTATAAAATCACTCATTTCTTAATAAAAAAATTTTTTATATATTTGAAAATATATAATAAAATATAAAAAATCTTTAAAACGATCCGTTACATTATATAAAAAGAAATTCCACGATATTACATTTTCATTCTTTACACGAGACTCCTCTTTTAAAACGAGTAGAATGTTATTCACGTAGGAACTTATGAAATAATACGTACCGTTCCTATTATGTCTACACTGATTTTACTACGTGTCCATTGCTCTGTTTAGAAAGTTGAATCATAAAATTTATGGCTATTTAAATAATCGATGTTTGCACTTTTTGTTGAAAATGCATTTTATTAAAAAAACATGCGATACTATAAGAGATATACATCGTGAAAACTAATGCATATAATAAAAATATTAATTTTTAAGGCAAATTACATTTTTGCAAGTGTAAAGTATTCTAAGATCTGTATCTTGCTTAATACTTTTTGACAATAATTCTAGATGATTTTACTAATACATAAGACCAAAGTAGATGATTTTACTAATACATAAGACCAAAGAATCGACGTACTTGTGAAGAAGAAAAGTATTGCGCGACTGTATTCGATGCAGTGAAGTGTACATGAACATAGCATGATAAGAAATGACAACTGCGTCTGCGCGCATTTCGAGTAAGAAGTTTCGAGCGCATTATTTTCTGTGGGAAGTAAACATCAGTTAAATTTCCAGTGTTAAATCGATTGATGGCACAACCACCTTGCTCCGTCCGAGTAAGAATATTATTCATTATCAAAAGCATTATTATGTTACGAGTGATTCGCTCTCGTATGTACCATTAAGATAATAAATAATTTAATATATATTAAATAATTTTAAGAATTAATTGTAGAGAGGGGAAGATTCTAAATTATTGCACTGACATTGCGAAAATGAGGGATATAAAAATCGTCTTCGACTTCTACATATGTTAGTCAAGCGCATATGATTGCTTGTACAGTAATGATTTGCATCGTGAATCGCCATTTTAATTACCATCGAATTCTTCTTCTCATGACTGGCTTATGGCCCTATCAACGATCCAAACTTGTTCAGTTTCAATCAATTTTATTTTCAGGCATTTTGATAAGTTTTGTTTTATCCCAGGTACATTTAAATCACTTTTTTAAGATATAGTGTTATACTTTTTTATGATATAATATTATATTAAAAATTTTAATTATGTTAAAATTTTATTTAAAAATTAGCCAACTTATCTCTATTAAAGAGATGCTGGAGTGGCCAAATTGCAGATCGATATAAATCTCTAAATTTATTGTGAACAGAATAAAAATCCTTTTACAGGATTAAAGTAGACGCAAATTTTTTTTTTTTGGTGATGCTGTAACAGACTTTATATTAAAATTGGAAAAAATGTTAAAAACTTACATTTTTTAACTCATAGAATCACTTGACATACATATTTCCTTAATACAAAAGTTTTATAGCTCGTATGGACCAAACGATAGCGCAACACTAAGCGCACAAACAATACTGAGAATAAAACGAAGATTATAAATTTAAAAAGAAAGATTAATATCGACTTGCGTGTATACGAACGCTGAGCGAAGACTTGGAATGATAAACAAAGCAATAATTGTGTCTAGTAGTAGATGTTCGATCTTCTAAGAGATGGCGATGCAATATGTTAGATAAGGACAGATGAATGCGTTTGAGCAAGACACAACGATATATAATAAGTATAAAAAATGAATGAAGGATGTCACTATTATTCGATTTGGAATTTAAAAAAGCCTGTACTATCGACCTCAATCAAGTTCGGCCGTCGATCCAGCATCTCCTTAAACAAAATTGTGTAGTATAGTTTGATAGAATGACATTTAATAAAATAAATAACAGCTTTTTGAGCTCGGCTTGTACTTGTGTACTGTGATTATACAATATATTATTGTAATAAGGTAAGAGGAGGGAATATGCTACATTGCCACACTTAAGCGAAATTAGATTTTTGAGTAATTATTTACAATTTAAAGTAATTTTACATGCATACTCATCTTTTTCTTCCATCCTTTATCTATTATTTTTATATGATTCGAATCGAATATTTTCATTTTTTATTTTTAAAAATAAAGAAATATGAAAGAAGAATGGATAATATACCACCATGCGGGAAATATGCCATATACAAAAAAATGCTAATTATAACATTTATTGTGTTTTTTTAATTATATTATAAAAACACATTATTAATAATTTTTATGATGAAAATTAACATTTGTAACATACTATAAACAATATAAGAATATAAGTAATAACTTTAATAAATTATAGAAAAGTAGGCTCGTGTAAATGCAATGCAATAAATTAAAATGTCAAAGCTTTTTCAAAAAACGAGCAAATATAGTTGACTACTATATTTGCTCATTTTTTAAAAAAGCCTTGATATTTTAATTTATTCGATAAATTAAATATAACATGTAAAATAAACTTCAAGACACGTTTTTACAAAACAACATAAATATATCTTTTGATAAACAATCCTCGTGAATCCATCTACTACAACAATTAGATAGATAACAATAATATTCTTGAAACTTCCACGGGTTACTATATAAAGATTATGCGTTTCGCGAGTTTCCTCCTTGTCCAGATCCATTCTTGGAATGCCAACGTTTCGTGAACATTGCAATCCACTTCATCAGGGCGAGGAGCAGCCTGATACAGTATCAGAGAATATAGTTTTTCAATCCATTTTAATGAATTGAATTTTTTTGATTACGTGGAATTTAGATTACTTAGAACGCTATGTAAATAAAGTAAAACAACTATTTATTTATATGTTTAACAATTATTTATTTATATGTTTCATACTTACATATTACATACTTTTACTTCTAAAAACAGTTCAAAATGTAATTGAATAACATTATTGTTATCTATATAAAGATTATGCGTTTCGTGAGTTTCCTCCGTGTCCAGATCTATTCTTGGAATGCCAACATTTCGTGAACCTTGCAGTCCACTTCATCAGAGGAGTAGCCTGATACAGTATCGGAAGCATCTGATAGATATTATAATTTTATACGACAATTAATGACGAACAGTAGGATAGGTTATTATATTTATTCAGTGAGAAGGACTACATTAAGGATATTTGGTATTAACATTTGGTATTAATAGTACATAGTCACGGCATACAAATACAAGCCGAGCTTGAAAAACTCATATATATATATATATATATATATATATATATATTTATTATGTAGTTATTAAAATTTAATGTAATCATTATATCTTGTATCTTATTGTACTCCCATGTGTACTGATATACTAAGCAAGTTTTAGAAATAGTTTTAGCATTGCATTATTCTGCAATATTTCATGAATTCTATCGCATATTTTCAATTGTGTATAAAACATCTTAATAATACATTCTGATTTTTAGCGTAAAAAAGTTTTTTTTTAGAATTTTTTGAGGGCAAAGGAATAAAATTTTTATAACTAATCTTTTTTTTAAATATTTATTCATTTTTGCAGAATGTAAGAAATATTTTTTTAAGTTATTTTAATTAATGACCTTGCCAAATCGCTGAAAAGAGGTCTACATGGAAAAGATATTTCGCTGCATATTTTAAGTCCACCAGATCATCTGACAACATTTAAAAGGATATTCTAGATTTTAGTCTAAAAGCCGAATTTTTATGCTATTTTTGCGAATTTTTTAAAAATATAATATAATGATTTTGAGACGGGGTTTTTTCTTACATATTTATACATGTTTGAAGAATGTTTCAGAATTTTTGTATTAAAAAGTTTAATTATTATACAGAATTTTTTAATTTTTATTAAAAAGTTTAATTTAAGTTATCAGTATGTATAAAACATTAAACAAAATGATAAAAAGAAATATGTCTGTGGCTGTCACAATTCCAGCTCTTCGGCTCATCTGAAACAAAAAACTCAAAAATTCTTAATTAGTATGAGTTTGGCCATAGCAGGTATCAGAATGAAAAAAAGAAAAATTAAAAATTTTTTAAATGTTATGTCGAAAATTAAGTTTCGATTTTTGCCATTTTTTTTATCAAAATAGTTGTAAAAATTACAAAGAAATATATTTCGACTTGATCGTAGTAGGAACTATAGCTATATGCTGAAGATGTGTGCACATGACCGACTCGATTGATCAACTGGTTTTTTTTGATTGATCAACTGGAGATATCATGGCAGTCATCAATGAAAAATGTTCAATAAAAAAGTTTGAAGTTTTTTGTACTGATTATATAGAAATAATTTTACTTAATTGATTAATCAACTGTACCGAAGCCATAGAGAAAACCTTTCTTTTCCTCGTAAAAATGTTACAGAAGTTCTCTTTCTTTCCTACGATTTGCTTTCTCTTCTGTAGCGAAGTCAATAGAGTACCGAGTGACACAAGCTTCGTCCCTGAATTTTGCATCTCCACTTGCTGACCAATAGCCATTCTCATTACACTTATAACTTTTAAAATTGATATAATATATACGAACTCGATCGAATTTTTCATCTTTTTTATTTATTTTTAATATTTTGCGTGTAAATAAACAATTTGCGTCCACTCGCCTCAATATTCAAAGCCATACTAAGCCGAGAAAATAAATGTTTCTTCACAGGAAAGTCAAACTTGATCGTTAGATAAATCCTTTAAAAAGACTCCACTCCAAAAATACATGGCCTTTTAAGAATAACAATTTTTCTTAGCTGAAATAAAAATGCCGATTAACAATGCATTATTGTGCGCCGCGCGGCCCGAAAACGAGCTAGAAACCGCTCCCTATCAAATGCTGTAACTATCGAGTTAATTCCTTTTGCAGACATTCTTTATGTCAAATACTTGCGAAATATGTAAAAAAGAAAATTGATTTTTTGTCCCGCTAGACTAGAATATCCCTTTAAATATCGCTTAATTTGTTTGTATCGCGAAAAAATAAACTCGTAGAAGAAATTTATCTTGAAAATTAGTAAAATGGCAGCTGTTTTTAAAAAAAGTCGATTTTATATCTAAAATTTTACAATGGTATTCTTTTTTACGCTAAAAAGACTGTCATAAATATCGAAATTGTTCTAATCTATTCCATAAAAGAAAAGTTATTTTTGTAAGAAATAAAGCATTCATAAATCTATATAGTGTGTCTTTAATCGTGTCCGCCAATTTAAAAAAATGTAGTTTTGAGAAAAACACGTCTAAAATTTTAAGTTTATTTTTATAGTGACTTCTGCTAAAATTTGGTAATACTGGGGTGACTAAATTATCGGCATTACAGTCATACAAAAATCTCCGAATTGACTGAACGGAATCAAAAATCTTTTTACACAATTAAAGTAGACGCAAAATTATAAGAAGTGCAGTAGAGGTTGTATTCAAATAAAAAAAAAATTAAAAACTTACTTAACTTTTTTAGATATTAGTATAACATCCATTGTATCATCTCTTCATTTTGCGTTTATTTTAATCCAGTAAATTTATGATTCCGTTCAGTCACTTCAAAGATTTTTATACAACTGTCGATAAGTTGGTTACTCCAGCATCCCTTTAATAGTAGTAGTTCGAATTAATCATTTATATATTCTGCATATCTAAAACTATTAAATGCAAAACAATTATTTCAATTTTTTAATTTTACCTACTAGCATGTACTCTTAAAACCAAACGTGACGTATAAAAATTTGGCGCGCCTGAAATGTATTAAAATTACTTTGAACAATCTAACAATATGACAGAAACGGATATAGTAAACATAAGATTATAAATTGTTCACTAAATTTAATATTAATTTAATATTTTCCAGTTACATTTTTGTAATTTATTTATTTACATTTATTAATTTGTTACGTCCAAACCCTTGGAAATTTGGTCAAGGAGAATAAGAGAGAATGAAGAGGGTATGGAAGGATGGTTAGACTCAATCTCAGAAGTATACGCGCGGAGGCGAACACCTGTGAGTCGTATGCACCTTTTCAGTTCCGAAATATAGATTAACGTCCGAAGGGACGCTATGACACCTGTTCCGCTGGACAGTGCGAACGTCGATCTTACTTTTTGGATCAAGGAACTTAATTCTTTTGACACGGGACTGGACCTCGTGCGATCTCAGGTCGAGGGAAGTGAATGCGAGAGGTGATGTTAATAAAAGACAGGGAAATATCTTAAGTTACATTTATTAATAAAATGCAAAATAATAATAAAGCAGGATTTTATACATTATAAACTTCTCTTTACATAAAAAAATATATATTATAGCTTATGGATGTATGCGAATATGTGTGTGTGTGTGTGTGTGTGTGTGTGTGTGTGTGTGTGTTTGGAAAGGAGAAAGGTTTAGCGGGTATGGGAGGCGAGGAAAGTGTTGTAGGAGCACATTGGGATGAGGTGCTTGTAGAGGAGTAAGGTGTGGGATTTTTGGGGATGTATATAGTGATTAATTTGTCTCTTTCGTTGGAAGGGGACGGAAAGAACCGGAACATCCGATCTCAGTCGATCGGCTCAGGATTCAATTGAAATGGGAGGGGTGGGAGTTGATCCAAAGGAGGAGGGAGTAGGAATCCTTCCTCGTGAGGAGGGGGAGGGAATCGTTTCTCGAGAGGAGGAGGGAAATAATCGAGAATTTCTTGGATAACGGGGTTGATAACAGGAGGAGAAATGAGATTCAATGGTTGTGTAGATGAATAGGAGATTTCGACGAATTGTTCGCCAGTCGATTGTGGGTGGCCCTGGAGAACGGTTCCGCCTACTCCTCCGGTTATAGGGGGTTCGTCCGCATTTGCTGATGGTACGCACTACGAATCGAAGGATTAAATTTGACGTGTTCGTTGTAAACGCGTGTAAATGTATTCAAGTACAATGAATGTGTTTTTCGATGCGAGGAAATGTGGAAATAAAGGCGACTTACTATTAGCTGATCCAAGATATCGGGTAGGTTCTAGGCGAGTAGCCAAAGAGATCCGTCGTCGCGGAGAGCGTCTGAAGAGCAGTCGCAGTGGCGTATGGCTGGTAATTCCAGTTGCGATTTGTTCACAAGTTCGCATGGGATCGCTCGGATGGGGTCGCGAACTGGCGTGATTAGCGCGGGTTCCAATAATTTCCGCACTGCCTGAGACAATGAGTTAACTTGTAACTGAGCGCGAACTTCACTGACGTGGACCGGGTGATTCAAAATTTCCTACTGACGCTCTGCGCTTCCGCGGGACCTCTATTTATACCCCGAAAAAAGGGCGTCCTTTGTCTAGAATGCAAAAGTTAGTTGCAATGTCACGCGAGATTTACGATTTTTATAGCGTCCTATCGTTGTTAATCTAGAGTATATCGTTAGAGTAGTTTCGAGAAGAAAAGAAGTGATTTACGGTTTTCCTTAAAGAGCCAAGATTGCTCCGAGACGGATGACGAGTTCTGTTATTCTCGCGGAAAATATAATACGGTTAGGTAAACAAATGGTTATTGTGCACAAATAGGTTTGCGTGCAGGTCTACCATTGTCAGTTGCGAGTCTGATTTTAGATAACGCTCCCGTGGGAAGTTATCCTATGCGTTTTATAATTTTTTAAGTGCGACGTGGCGCCTGTTTTTCTAAGATGAAATTGTTAGTCAGTCTCGGATGACAGGACTTAGATTTTTACTATTGCGTGACTTCGGTGCATTTATAATGTCTTTTGCAATTTTGTCTCTTTTCGGGCCTACATTAAGGTTGTTATTCCTTTCGGATTGATTGGCATTTACGAATTTTCGCGGAGCCTGTCTGGTCCCTCTTTTCAATTCTGTCAGACCGTTATCAGAAGGCTCCGCTCGAGTCTCGCAGACGCCAACCATAGTCGCGACGTGAAGTCGAAGAAAAAAAATCGTGACGTCTGTAGGACGTAATACAGGATATGATTTGTTATGGGCGTCTCCATGGGTTTTTGTTTAGGGTGGCCACCAAGTCTTATAGTCTATGACCGCCTGATTGCCAGTCAAAGTATCTTGCGTATTTCTGTGAGTACCCTAGCGATTCTTTCGACTTCTTCCCCGTTGTCCCGCCTTCTGGCTCGCGCATATGTACGTCTAGCGACTATGCCGGAACACTTGAGTTTGGTTAACTCCTCCGGGTCATTAGTACGTGACCTGGCGGGGCAACGGACGGCTGCGGAACATCGCTGCGTCATCGTGTTCTACCAAATCTCTTTTTCCAACGGCCTGCCCAGCTCAAAAGTTAGCCAGGCAGCTATATGGACGTTTGGGATCCAATTTCCTGAAGGCCCATCATTTCTCTTCTCGCTCCAGTTGGCAGCGAATCTGCACTTCTAGGGGAGTGCAGACAATTTCTGATCAGTTGATGGTCAGATAGTTTTCCGAACATGTTGGTCTACACCTTCCAACCTCTTACTCTCGCGGTTGCCCCGGAGGACGAGTATGTCAGACCTACGATCAACTCATCTTGGGATCACACAGATGCTGACTTGACCCACATTTAGTAACGCGAGGCCGAGCCCCGCCGCTCAGAGGATCTCTATGATCGGGGACCTCCATTCGGCAGCGGGAGAGTTGAAGTCCCTTCCCGCAATGATAGAATGGGGAGCTCGTCGACTGACTTGCTCCAAGGCCTTTTTGAACTCCAATTAACTCAGGCGGGGCAGGAGGTAACATTCAATGACGTCTATGAACTTCGTTCTATCGCTATAATCTTTCCATCGCCACAAGTACCATCAGCAGAGAGTCGTGCGCGTATTGTCAAGCTATTGCTATCCTTTTCAAAGAATCCCCGATTCAGTTGGAGTTGTTCTCTGGTATCGAATAAGGGTCAGCGATAATTGCCAGACTTAAAGAGCCTTACGGGGAGAGAGTAAAATTGCATCGCGTGATCCGATCTCCTCTGATTGGATCTGAAGATCAAATCTTCATAAAGCCATGGTGGAAATATGCCATTTATAGTATTCAGGTTAGATGACTGTAAAAGTCATAGTAAGCTTGTGCTGCAATTTCCTTCTCAATTTTACAATTGGTAAGATCTTCGTAAGTGATATATATTATTAATCTTGAAAGTATATATTTCCTTTATTGTACACATTAGGTGTATAACTTTGCTTCCGCCGTTTTCCTATAGATGGCTTTAGTGGTAAGTGGTGTGTGGGAATAAATGACTCGATTGATGAGTCAAATTCTCAAGACAAGCCCACGCTTGTCGTGTGATGTGATATAAGAGGTAATGATCGACACTTTTCTTGTAACTGGTAACGATGAATCTTTATTACTCAAGCTCGAATGAATATGACTGTACAGGATGAACGCCATAATCTATCTGGCTTGTTATTTTTCTCTGACGCTGCTTGTAGGCAACTCGCAACCTACAAAATCCCTAGGCTTTCTACACTCGCTGCGCTAGTGAGATATTGAGAACATAATTCCCTACAGGTGGGCGAAATAAATAGATCATAGACGTCATACAATAAACTTGAACATCTGTCAACATAACCCCATAGAAACATTAGTCGATTTGTGTCTGCATCATAAAGTTATTCTCGATTGAAAATGTCAGTTTACGAGCCAAATTCTCGTCATTTGCGGGAGGTTTTAATTTTCTGCTTCAATATGAAGAAATCTGCGGCTGAGCCTTTCATCGAATGCTCTCAAATACTTATGGTGAGGCCACTATTAGTGAAAGAACGTGTCGTGAGTGGTTTCAACGCTTCAAGAATGGTGATTTTAATGTCGAAGACCGGCATAGCGGTGAAAGAGAGAAGATTTTCGAAGCATTACTTGATCAAGACTCGTGTTAAAATCAAAAAGAATTGGCACGATCATTGGGAGTGACTCAATCACCCATTTCAAAACGCCTCAAAGCCATGGGAATGATTCAGAAGCAAGGAAATTAGGTACCATACGAGTTGAAGTCGAGAGATGTTGAATGGCGTTTGTTTGCTTGTGAACAGCTGCTTGAAAGGCAAAAACGGAAGGGATTTCTGTGCATTGTGACTGGAGATGAAAAATGGATTCATTACGATAACCTCAAATGCAGAAAATCATGGTGAGTCCCCGGCCATGCTTCCACGTCGACGGCCAAATCGAATATTCACGGCTCCAAGGTGATGCTCTGTATTTGGTGGGACCAGCTCGGCGTAATGTATTATGAACTTAAAACCGACTGAAACAATCACAGGCGATCGGTATCGAACGCAATTGATGCATTTGAGCCGAGCATTGAAAGACAAACGGCCGCAATATAACGAGAGACACGATAAAGTGATTTTGCAGCATGACAATGCCATGGCGATCCCATGTTGCGAAAGTGGTCAAGATATACTTGGAAACGTTGAAATGAGAAGTTCTCCCCTATCCGCCGTATTCTCCAGACGTTGCTCCCTCTGACTATCACTTATTTCGATCAATGGCACACGGCCTGGCTGATCAGCATTTCCGGTCTTATGAAGAAATAAAAAATTGGATCTCCTCCAAAGATGACCAGTTTTTTCGACGCGGGATTCGTACCCTGCCCGAAAGATGGAATAAAGTAGTGGCCAACGATGGACAATACTTTGAATCATAAATGTATAACCAGTTTTTTATAATAAAGTCTCGAATTTCGGAAAAAAAACGGCCGATGCAAAGTTATACACTTAATATATACATGAAATAAAACTACGAATTTTTACATTTTAGATATTTGAATATATACAGGATTTGTATATATAATAAAATGCCTGCTAGATGCAGTATTCCAAGACAAACTCATGCACAAACTCAAATAAAGAAGGATATTGCATAACATTTGAACATGATCCAAAAGAAAAAAATGATTGATGCTGTCGGAATTTCTGATTGGAAACCTTCAAAATCAATTCTACTGAGGTTAATATCGAAATGTGCGTACAAATATTTTATAATATAACTCCCGCAAACATCACAAAAATAACATCAATGTTATAATTTCTTACTCAATATCAATATATTAAATTTAATATAATGCGATGTATGTAATGATTACGTAGTTGCGTGAAAAATTCTAACATATTGATGTTATATTAATGATAATTAGTACAGTAGAGTTTTTCTCTAGCGTGTACTTACTTTTTAGGTTCATTTCCATCAGAATTCCATTCATTCCGACAGCATATAGATACACGTTAGAGAAAAATATCTACCAACTATCATTAATGTAACATTAATATGTTATAATTTTTTAGGCAATTAGATAACCGTTACATACACTCGCATTACATTGTTATATATATATATATATATATATGTATATATTGATATCGTGAGAAATTATAATTGATGTTATTTTTGTTGGTAACGGAAGTTATTATGAAAAATTTGTATGTACGCTTCGGTATTGATCTCTCACAGTATAGTTGATTTTGAAGGTTTCCAATCAGAAATTCCGGCAGCATCATTTCATTTTAGACTCAATTTAGAATTTTGGGTAAATATCCTTCTTGTACAGCAATATCCTTCTTTATTGTACATCTTAGAGCACTGTACCTGGCAGGCATTTTATAACATGTACAAATTCTGTTCAGATATCTAAAATGTAAAAATTTGTAATTTCATTTTATGTATATATGTACAATAGAGGAAAGTATATACTTCCAAAATTAATAATATGTATCATTTGCAAAGACCTTATCAATTGTAAAATGGAGAAGGTAATTACAGCACACTGCGTACTGCGATATTACTTTTGCAGTCGTCTAACCTAAATACTGGAATGATATATCTTCATTATGGCTCTATGCACTATAGAACTTTGATGCCCAGGTCCAATCAAAGAAAATCAGGTCATGTGATGCAATTTGCCACTTTCTCTCTGTGAGGCTCTCTAGGCCTTCCCCTCCCATATTCGGCAAGGTATTGGACTAACATATCCTGTGCCGCGCGCGAATGATTAAGGTTCATTTGGAGGAGACTGCATATCATTAACTTTGTAGACAAGACTCACGCGCCGGACTCCACATTTATCCACTCCTGTTGTTGAGAGGGGTTGTTCTCTTCCTGAGGTCTTGCTGAAGCGGATAGGGAGCTTGTGTTCTCACCTCCTAAATTTCCTTTCCCCTTCTTCGAAGCTGAAGCCTCCTATCTTATGGCCAGTCTGTTGTCCAAAACTTTTATAGACCGGACATTGAACCTTATCAGCGCAATCCTTTGCCAGGTGGCTGGTCTTGCCGCATCTGTAACAGCAGTTCGACCGAGCCAGCTGATTATAACACTGCTGCCTCACGTGACCAGTTTTCAAATATCAATAACATTGGAGGCTTCTGATCGGCAGCAATATCACGCGACAGAAAGACCATCCGATCTTAATGCGGATCGCATCTGCTATTCTCTTAACGGACACCATAGGGATCATACCAACAGGTGCTCAACCTACTGGGGATATCTTAATCTTCCCCACTTTATCGTCGTCGCGCGAGCACTTTCCAACACGTGCCACCGCTAAGATTCCTTCCTGGAGATCGCATTGTCGAGTTCGAAATTCGACCATTTTCGACGGTCAGGGGATCTTCAGGTTTTCTCTGACTGCGAACAGGGACCGTAGTTTATCCATGAAAACGTCCGTCTTCTCCTTGTTATCGGGATTATAGCCCTCCCAAATGAAGGCACCAGTAATCGCCCTTTTGAGTCTCGATTTTTTCCAGGTTGTGCTGGTTCGAGCAAGTCAGCGTGATAGCTGCCAAATGTCGTGGCCGTACAGGGATGAAGGCATATCGATGGATTTAGGAAACATTTTTCCTCTCGGCCATTCTTTTACTGCCGCAGTCACCCCTTTTCGTAGGGAGAGTAGAATTAACTTTCTCGAATTTTCCAGCTCCAGCAAACTAAAACTGAGGCTTTGGCAAGTTAGCTTGCTTAGTTATTACTGGCCCTGGCAGCCATCCTTTTCACGGACCGGGACGTGACGAGCGCTCAGGTCACGTCGTTTGCGGCAGCCATCTGCCGTTGTAACTGGACCGATCAGATCCAATTTTTCTGGTCTTGGGGCCTCTTGTCTGGTCTTCTTGAATGGTCTTGTCTGGACCATTCGATTGATCCGATATTGGGGCAATGTTGGCGCCATCCCTTTTTTCTTCTTCTTCTTCTTCTTTTTAGAAAAAAAAGTTGCAGGTGAAGCATCCCTCGTTATGGTAGCGGAGAGGAGGCAAGCTAAATAGGTCGCCCAGAGAATGTATCCCATGTCCTCCAATATCCGCGAAAAAAGTCTCTCGAGAATGCGTGCGATCGATTCCCCTCGCGGACTCTACTGCACTCCCCACCACTTCCTTTGTCCCCCTTATTCGAAAAGAGATTTGTACACTCTTCTGCTAGAGGGTTCAGCTGTTTGAAAACTACAGAGGGGGCTTGAAATATGGCATCCTTAGGTCCTCCTCCGTGATAACCACCAGTGTCCCTTTTTCTTTTTCCGTCGGCTGGGATAGAGGTTCTGCCCGGAGTCGCAAAGTCCAAGGGATTTTCACTGCAGAGGATCGCGTAATAATAGAGGAGCGCGATCCGTCCCTCTTAACTCTGTTCTAGACGAGGGTTGTCTTTGCGGCACTGGTGGAGAATCAATTCCATTCGAGCAATCCAAACCTTGATCTTCACCGTGATGCTCTTTTGTTCGAGGATGACAGAGACGAGACAGCTGCAGCCTGTTCGTTTCCAAGTCTCTTTACAGCTACTTGTTTCGTTTCCGTAAATAAGCGATCTCTTTGTTCTCGCCGCTGAAGGATGGATTCTCTACTCAAAGTTCCAGACAGTGTCCACAACAAACTTAGCTGCGCTCCCCTCAGCCCTATCCACAATGATGTTTAAAACCGCCGTGATCTTTGAATATGCGATTCAAAGATCCTTCCGCGATTCAAAGATCCACGATGCCGCCTTTGATATTTCGCGATTTTTTTATCAATTTGGTGGTGATCCCCAATTCTTTGGTCGCCACAGCACGTAGGCTGTTACTCGAGGATCAGGTCTTTCGCCCTCTTGTTGGCCTTTCTTGTTGAGACTTTAAGAAGTTTAATCACCGGATCAAGAATGATTCAATGATCTCTTTTCAGCTGCTTGGTCCACAATCTCTCGGCCTTCGTTGCAAGAGCCGTATCGTAAATTTTCCACACAACGAAGGAAGTTTTCTCGGCCTCTGGTATAAAACCGCCTGGTAACCGTCGTCGACTTGGCAGTCATTGCAGACACTACCCTGAGACTCGCGGAGTACACTGCAGAAGGGATCGGTACTTTTAGATTCCCGCTTTCCACGGACGGCAGGGGGGAGACCCTGGCCTCCCCCCCCTCTCGATCCGTCTGGGAGCTCCGAATATTCTTTACAGCCATAAGATTGTAGTGACAGTTTGTTCCATTACAGAGAAATTGGCGACTATTTTACAAGCTGCTCCCTTAATTGGATGTATAATTTTCCTTCCGGGTTTACAGTTTTCCTTGTATACGGGTCTTCCCTATCTACGGAGAAGCCCGTATGACTCTTAGGATCCCTGCACTGACATTCTCGGGCGGCTGCCTCACCAATACTTTTGGTGGCCATGCCCGCGAGGAACGGGTAGCCCCCGCGACAAGATGGCGTGCCACGAGGAGGGTTTCAATACATCCGGACGCACCAAGTTTTGTACGTCACGATTTTTAAATCAATTCATATAATTTAAAATTTGTATAAAAATTCGCATAGTATAATTATATGTAATTGCATAAAATGCTGAAACTATTTTTGAAGTTTTGTACTTGTTAGTGTACAATTACAATAAAATACAAATAAAATAATTGCATTAATCTTATTGATAATTATAAATCGACACTAGTATTTGACATCCTTCCGTATAGAGAACGTATGTACATATTTAAAACTTTGTTTTTCTTTATCTTTTATAAAGGATTTATAATATTATAATTTTGAATGTCAGACACGTAATTATGTTATAATGCATAATTATTTTACACTTTTATTGTGTTTGACATTTTTAATATTCACATTAATTAAAGAAACAAATTTGTGATGGATATACATTTTTTTTTAACGTAACTTTTATTTATTAATAATTTTAAGAGATTTTTGTACGATATTCTTTACTATTATCCATTTTTTTTATCTTCAAACTTATTTTTATTTAAGATAGTTTTTTAATTAAAACAATGTTTTCATTAAAACAATTCTTGCAATAGTTTTTTACGATGCATACATCTTAACAACGTTCAAATATTTTGTAACGTTTTCATTGTATGTGTTGTGCGTGCGTGCGTGCGATGCCATTCGAATTGTATTATTAAATATTTTTTATATTAAGTATTTCTTGAAATATACATATATGGACCTACTCATTTATTTTTTATAATATACGCGTACATACAAATTTACATACATATACTTTTAAATACATTATTCCATCCGTATGTGCATATTAACGAATACGCTAATACATAGGCGTAATGAGATGAAAATATTCCTATTCAAATCAACTCGCGTAAAGATTAGGTTTTGAATTTGTGCATTGAAATTTTGATATTCATTATAGTTAACAAATAGCAGTAGTTTTTATTTAATAATGTAGTATACTTCTCAACAAATTTGATTTGAATCATTTAAATTTAAACAATTTTGAAAGTTACGAATACAGCAATTTCTAACAAAATGTTTTAGAGCTCCCAAAAAAAATTATGTATTTAGCTTTTAAATTTTGCTCATCTATTTTTAAATTTTGTATATACACAAGATGTCAGGCATCTGAATTTGCAGGAGTATTAATGCATGTTCAAAACGCGCATTTCTTTCCATATATTTATGCATTATTACTAATGATTATTCGAAAAATGTAATGTAAACTTAAAATTGAATTAAATTAAATTAAACATAATGAAACCTTAATAATTTATAAATAATTTAATAATTTATAAATAAAATCGCTCATAGACACAACTCTGGTGAAAATTTTTCTCAGAACTTTCATATAATTTTCAGAATTTTTCTGCATGATTCTATAACTTTCTCGCATTTTTTATATGAATTGGAACACTTCTCAGAAATATCCGGAAAGTCTACATTTTATCTCAGAATTTTTCGTATGTTAATAAAATATTCTAAGATTTCTAAGATATGTTCTTAATATAATTCCTGACAAAATGTTATAAAATCTAATAAAGTTAAAAATATTTTTAAAAAATTAAAGAATAAGAAATCTCAAAATATTTTAAAATTTACAAAAAATTCTAAGAGAAGATTTAAACTTTTCTAATATTTCTGAAAAATGTTTCAATTCGTATAAAAGTTATGAGAAAAATTTTCACCAGAGAACATTTTGCAATTTTTTCTCAAAAGAGAACAATGATAATGTAAACTTAAAATTGAACTAAATTAAACTAAACATAAACTTAATAAACATAAGCTTAATAATTTAATAATAATTTAATAATTTATAAATGAAATTGCTGTTAGGCATAACATTCCGCAATTTTTTCTCATTTCTTCAAACTTTATTTTTTATAAAAGAACGATGCGAAAATTGTCTTTTTAGTTCTTTTTTCCGTATATACAAATAGAGACGGGAGAACAAACATGTATATTGACATATACCCTTGAAAACCGCCAGCAAAATTAAATTAGGCAGGTAATTAATTATTTATTTTGAGTATTAAAACGATACTTTTAATACTTAAAATAAATCATTGATCACTGGCCACAATTTAATATTGAGGAAGATATTATTACGGAATTATATTATAGAATTATTATTGTACATAAATATATTTTTTTATAAATAAATCTAAATTCAGAAGACACAGACAGAATAATTAGTTTACATGACATGGGACACACGAGGACAGAAATTGCACAAATAATCAACTGCAATAGGAATACCATTTCGTTATTAATAAGGAAATATGAAGAAAGAGGAATGGAGAATTTAAAAGATCACAGGAAAAATAATCATCGCCCATAAAGAACGACATCGAAACAAAATTAGGAAATTGTCGGAGACATCGATGAACATCCCTTTGAAGTAGCTGCTACCGTTTTTTTACGCAACAGAGTTTTGAATATCTCTGTAAGCACAGTCAGACGTAGTTTAGTTGCTGCAAATGTCCATGCACGTCTCTCGCAGCAAAAAAAATTGAATTAAAATTACAACATCGAAATCGGAGATTACAATTTGCAAGAGAATATTTGGACACACCCCAAGAGTAGTGGAACAGTATAATTTGGATGAATAAAAATTTTTTTCATCTGCAGAAGATGAATGACATCTTTTATGGCGAACCGATGGAGAATGTTTAAATCCAAAATACTTCATTAAATTAAATCCAAAATTCTTTCATCAGGATATAGAGAAAGGATTTCGATGGGATTTTGGGAAAGCATCGAATAGACTGATATAGTAGAAATAACACCAAGAATGGTTGCCGAAGAATATGTGGAAATCCAATGAAAAGTATTAAAACTCGGTATTAGACGTGTTTATCCAGAACAGTATCCGGTTGTAAAAAAAATGCACGATAGTAGTACCGTCCAAATCAAACATCCAGATTAGTTCAAGCATGGTTTGACATAAATTCGGATATTCAGCAAATTCCATGACCGACAAAATCCCCAGATTTAAATCCGATGGAAAACGTATGGGCTCACATGAAATCGTCGTTGGTATCTGGCCAGTTACGAACGAGAGAAGCATTGAGGAATCATGTTCATCAAATTTTTTTTTCAGTTAGCTTTATGATGAAATTACATCAAAAATTTAGTAAATTCAATAGAAAGACGGCTGCAATTAGATATATATAATGATGGATACTGGGGGGATACCATATTGATTAGTAGTATATTTATATGAAATTAAAATAAAAATAGATGATAAGATGATTATTATTAATATTTTGTATTATTTTGTTTGACAGAAATACATTATGGATAGATGTTGCAGAATAATGAACTTGGATATAGATATTTGATATTAATAAGCAGTGATCAATGTTGGAACGTCTAGGTAAAAATATCTAGATGCAGTATCTAAATACTTTAGCTGTACCGAAGTGCATTACCTAGATCCTTATAGGCGGAAATATCTGTATCGTATTTATTTTTGGATATTTTGGATATTATTTTGGTATTTTTTAAGTTTTTAGATACATAGGTACTTATATATTTCATTTTGTGTTATATTAAAAACTTAATTTTTTATTACTATATCTACTATAAATCATCTTTACTATACTATATTATAAATAATCAAGAGTACTTTAATGTTGTGAAGAAAAACAATTTTTCTAATTTTTTTTGTTTAACAATTATTAACAAAAAAATTTTTTTAAATTTTTTCTTCATATCATTGAAGTACTCTTGAAAACAACTTTTGTTTAAAAAGGGTGTCACTTCTTAAACATAATTTAGGGCACGTATAAAAAAAAACGTTTCTTAGATTTTTGTGTTTAACAATATATTTCATGGAGAATCAAATCGATTTCGGACAGTTGTGAAATTTCCCTTGTGAGTCGAAAAGTCCTTTATCACTGTGCAATTTTTGCAATATTTTAGTAGATATTTCTCGGACACCAACAACAATCTCTGACGGACACACAATATAGCGGGTCCGCAAATCAATTTTGTTGTCACATATTTGCCGATTACTAGTTACAGGTACTGGTGGCTTGTTAAATTAATAAAATCCTTCCTCTTATTGTCAGTGTAAAATGGACTAAACTAAGTTGAAAAATCTTTTATCATTTTGCAATTTTTGCAATACTTTAGGAGATATTAATTTCATCATAAAGATCATCACATAAGCACGTCCGTGCGGATTACCGCCTATCAGTTGCAGTCGATTATCGCGCGAGGACTACTTGGTAAGCGCGCGTTAAGCGCCATAACTCAAGCAGCGCGCCTACCCAAGCAGTCACTATCGCTTACCAAGTAGTCCTCGCGCGATAATCGACTGCAACTGATAGGCGGTAATCCGCACGGACGTGCTTATGTGATGATCTTTATGATGAAATTAATATCTCCTAAAGTATTGCAAAAATTGCAAAATGATAAAAGATTTTTCAACTTAGTTTAGTCCATTTTACACTGACAATAAGAGGAAGGATTTTATTAATTTAACAAGCCACCAGTACCTGTAACTAGTAATCGGCAAATATGTGACAACAAAATTGATTTGCGGACCCGCTATATTGTGTGTCCGTCAGAGATTGTTGTTGGTGTCCGAGAAATATCTCCTAAAATATTGCAAAAATTGCACAGTGATAAAGGACTTTTCGACTCACAAGGGAAATTTCACAACTGTCCGAAATCGATTTGATTCTCCATGAAATATATTGTTAAACACAAAAATCTAAGAAACGTTTTTTTTTATACGTGCCCTAAATTATGTTTAAGAAGTGACACCCTTTTTAAACAAAAGTTGTTTTCAAGAGTACTTCAATGATATGAAGAAAAAATTTAAAAAAATTTTTTTGTTAATAATTGTTAAACAAAAAAAATTAGAAAAATTGTTTTTCTTCACAACATTAAAGTACTCTTGATTATTTATAATATAGTATAGTAAAGATGATTTATAGTAGATATAGTAATAAAAAATTAAGTTTTTAATATAACACAAAATGAAATATATAAGTACCTATGTATCTAAAAACTTAAAAAATACCAAAATAATATCCAAAATATCCAAAAATAAATACGATACAGATATTTCCGCCTATAAGGATCTAGGTAATGCACTTCGGTACAGCTAAAGTATTTAGATACTGCATCTAGATATTTTTACCTAGACGTTCCAACATTGATCACTGCTTATTAATATCAAATATCTATATCCAAGTTCATTATTCTGCAACATCTATCCATAATGTATTTCTGTCAAACAAAATAATACAAAATATTAATAATAATCATCTTATCATCTATTTTTATTTTAATTTCATATAAATATACTACTAATCAATATGGTATCCCCCCAGTATCCATCATTATATATATCTAATTGCAGCCGTCTTTCTATTGAATTTACTAAATTTTTGATGTAATTTCATCATAAAGCTAACTGAAAAAAAAATTTGATGAACATGATTCCTCAATGCTTCTCTCGTTCGTAACTGGCCAGATACCAACGACGATTTCATGTGAGCCCATACGTTTTCCATCGGATTTAAATCTGGGGATTTTGTCGGTCATGGAATTTGCTGAATATCCGAATTTATGTCAAACCATGCTTGAACTAATCTGGATGTTTGATTTGGACGGTACTACTATCGTGCATTTTTTTTACAACCGGATACTGTTCTGGATAAACACGTCTAATACCGAGTTTTAATACTTTTCATTGGATTTCCACATATTCTTCGGCAACCATTCTTGGTGTTATTTCTACTATATCAGTCTATTCGATGCTTTCCCAAAATCCCATCGAAATCCTTTCTCTATATCCTGATGAAAGAATTTTGGATTTAATTTAATGAAGTATTTTGGATTTAAACATTCTCCATCGGTTCGCCATAAAAGATGTCATTCATCTTCTGCAGATGAAAAAAATTTTTATTCATCCAAATTATACTGTTCCACTACTCTTGGGGTGTGTCCAAATATTCTCTTGCAAATTGTAATCTCCGATTTCGATGTTGTAATTTTAATTCAATTTTTTTTGCTGCGAGAGACGTGCATGGACATTTGCAGCAACTAAACTACGTCTGACTGTGCTTACAGAGATATTCAAAACTCTGTTGCGTAAAAAAACGGTAGCAGCTACTTCAAAGGGATGTTCATCGATGTCTCCGACAATTTCCTAATTTTGTTTCGATGTCGTTCTTTATGGGCGATGATTATTTTTCCTGTGATCTTTTAAATTCTCCATTCCTCTTTCTTCATATTTCCTTATTAATAACGAAATGGTATTCCTATTGCAGTTGATTATTTGTGCAATTTCTGTCCTCGTGTGTCCCATGTCATGTAAACTAATTATTCTGTCTGTGTCTTCTGAATTTAGATTTATTTATAAAAAAATATATTTATGTACAATAATAATTCTATAATATAATTCCGTAATAATATCTTCCTCAATATTAAATTGTGGCCAGTGATCAATGATTTATTTTAAGTATTAAAAGTATCGTTTTAATACTCAAAATAAATAATTAATTACCTGCCTAATTTAATTTTGCTGGCGGTTTTCAAGGGTATATGTCAATATACATGTTTGTTCTCCCGTCTCTATTTGTATATACGGAAAAAAGAACTAAAAAGACAATTTTCGCATCGTTCTTTTATAAAAAATAAAGTTTGAAGAAATGAGAAAAAATTGCGGAATGTTATGCCTAACAGCAATTTCATTTATAAATTATTAAATTATTATTAAATTATTAAGCTTATGTTTATTAAGTTTATGTTTAGTTTAATTTAGTTCAATTTTAAGTTTACATTATCATTGTTCTCTTTTGAGAAAAAATTGCAAAATGTTCTCTGGTGAAAATTTTTCTCATAACTTTTATACGAATTGAAACATTTTTCAGAAATATTAGAAAAGTTTAAATCTTCTCTTAGAATTTTTTGTAAATTTTAAAATATTTTGAGATTTCTTATTCTTTAATTTTTTAAAAATATTTTTAACTTTATTAGATTTTATAACATTTTGTCAGGAATTATATTAAGAACATATCTTAGAAATCTTAGAATATTTTATTAACATACGAAAAATTCTGAGATAAAATGTAGACTTTCCGGATATTTCTGAGAAGTGTTCCAATTCATATAAAAAATGCGAGAAAGTTATAGAATCATACAGAAAAATTCTGAAAATTATATGAAAGTTCTGAGAAAAATTTTCACCAGAGTTGTGTCTATGAGCGATTTTATTTATAAATTATTAAATTATTTATAAATTATTAAGGTTTCATTATGTTTAATTTAATTTAATTCAATTTTAAGTTTACATTACATTTTTCGAATAACCATTAGTCATAATGCATAAATATGTAGAAAGAAACTCGCGTCTTGAACACGCTTGATATTCCTACAAATTCAGATGCTTAGGCATTGACGCTGTGTGCACTATAAATTCAAATCATTTCTATTAATTTTTAATGAAGTATAATTTTTATTTGGAAGTAACTCATTTGAAGTAAATACATCACAGAAGAAACTTAAGAGTTTAATCATTGTTTGATATGCAAATGTTATAAAAAAATAGTATTGTGACTATCTTTTTATTATATATATTAAAGAAATTTGTATTATTAATAAAATAATACTTCGTTTTAAAATAATACTGCTTTTTTTTATAAATCTCAATATATCTTTCGGTGTGCGCGCACGCGCGCGTGTGTGTGAATATGTGTTTAACGCAGTGCACATATAATAAAAATATTATAAATTATTACTTTATTAAACACGGGAAACGATTGTTTAGGCATTTTATAAGGCTGCATTCTGTTATTAATTGTGTAAGTAATGAAAATCTATAATATGTAACATGAATTATAGATTTTCATTATATGAAGTGAATAACGGAATGCAGCTTATGCAACTTATGTTGAATTCAATTGGGCGTAGTTGTGCGCACTGGTGCATATTAAAGCGATGGCACAGTATATACAGTAGCACATATTTCTGTCGGCATCTTCGATGCTAGTGTTGGTCAAAATGGAGTGTGTGAAATAAGTAAGTTACCTAGCGTTACCATCTAAACTTCTTTCTCTTTTCATCTTTTTTTCTCTGTTAAAATTTTTCGCTAAGCTCACTAGATTTATTATCATCGCAATCTAACGAATGCGTTGAAATGAGTAAAAGTTATTATAGGAGCATATTGGAGTATATTAGAGCATGCGATACAAATAAACCTATTATTACAATAAAATAATTTAAACTTTATAAAAATTAATAAAAATAAATTGTAAATATATTACAAAAAATAAAGAAAAAATATAGAAAAATTATGAAAAATATTAAGTTAACTTAAAAATGTATTTTATATATGTATAAAGAAATATTATGTAATTATATATCTATGAAAATATTATATTATGAGAAAGCTGATATGGAAGAAATTTATGTACATATACAGAATGTGTCACCAAAATCCGGACAAATTTCAATTTAAATTTTCCGCTATATTGTGCATCCGCCAGAGGTTGTTGTTAGCGTCCGAGAAAGCTTGATATTTCTAGTAAACAATCGTATTCTCAAAATGGTCGCGATGTTGAAACCAAATACGAAGTATAATCGAAGAGCCACAATCATCGAAGGAATCATTCTTCGCTGGGCTCAGCAACGGAAACAATTCTGTTCTTTGGATACCCGAGATCAACCATTTATGATGTTATAGCAAAATATACGGCTTTAGAATAGTCCAACGAAGGTTCCAGTATGTCAGCGAGGAAGAGTCATTCGAAAGAACGCACCGCGAGGACTCCCGCAGTCGTTGAAAAGGTTTAAGCACTAATTTCGGATGATCCAGGGCAATTGTTGCGCGTTCTGATGGATGTAATGAAGCCGTGGATGGAAACTGTGACGGAAGGCCATATGTTTTTCAGCCGGTGCACCGGCACGAGTCATTTAATTCAAAATTGGCTCTTAGACAACGTCGATATGTTTTGGTCTAAGGAATTCTGGCCTCCCAACAGCCCAGATTTAAATCCCTTGGACTACTACATACGGAGCGTAGTTGAAAGGGTCACAAACAAGTCTCGGCATCCCAATGTGACGTCATTAAGGACCACTTGAGGCAGCATTCGTCGGCATAGACAGAGCTACATTACAGCATACGTGCGAACCGAGAATAGAAGCCGTCATTCAAGCTAATGAGGGATATATCGAATAATTGTGCTATACAGGGATTCCCCAAATGCCATGTAAAAGGTTTGTTTTTTATAATATTTAATTTTTTATTAAAAATATTTTGTTTAAAGAAATTGTCCGGATTTTGGTAATGCACCCTGTATATCCAAAAAATAAATTTAAAATACAATAAATAAAAAGAAATCTTGCTCGGTTTTCTATGTTATTTTTATTTATTTTTTCACTTTATCACTTTTTCACAAAAATTAGATCAATCTCTCGAGATTTCTCACACAACATTTCACTAAATGAACAATATACGTAATACTTCCCTCTAAATTTCCACTCTGAATCATGTATGCTTGAAAGACAAATGTTTAAGTGGAATATTAAAACGCTTATTTAAATAGAGAGAGAGAAAGAGAAAGAAAGAGAGCAATAAAAAATGGAGGAAGAGACGAGGCAACTTATTTATTTCATGTATGCGCATTCCATTTTGGCCAACATAAAATCAGGAGAGTTGCGCTACTGTATATACTGTGGTAGTGGTATACTGATTTTATTTTAGTATTAAAGTCAAATGCAAATATTTCGAATTATAAAATACACATTTTTCCTAACAATAGCTTAATTTACACCATGGGACTTGACCCATACCCAAATCTATATCTTAACCTAAAATAGACCTTCAACTAAATGGTTAAATCATGTAGATCTATTAATCCGGGAGGTGATAACGAAAAAATAGTCATCATTTGTTACCGCTTGAAACCGTCATTAATTCGTTACTTATAAAATTGTTGTCTTCGAAATATTTATAATAATCATACTGATATGATTTCAAATTAAGTAACAATAATTTTTGCATTCAACGACGCTGTATTATAATGAAATAAAAAGAAAAAAGAATCTTTTCGAGACGGGAATTTATATTATTATAAATATTTTATAGACAATTTTGTAAATAATGATTAATATGTTTGATTTGCGATACTGAGAATGAATAGATATATTCATTGAAACGTTTATTAAGATATATGTAAAGTAAATTAATATATTTATTGTATTGTCACCCTGCGTTGGCTTTTCTACTCCTTCATTGTTCAAATTTGATTTGTTCGGAAGCCGTTTGTTTAACAATATATTTCATGGAGAATCAAATTAGTTCTAGACAATCGTGAAACATCTCTTATAAGTGCTGACAGTTACACGCCCCAGATTTGATAAGCTGACAGAGTTCCATGCTGCACTTCTATTACTTCTTCTTACGATTACCTGATGGTATCAAGAATTTTAATTATACAAAACTACTGAAGATGGCTCGAATTGAACCGAAACATTCAATTATGTAAGGTTTGAAAACATATGTTAATAATATAATCGCACCACAATTACTACATATTAAGACTCTTAATTGTCCATTGTTTTTATTTTTTTTTTTTAATATCTCAAGAACCCAACTCTGATTATTCGTTTTTTTGAAATATGTCCATATATAGACATTTTATATAATAATATACATAATTTATATACTTTTAAATAATTATATATAAAACATTTTTTTCCAAGCGAACAACGAGTTAGTAGCTATCAATACGTATTTACACTCCATAGGCGTCTAGTCCGATTTTAGCCTACTATCATTTAGACGCGTTATATTTCGTTTGATCATGCGGCCTGTGATAAATGAGGAATCGTGAAAAAGAGACGTGATTCAAACAAGGTCGCGTTGTTTCTCAATTGTTTACCATCGTACTTATCGCGTTTAGATCACATATAAGATATAGATTGTAAGACTTCCGTATACCCAAGTCCGATTTCGATGAAATTTTACATATATGTAGTACTAACTAAAGATAGTCAAATCCATAAATACGAACTTGCGGAAATGCTTAATTTTTAAAATATTCAAAATTTATTTAATCGTCTTAACATTTGGTAAAACTTTATACAGTTAGCCCCAAATGATCTCCAACTGATCTTGATCTTGATCTTGATCCTCAAAGAGGTGAAGGTCACTAATCTTTTCCGTCACTCGTTATTCATAAAAAATTATGAACAAAACAATTTTTATGAATAATATGTAATTTTCGAACACAAGGTACATATTTCAGCTGTATTTTCCCTTAACTGAGGGAGGTGGGGGTAGATCTCGCTTTGCATGATATAATGTGAAAAGTCGTGCGCTCCCAAGTAGGGAGGACGTGGCCCATACAGCATAGAACGTTGAAAGAATGTTGCTGAGATGGTGCAATGTTGAATGTTGAAATATCAATGTTTTGTCAATGTTGTATTATATTGATTTTTCTACATTGATTATTAACGTTGCTGTAATATTGAAATGATATTGAATTAAATTATATATCGAACCTATTTTATTTTGTAAAAAATGCATAAAAATAAAATGTCATGTACATAGAAAATTTAAACTTAATAATTATTAATTAATTACTTAATTGATTTTTTAATGAAATGTATTTCTAAACGATATATGTTTATATCGCGAGAATCGGTCGCGCATGCAGAATGTTTGCACTTATGATATTGTTTGTGTTGTCTGATCCGATGCGCAATGTTGATTTATGGTTTTCTACATATCTATACATCATCATTATACATTTACTAACATTTAGTGTTCGTGGATCATCGAAGTTGCAGATTTCGGTATAATTGCAAAGGTTAAGCATTGTTGGCATATAGCATACAAAATTGGATGGGTGACCGCTTAGGAAACTAAGGAAATTAAATTTCCCAAATGAGAGAAAAGCATTTTTTTTTTCAATTATAATTTTGTCATGTATGTTCTGAAATATGTTAATCAATAATATTTTAATAATATTTTAATAATAAAATTGAATTAATTAATATGAGAAACATTTTTTATGTCTCACAGACATTGCAATTCAACGGACATTAGACCTTTCTTCAATGGATCTGTATTTCGCAATGTTTACAATGTTGCCAATTAACATTTCTGAGATATTGATTTAATATTAATTTGCTGTATGGAGTGAGAGTCGCTTCAGATGAAAGTTGTGCTCCCCTTAAACAAGGAAACTCCATTCCAGCGATACATAACTTTGTCTAAACATTTTGGCATTGAATTTTTGTATCGGTGAAACTTCATTTAAGGACATTCATTTAACGTCGTCTAGAGTGTTTCTCCAAAATTTATGAAAATCGGAGGTACGATGTTTTCGGAAGTTTACCCAAAATGTTAATTAAATCACAAATTTGAATATTTTGAAAACTAAGTGTTTCCGCATTTATGGATTTGATGGCATTTAGTTAATACCACATTTTTGTAAAATTTCAAAATCGAGCTTGAGTAGTATATGGAAATTGAGCCTATAGGTCTCGGACTAAATGCATGATATAAACATTTCCATTGCAAGAAAATAAATAGAAGATTTGGCAGTTTAATCCGTTATTTATATTGAATTATATATTTATGTTGAACATACATTTATGTCACCTGTGTACGACGGCTTTAATGTGCACAATGAGTGCGTCCAATTGAATTCGTTATAAGTAAATCTAACAAATAATTGCTTCATTAAAATTCATAGGTTTACTCTGAATATTTAAATAAATTTATTGATTTTAGTTTGCAGTGTTTTTATCTGCTGAATGCACTCTCGATATGGCAATTAAAGTTCTTTCAGTTGCATTAATTGCTATCATGTGTATGGTTAATCAAAACTCGTTCCGAAATAACACTCAGATTGTAAGTTGACTATTGCTATATTTGATTAATATTTTTTAATGTAAATTGTATAATTGTATAAAGGTATTGTTTATATTTATAACGAAAATATAAAAAAAAATAATTTTTACAAAATAGATAAAGCAATCCTTGGAAGAACTTCAGCATATATGTGATGAGCTAGAAGATGAGAATGAAATAGCTATAATAAAAAAGTATGGAAACAACATGAAACGTATATCGGCCATAATGATCTGTAAGACCATAAAAATTTGTATCTCTTGATATTCAATACTCATTGCAAAATGGAATGGATTACAATTTTCAAAATTAAATAAATATTTTTAATCATTTAATCATTTTACATATTCTAAACAACTTTAGGTATGCATGTCTTACAATACAATTAGAGATATGATTTATATTAAACAAACGTTTCAGGGCATTTTTCTCTCATGTTATAGATACATCTCCATTTTACTATCGATTGAATTGATAAATACGTGGAAAAAGATAAACTAGTACTTATTTTGTAAATATAGAAAGTTATTATAACGTGTATATTTTTAGTGGCAAACATAAATATATGAACAAAATATGACAAAAATATTTAGCTAATAGTTTAACTTTAAGGGGGGTCTCCTACATTAGGTGACCAAAATAATGGTAATTTTTTGTAATTATTTTTCAAAAGGAAGACTAATATTTATTTTAAAACTTTTGGCATGTTTTAATATTATAAATATTGTAGAATACAATCTTTGTACAACAAATCTTGTACGTACTTGTAAATATTTTTTATGTGAAGAAAAGTATTATAAATAATAAAATCATAAACATTAGTTTGACACCTCGCCACAACATTATGATTTTATATACATCTAAACGGCTATAATTTTGGCCAGAAACAAAAAATTAAGAAATATTTTTAATTGTTATAGTTTTTTATCATAAATGAATCTAAAAAATTTTTTAAATACATATAAATTAAAGTACATAATATAATATGGCTCAAGCAATAAAATTACGAGCCAAATACAATGAGTTCAGTACTAAAAGTATATATTAACATAAAATTACAAGTGATAAGCATTACAAAGACAAACGTTACGAACTATCGAATCATTATCAATGTTAAACATTTAATCAATCAGTTGTAAATATAATAAAATTATTGACGATTAACTATTATATAAAAATATAATAAACGGAACAATATACAATTTTATATTTATATTTTTGATGTAATAAAACGATGGCATATTTCGAGTCCATATAATTGCTTTTAAAAAATGAAATGCTCGATAAATACATGTGATTAATCACAAAAGTTACCATTACATTAGATCTTATAAAATTGTTGTAGAATGTCATAATAGATAAAAAACCGTGAAATATTAAATCTGTTAATATATGAAGAAATAATAGAAATACAAAATCTCATAAAATGTGAAGAAATAGTAGAAACCATAAGAGCAAAATAAATAATACAAATATAATAAAAGTGTAAATTAATTGTAAAAATATAATGCGATTTTAAGTAAAAACAAATGTTAATGTTAAAATCAGTTAGAGTGTAAAAGATTATAACAATATTGAAATAATTAAAATCAATCAGAGTGTAAAAGATTATTAGAATACAAAGCAAAATTGCTATAATAGATGTTATCTTAATATAATCAACTGTTTTATATTGTAACGATATTATAACAAGGAGCAGAGAACAGGAACCAAGTTATTTTAGGGAAAAAGTACGTTAGGGAAAGGGTAAACTAAGAAAGGGAAAAAAATAAGTAATTAGGAAGGGGAAAAAGATTGTATAAGTATATATGTAGATTCGTGAAGAGATTCCGTATCATTTTGCCTTTTGGCGGTATTTCTACCGGTTTGCAGTCGCTGTTAGCCTCTACTGCTCACATGCGTTGGACGGCTCAGGAGTCGGTACGAAGAAGAAAGAGACGGCACAGAGTTGTATGATATGTACAAGGTATATTTACAGTTATTTACAATGCCTGATAAAGGCGGCGTGGCGTACATGTGTGGCCTTGAAAAGGGTCGTTTGGTTTGTGTCAACCAGGGATACGTTCGCGGTAGCTGACGAAAGGTATGCTCCACTTCAGCGGAGGTACTAGCTGGTTATTGTTTTCGTTCACCAGTGGCAGTATAAGGGAGACGCATTTCCACAGCGCCGGCGGTGTTCCTGGCGGCGTATGCGGGGACTGCTCCCGTGGACTTATCGGCGATGGTGTCCTCCAATCCGTCTCACTGGTGGTGTCTCTGCTGTCGCCTTCTATGGTATTGTCGGCAGGCGGGCCGCAGGCGGCGTTGGCGATAGCGGCGACACTTCCGACGGTATCTCTATCAGCGTTGGTGAGGTCTTGCACTGGTATCGGCTGTCCCACACTGATGAGGACTTCCAGGAGGCTTGTCCACAGCAGGCGCCTCGAGATGTCCAGCGGATGGAGTGTCCACGTCCCTGGCGCTAGTAGGCGTAGTCCCGCGTTTTCCACTTACGCTGATGGCCGTTGGTTGAGCTGGATGGCGTTAACCTTGGCGGCTCCACTGTTATTTGTCCCTGCGGCGCCTTCTCTGTTGCTGCTGCTCTCGGAGTCGTCGTGGCTGTTGGACTGCTGTCGCTATCCCTTTTCGGTGGCCGCTTCTCTGCTCACCTTGCTGATGGGCATCTTGACTGGCCTGGTCAGCCAGAGCTTGGCGTGGTTACTCATGCGAATTTCCTTTCGGATGGACCGTGAGCTATGCGGTGTCGCTCCTCGGTTCCGTGGCCTGCTTATATGGCCTGCTGGGTTTTTCTCGCGTGCAGATCTGCAGTTGTTTCGCCAATCTTCTCTATCGCGATACTTGCGGTTCGCGTCTTGCGAACGCTTGTGAGAAAGTTCCTCTTAGCGCACTCACGCGCTCGTTGTGTGTACGCCGATTAGGTGTTGTGTTAGCGCTTGTAGCCGCCACAGCCCTATTCAAGCCTTGTCTTTACTTCTTTATGTAAATCATTTCTGATATCAAACGATTATTATAGGAAGGTTTACCGTCTAAAATTCTAACGTCGTTCCAATTAAAATTGTGATTGCAATTTATACGGTAGTTTGTAATGACAGGTGGAGATCCTTTTTTTTTTTTAAATCAGACACATGTTCTTGTACTCTCGTTTTTAATTACTTCTTCGTCTGAGCAATAACGTCATAATCGTCGCAAGAAATTTTATAAACTACATCTTTATGGGAAAATGTATCCAGTTGCTCTTTGCCTCTTTTTATGTAATATTTCAGATTGTTTGGGAATAAGCTAATTTGTAATTTAGTTTACACACAACAGGCATGAAACTTTCCGAGAACGATCTTACATAAGAAATTGCAAAAGCTTACATAAGAACTGTAAAAAGACTTTATTTGTGTTATTATGTCTTTACTAATGTTCCCATAGAACTGACATCTGAGAGCATTATTAAGAGCATTATTAATAAATGTGATCACAGTAATTATAATAGGCCGGTTTTAAGTCATTGAGCTAGAGTGGAGCGAGATGCGCGAGGAGTATTTGTAGGCGCGGGGGAATGCGCGGGGATACTTGTAGGCGCGGAGGAGTGGGCAGCGCGGGGAAGGTCCCCGGTCACCGGCATCGCTGTTTACATAAACATAGGACCCAAATCGATTAATTACATAAACATGCCGCTATGCGTTCCGTATTTTTTTCGTCACCCGCCGCTGCCGCCAGCTGCCGCCCTCCCCAAAAATACATCGGTAACAGAGACTTGCATATACTTATTGCATATTTATTATTTCTCTTCCTCTATGTTTCGTCATCTTTCCCGTCGCGTTGTCGCTTCCGTTGTATCTTCTTCTCAGATGCAAAAATATTTTATCATACTGTTACGTCTTGTAACGAATTTAGATATTTTCGCGTTTACGAATTACTGTGTTAGGATGCAGCGGTTCTCGTTACTATCCCACCGCTGTCATCAGAGATGTTACAAATTTTCATGTTAAGAATGACTAATAGTCGCGGATTGAATATTTTTGCGTTATATTGTGCGTCGCGTTGCTGCCGAACACGGAATGGTAAGAGAGAGAGGGGGGGAAGAGGGAGAGAGAGAGGGAAGGGGAGAGAGGGAGGGAAAAGGGGAGAGGGAGGGAAAGGGGGAGAGAGGGGAATAGAGAGAGAGAGAGGGTGAGACGGGAAGAAAGATGGAAAGAGGAGAGGGAGAGAGAGAGGGGGAGATTGATCTTTATTACTAGTTTTCTCAGTTATTTGCGATACAATTTTAGTTTGCATTTTAAACATGTGTTTTTAACAATCTCTTAAACGTTACAAGTCTTTGGCATCTTTAATATTCACCGGTAAGGCGTTATATCTTTTCACTTCTTCATAAAATATACTTTTTCGAGCAATTTTATTTAAAAAATTTGTTTTTTTACCTATTTTTTAACATATAATTACAATGGTTCCCAAAATTAATTCTATCATCAATAATTATGCTTAAATATTTTTTTTTCTATATACTCTATCTCAGATCCATCCAAACATTTTAATGTAATATTACCTTTCTTTTCTACACTTCTAACTATCATATATTTTGTTTTTTCTACATTTATTTTCAATTTGTTCTTGTTTATCTAGTATTCGATTATATTGAATGCCCTGTTCATTTTTATCTCTAAATCCGCACTACTTTACTAAATCCGCATTCCATTTACGTATAACAATAAGTGTATCATCTGCGAACATCTTTATATTGCATCTTTCTGAGAAGACAACAGATTTTGATTATATCATTTATATATATTATATAAATAACAAAGGTCCCAGCACTGATCCTTGTGATACTCCATATTCTGTTGTCATTGACCTAGACTATTTCTGATTATATTGCATCTTCTGTTTTTTATTATTTAAATATTTGAACCATTCTAAAACTCTACTCCTAAAGCCATATATCGGTATAACTTTTCTAACAATATTTTCCTATCTATCGTTTCGAACGTTCTCTTGAGATCCACTCTCTTGAAAATTACAGTTACCAATTTTTTTCCGCTTCGATCAATTTCCATTCGTCATTGATAGTTTGAATTGATAGTTTCGAATAATTTTTTCTAAATCCTGACTGATGTTCTATTATAATACCGTTATTTTCCAAATATATTTCTAGCTGTTCTTTTATTACTAATTCTAACATTCTTTCATACAAATATATTAATAGGTAATATATTAATAGGTCTATAATCACTTGCTTTTTTTGCTTTTCCTATCTTTGGAATCGGTATTACCGTAGAAGTTTTCCAATTTTCCGGAAAGCACCCTCCTTCAAAGAATCATTTATTATATCTATAAATATTTCTTTTACTACAGAAAAAGATGCCTTTAATATATCGTTATTTATTTCCTCTTCTGTACACTTCTTATTTGGCAATCCCATCACTAATTTCTTTAACTGTTCTAATCTGACCATCTCAAAATTTTCCATAGTTCCTTTATTTTCTATAACATATATAACTTTCTTACCTACGTCGCCTAGGCTATCTACATTTATAGATTGTATTATACTATTAATACTTTGAATATAATATTCATTATACACTTATCAGCTATACTGCACTCATCAGTGTCGCCTAAATTTTCAAAATCTATATTTTCTATTTTCTACTGGCTCGTCCCTAATTATTACTTTCAAGGCTTTCCACATGGATGTGGGATTATCACACTCTCTTAATATTAGAATTAATCATATTCTCACAATATTCTTTCTTCTTTTGCTTAATTAATCTTACTACTATATTTCGATTTTAAACTGCGTCCAATTTCGTATCATCATACAATGCTTTCCTGTACGTTTTATCTCTTTTATCCGCCGCTTTTCTTATTTCGTCTGAGTACCACTTTTTCCCTTCCCATGCTTTCGGTATTCTAAATTTTTTCTTCGGTGCTGTAACATCTAACGTATCTACCATACTATTTACAAGTATTTCCACTCTCATACTGACATCTATATCTTGATCTATTCTTAGTTTATCCTCTACTAGTCTAGTATAAATTTATTTACATCAAAACTTTTGTAGCTTCTAGCACTAAATTCCTTATACTTATTTTTAATTTTATTTATACTCAACTCGACTTTTAATCACGCGTGGTCCATCCAACTTTGGGCTCATGAATTATCTGTGTTTCTAATTTATTATTATATAGAATTTTTATTATAAATTTTGTGCAAAGTATTTGCAGCATCGCGTTTATTAGTAATACAATTTTATCTTAAAAACGATACAAAATATTTGAATTTTTCACTAACACCGAGCGTATATCGACTTAGTTTATAGTACACATGCTCGACACATTGCTCGAGCTCAAAGAAGAATATAGTTGTTGATTTCATGTATACAATGATAATTTTACGTTTTTTGTATCACATACTTTAACAAGTTCTACATTCAGATCTTGAATCGGTAATGATGATGATGGGACAATTAATTATGGGACATTAATCGCTCAATATCTGCATGTCTCTCGATAAACGCCTTCCACGTAGCATGAGGCAGGATTATGCGATTGCCTCGATTGTCGTAGATCGCAATTTCTACATGAGACGCAGGTCCCACGACGATCCCGATGTCCAAGAACTTATACACTGTCAATGTCAATGCATATCTCCTCATCAAGTTAAGATATGTAACGAGGTTTCGAAGATGTATGAGAAGATGCGCTGTAGAAAATAGAAAACATGTAAATAGATCTTAGAAAAATACATAACGTATAAAATGTATAATCAAAATTTTATAAAAATTGAATGACCTTATTATCTTTCGCATGCCTCATCCTGTTGAATTGGAATAATTTATAGCGTAAGACGTTTTCAAGGGTAGTATATCTCTGATACAGTAAAAGTAATCTGCTCTATGTAATAGAAGTGGTCCATAGAACGAATGATGTAATAAAATTTATGAATCATAAGTTTCTTTTTTTAAATAGTGATCTCCATCACAAATTTTCAGAAGCTTCGCATTCCACTGAATTCATAGCATATGTAGTGAGTCAACTGACTGAATCAGTAATGTCGCCATTAAGTCTCATTAATTAGTGCTCATCATTTCACATTTCCAGCAACATTCAAGTTATCATTGAAAATTATTATTTTCGCATCAAGCAAATTATTTCAATTTCGCCTCTATGTGCGACTTTATTTTAATATAGATATCATAATTACACTTATGACATTGAAGTAATGTATGTTTCACAATGTCTATGTGTGGATGAGCTTCGCTGTATGTTTCATCAGTAATACCATGAATCGTACAATGACATGTTAGGAAGATTTAAATTTACATAATCATTAAATTTCGAATCACACATTGAAATGTTTATATATCTGCTATGTCTTATGCTTGGTACACTATGTATTACTGCGAGTAAGCACGTTTCGAAATCCAAGTTTTTTATATTGAAATGCATCATCGATGAGCAATATTGTTTATTAATTTCACACAGAGTAACATAAACATATAATTCTTGTTTAACGTTTAAAGTATAATATCCTCACAAATGGTTTTGGATGCGATGACTGCGGCAGTAACTATTCACTGAGCGATTGATGTATTAGAGCCCTCTTTCGTTCATGCGTTTTCTATTTCATTATTTTTATATATCATTTTTTTTTATTTTTTTATTTATTTATTTTTTTCTTTCGGATAGTGTATTCAATGTGGAATTTTACTTATCTTAAACTATAGAAATCAAAGCCTTAAACTAGCTGGATCTTAAATGCTTGTATGATTCTTGTGTGAATTTATATACTACGTATGTAGTTTCCAGAAACGCGCGCCGAAATGATTTTTCGGTCTTGAAAACGCTAACTCTACTAAACAACCGCAGTAATATCACGAGTTAAATTGGCTAGCAATTTAACAAATTTTTGATAGTTAAAAATTCTCCGCATCCTCCTTTCAAAAATGAGTTTAGGCAGTGTATTCAATGTGAAATTTTATGTATCTTTACAAATATAGTGTTAGTTTTTCAGAGTAATGTTATAACGAATAATATGTTTCCATACAGACGTACACCATCGGTATCTAAGTTATCCTAGTTGCAAAGAATTCGTTCGCATATCTTTAATGTAAAAACATTATATCTTTTTAAAGATATAAAAGACCAACATTGTTGATCGACTTATCCCTTGGATAAAAATAAATACTTCATTTCTTTGAACGTTTGCACGGTATATGTTCCCTACTATAATATCAAATTATTGCTTAATAACGATAATCATTTATTATTATAATAAGATTAATTAAAATGTTGCAATATGGTTCTGTTTCATTATTTTGATCAATCATAAATTTTCCAACAAAATCGATACAACGGTAAATTAGTTATATCGTTCCTAAATATATTTCATACATTATAATTACAATTATACTACATGGGCTGAAAAGTTCCGGGATTTTTCAATAGGTGGTGCCACTAGAAAATGAACATGATTCATTTCAAGAGATTCATCTGTCACTAGTTTATGTATGAAGTTTCATGACATTTCGTTCATTCGTTTACAAGCTACAGTCGTTTAAGTGGCGTTACTTTCGCCTTCGTAAAAAACATGGAAAAACAGGAATATCGCATCTTGATCAAACATTGGTTTTTGATGGGAAAAACTTCTGAACAATCGAAATCTGAACATTGAAATGGTTGCAGAAATGTTATACCAAATCTGCTTCTTTGAGAACAACAGTTTATCGGTGGTTTAGTGAATTTAAAATGGGTCGTACAAGCACCGAAGACGCACTTCGCTCTGGAAGGCCAAAAGAGGCTACGAATGCGGAAATCGCAAAGCAAGTGCATCGAATCATTTTGAGTGATCGTAAAGTAAAGTTGCGCGAGTTAACTGAGGCCGTGGGCATCTCAAAAAGAACGGGCGGGATACATTTTGCACGATGTTTTGGAGATGAAAAAGCTATCGGCACGATGGGTGCCGCGTTTGCTGACCATCGACCAAAAACAGCAGCGCGTTGATGATTCAACGGTCAGTTTGGCGTTGTTGCAGCGTAATCGAGCGGACTTTTTTCAACGTTTTGCGACGATGGATGAAACGTGGATCCATTACCATAAGCCTGAGTCCAATAGGTAGTCTGCAGAGTGGCTGAAAAGCCACGAAAGCCGATCAAAGCGGCCAAAAGACCAACGCTCGGCCGGGAAGCTTATGGTCTCCGTTTTTTGGGATGCGCATGGCATAATCTTCATCGATTACC
>NW_011627052.1:142364-172624 GCF_000204515.1 Acromyrmex echinatior | reverse complement strand
TCTGCGTTGAATCCCGGCGTCCTTGAATATAGTATCCATTTTTGCATTGCAGAATTCCCGACCATTGTCGGATTGAACGGCTTTTATTTTGCGTCCTGTCCGTGTTTCAACAAGATTTTTGTATTCTGTGAACTTTTCTGTTACTTCGCTCTTATTCTTCAAGAAGTATACCTCACACCATCTACTGTGATCATCAATAAATGTGATAAAATAGCAAGCTCCTCCGAGTGAGGATGTGCGCATCGGACCACACAAATCAGTGTGTATAATTTCTAAGACATCGGATGCTCTTTCACTTCTAGTGGGATATGGTATGCTCGTAAACTTTCCTGCTAAACATACTAGATGGGGTGAAAAGTAACCTCCTTGACCGCCAGAATGCGCCACTACTGCAAAAAAGTTTATGGTGCCTTGTAGTCCGTTCATATTTAGGTAGACATGCCAAGTGGCAGTGCGATACTGCCCTTAGTTTTGTTTTGAGAGCTGATTGTTGTTGACGTGTTTGCGAAAACGATTTTCGTTCTCTCATAAAACATTATTTTTGAGAGGCAAAACGGCGAAGGAAATAAAAGAAAAGTTGGATAAATATTATGTGGCTAATACTCCGTCAGATTACACCGTCAAATATTGGTTTCGAGAGTTTCGTGGTGGCCGCAACTCCACTACCGATGAAGTCCGCAGCGGCAGGCCCTCCGATGCGGTTACCGAGGAAAATGTCAAAAAAATACATGAAATGGTGTTGGCTGACCGGAAAGTGAAGGTGCGCGAGCTAGCAGATGCTACAAAGATTAGTACTGAGCGATAACACGCCATATTTTGGGCGAGATTCTGCATAAGAAAAAAATTTTTTTCATTCCCAAGGAGGTTACTTTTCACCCCACCTAGTATATCGCAGTTGTTTGGTACGTTCGCATTATTAAGCTTTAAACCGATTACTTTCTCTTGTTTTGACATTGTGTTCATATCTTGGAAGTTGGTGTGGCATAAGCGGTCATGCCATAGTTCCGCTTCAGTTTTCTTGGAATCTGTTAGATTACATGTTTGTTGATTTCTTTCACGTAGATAAAATAAATCGCCTTTTCGATCAGCAATCAATTTTACATTTCCGCCGTGGTCCCTTATCAGAGCACCGGTTTTATTAAAAATAACTTCCAGATCTTTGTCAACTACCTTGGCAACCGACAGGAGATTTGTGCGTAGACTGGGTACGAGGAGAGTATTTGTAAGCGTATATGGAATGCTATTCTCTCCGTTATTAGCTATAATGTTTACATTTCCTTTCGCAGTTACCTGTACTGAAGCTT
This sequence comes from Acromyrmex echinatior, assembly GCF_000204515.1. Next base: position 171,320 of record NW_011627052.1, on the reverse strand, counting down.
CGTTTGCCAACTTTACTCCATTTCGAGTTTGTTCAATGTCTGAGAACATCTTTTCCTGATTACACATGTGAGATGTGCATCCAGAATCCAAGCACCATTCTTGAAACGCATCACGATTATTCACTTGAAGTGCTGACTCGATTTTTTGTCCTTCAGTCATGAGCGATTGATTTTCAGTTGCACCCTGTGTATCGGAAATGCCCTTTTTCTTGGAATAACAATCCGCCGCTTTATGTCCGACCTTGTTACATTTTCGACATTTATATTTTGTATATGATCCGGATAGACCTGATTGAGAGCTGACATTAGTTTTATTGTTTACGCTCATAGATTTCTTATAGTTTTGTTTAGAAAACATCGCACTAGATTCGTTTACCTTTTGCTTCCGAGATTCATATTCCTCTATGATCTTTACCTTTAGTGATTCGGCATCAGGGAGTTGATCCCGTGTCTCTATAGCACAACGAAAATTCTCAAAACTGCTCGGTAAGCTGTATAGTAATATTATGGTTAATAAATCTCCATTGATCTCAACGTTCATAACATTAAGTTTATCCACTGCATCGTAGTGAAAAAAAATTTCATTAGATGTGTCCTTACATCTTCATCTTCAGGCATTTTAGCTTGTATTAATTGTTTTAGTAGCGCTGCCTTCCGTGCAGGTCCTCTTGACGCGTAGACAGATTCAAGCTTTTTCCATACGTCCCTTGATGTTTCACAGTTACGAATGTTTTTCAATTCTGCAGGACTAATAGAAAGAATGATATCAGATTTTGCTTTTCGATCTTCGGTTACCCACCTGTCGTATGTAGTCTTGGATGCTATGCGTTCTGCTCCTTCTCCAGTAATTTCTGGCTTTGATTTCTCGCCCGATACATATCCCCATGTATCGTTTTTTATGAGTAGAGCCTCTGCTTGAATGCACCAGGTATCGTAGTTGTCCCTTGAAAGTGTCTCGATACGCGTGGAATGAACGATGTTCGCCATTTCTCTTTACGCTGTTAATAAATCTAACGTTTGTTATTATACAGCTTGCTTGCTTCACTCGATGTATGAATCGTCCGTGTATGCGTGCTTGTGGAGAATAGCGATGTGCACGTGCTCGCCTTTCCTTTTGAGGTTAGCAAAATTCTCACGCAATCATGTGAGCGTTTCAACCTTTGAATTGTTATTATTACACGCTCTCTGGGCCCATAACCAATGTGGGGCAAAGGTAATTCGCAACACGAGACACTTAGTATAGAAATAACTGGATAATCTTTATTCTATTAAGGATAAGATACAAAGGTGTAATCCTTAGTCAAGTGAACAGAACATAGAGAGTAGAGAGTAAGTTAGAAGATAGTTAAGTGATACTTAAAGTAGCGACATCTCTGTATTAAAAGAAAAAAAATATTATGTTAAATACTCAACAACAACTTTTGATGTAAAAAATTATTTAATTTCTTCACTCATACTATTTACATATTGACACAGTTCAAAGTATACGTGCTTCACGCAATGTTTAAAAAAAAATACAGTTGACGGCTTCATGAATATATAGACATGTACCATGTTATGACAATTTTGCATTATATGCAACGCATATTGTAACAAGTTCTACAAGCAGAAAGATTTCAAAGATCCACATGAAAAAAGCAATTGCAGGGATCAAATAAACAAAATGACACACAATCATTGTCAGATTTATATCATATAGTTTATAACCTCATAATTTGTCTTGTATTTGTATTGAAAGTGATCCGATTAAGATCCAGATATTTGTAATAGATCGTTCAATTATTATTAGTATTATTTAACTTTTGAATGGTAATGTTAAAAAAATTCATACATACGTTCATTCGTACATACAATATGTACGTATATACGTACGTATGTACATATGTACGATTGTGATGCTATGTTGATCAGACGAAAAAGAAGTTAAAAACGAGGAGCATGTGTCTGCTATAAAGGAAAAAACAGAATCTTCATCTGTCATTACTGACCATTGTAAACACAATTTTAATTATAACGACGTTAGAATTTTAGAATGTGAACCTTCATATTATAAACGTTTGATTAAAAAAATGATTCACATAAAGAAGCAAAAACGGAGCTTGAAAAGACAAAATGATATGGAATCTCTTCATGAATTCTATTTACATACTATACGATCTTCTTCCCGTTCTTAATTACTTACTCTTTTTTAATTTACTATTTCCTTAATAACGACTTGGCCTGTTCTCTGTTCTTTGTTATAATGTCGTAACAATGTAGAATAGTTGATTATTTTAAAATTACGTCTCTTATCTTAATTTTGATTCGTATTCTAATAATCTTTTACATTCTGATTGATTTTAATTATTCCAATATTGTTACATGTTATGTCTTAAGGTAATTTAACTATTAATATTTATTTTTATGCCGAATCACATAATATTTTTACAATTACTTAAATTAATTTATCTTTTAATTATATTCGTATTACTTATTTTGCTTGTTTCTACTATTTCTTCACATTTTAACAGATTTTATATTTCTATTATTTTGTTATATAACAATATTTGTACGTGACATCTTGATCTGTCAACATCTTGTCTGTTCCAGCTCCAGTTTTGTTCTATCTTACTTGATCTTTTAAAATTTTACGTGTGGTTTTTTCGCCCTTATATTTTTGACTCTGACTTGCTCTTATTCCGCAAGTAAGTCTTAATTATTTCTGATAACCAGCCGGCGCGGACTGTATGCTGAATGTTCACAGTGAATTATGCGATTCTTTTTCCGTTACATATAATTTTCTTTTTATATATAATTATACTTTATGTATATTGTGCTTTCTTTTTTATTGCGTTTTACTATATGTTGTCATTTTGTGTCTTGCATTTTTCTCCGTTTATTTTTTGTTAATCTGCATGAATGTATTATACATATTTTATAATTACTTTAATATTTATTTGTTTTATCTGTTTCGTTTATTGCTTAAATTTCTTGTATTATTTTGTTACTGTAAATCCCTTGATATTTGGTCATATCTGTTTATATTTTTTTTATATCTATAATATATTCAAACGATCGCGATTTCTCAACATACTTAGTCTTATTTATTATATTCTAAATATCTATAGTATATTTTAACGCTTCTTATTTTCCGCAACATGAGTCAGTCAACCTATTTTAAGTGCAAACGTTTCATACCTTGTTCGCATAAATACACATTCTGTGAAGGAGTTGAAAATGCCTTGCCTCTCTCTACTGTGGCCGCTACGGATGTTGCTGTTACTAAAGGTTCGTGCGCGTCTCTGATGGGAATTGCTGTGTCTTCTTCGGGTGACCTTAACACGCCGCCTTTCTTATCTCTCCTTGCTCATCATGAGAGGCAATTTGCTGCATCCTTGGACTGCATTTAATGTTTCCTTCTTTCTTATGTAAAACATCATTACTTGTTACTCTATCAACTGTTGCCACAGTAATTGACAAGATAGCTAGTCTTGAGTCTGGTTTAGACTTTCTAGATCGCCTTGAATTCAAATTGGATGCATTGGTCGCAAAGATTAATGGATATGAAGAGATTCTGAATCGCCTGCGTAACATTGAGAATACTGTCAAGTGTTCTGCGGAGACGAGTAGCCGGAATGTTGAGATTGCTTCTCTCTCTGAGAGGCAGGTTGCCCTTGAGCAGCGCTGTGCTCGGTTAGAAGAGATTTTGGTTTCCGATCAGCGAGACTCTGCTATTGGTGATATTGCCTCCACCGATATGATGTCGATGCATTTTGAGTGTTTAATGATCGAGCAGAGAGATAATGAGCATCATATTTGGTCTTCCAAAGATTTCGTCGGAGAGAGAATTGAGACTGTGTTGCTGGTTCATCGCCGTCTGAGATTGTGAAGGTGTTTGGCATCTCGAGTCGGACTTCTTTCTCTGATCTACTTGTCATAAAGTTCTCCATGATATCCAGGAGAAATGAGCTGCTCGCGAAAGCTCGTCGTCGAGTTGGTTTTGCTGCTTCTGATGTCAGCGATGCACATAGCCTGACACTCGGGTTTTTCTGTTTGAGTGCTCTACTATAGCGGAGCGTCGTACATTTGTTGAGACTCGTCAGCTTGCTAGAAAGTGCAATGTTAGGCATGTATACGGAAAAGAGTTACGTATTTTAGGGTGGCTGACAGGTCATCTTCGTATCGTTATGTGTCTCGGAACTCGATACTTTCGTGCCTTAGAGTGGGTGAGTCTGATATAGTACTCGACTCCGACAGGTCTGCCAGCTGCAGGATGAGTCTGATTGACGCCCCGCTTTCTTGCCTCATTCGTGTCGGGTTACAGATCGCGGTCCTCGAGTTGGTGCCCTTCGTATTGCGCACTCTAACGTCCGCTGCTGCCGCATATTGATCTGTAAAAGATTTTATTTCGTACGTGCGGTTGGACGTTTTGGCGATGAGACGTTCTTACATGTTACGTATAATTTAAGTTTGGTATTTATAGATGGCTATGCGTTCGTTTGATCGGATAGATCATATATGCCCGTATTCGTCGAAGCGTGTATAATTGAAAAGTAACAGATGTGTTGGGATCTTAGCTCCAAGGGCCGCATAACTTATTCATATCCGATGTCCCAGAACGTCTGATGGCGATGCTCTGGGTTCACATGACGCACCACACGGTGCAAGTCCTTTTGAGTCATGGAAATTTTAATGAAAAGCTTAGCAATTTTAATCTTAAATCCATCGATGGCTGCGTGTGATTTCAGGACGGAGTCGTTAGTGCATGTACTATACGAGTGTAAGAGATTTCACTCAAGAGAAAAGCTAAAAAACTTTGTAATGGAGTTGGGACTTCCATGGCCCTCTTAGCTTCATGAGTTCATGAGGCGAAACTTATATCCAGTCTTCGCTGAATTTTCAGCGAAGATCCTGACAGATCCAAAGAGCTGGTCTAAAAGTGTTCGTAACTACTTGTAAAAAGTGCCCATCCGGTTTTGAAACAATTGTGACCGATCATAGCAGAGACCTTCGGACTGGAAGGTTGTGGTGTCGTGACACCGAACGATCCTCTCGTGGGGCCAACTTGCACAGGATTGAACATCGCGCATGACATCTCAGCGATGCTGGTGAACCCGCCTCCACGTGGCCCCTCGTTGGACAACGGAGTATCTGTGAGGATCCACACTCCGATGTGATTCTGATCATATCTCTAATGATATGATCTAAAAGGCTAAAAGGCTCGCTTCCCTTTATGGGTAAGTCTAACTTGTCCCCTATGTGCACACTCTCGAATGTAATGCCTTGGTGTCTTGCACAGGCGTAGCATTTTTCCAATAACCATCACGTTCGAACATTTGACGTGTCGTATACCTTAGCAGTGGATTTCGCTTGACATCTAGATAGCATTTTTTATTCTTTATTTAGTCCTTATATTTGGAACTCTGCCGATATGGGTATACCAATCCGGCAGTGTAGAGAGTTATCTCTCATATTCGATACTCCTGTAGTACCCGTGGCGGTGGCATTGCGATTTATATTGACAGCTTTATTTCTTTCTCTGTAATTGATCTTGGCGATCCCTCTGACGGTTTACTCGTTGATATCGTTGCTGTTTTTCTTCGTCTAAATCATCGAAAAGTGGCAATTTTTTGTATGTACAGCCCTTTTCGGTCTCCGTTGACCGACATGCGTCTTGTGGAATCCTATCTATCTTATGTTTCCTGTAGCACCGATGCGATTACATGTCTTAGCGATTTTAACATTAATATCTGCATTAACTTATCTGATTATAACGCTCGACTCTTGCGCGACACCGCGTCGCCACTTTCTCTCATGCAGCTTATAGACGAGCCCACTCGTGTGACGCGAGCAACGATTCTCGATCTTATCCTCGTCTCGGCTAACATAGATGTGATTGAGTGCGGTTCGAGCGACGCGATAAGCATTAACGATCATATTTCACAGTTTATGTAGTATTAAATATGGGAAGTCTCCTCCTCCTCGTCCTGGTCGTACTGTACTTTTGTGGGATATCCGGGCCATTCAGTAAAATTATTGTCTCAGAGTTCAACAATATTAATTGGTCTCCTTTATACGCGGTCTCCGATGTTAATGTGATGGTATCTTATTTTGTCACTTCACTTACGACTATTTGACAATCTTGCTCCGCTACAGGCGTGTCGCTCGCTTGTCTGCTCCGTGGCTAAGTGCGACGATCAGAAGGCTTATCGTACTCTTTTAAAGTTCAAATGTACTAAATCGGCCGATGATTGATGCCGATACAAGAGCTTACATAATAATGTTACCTGTGCTGCCCGTCACGAGAAAAGATCATTCCTGTCCTCCTCCTTTTCCTCTCCTCACGCCAGTTCTGGCGCAACCCTTCTACGCTTGGAACTAGATCTTTCTTTATTCTAATTCCTGCTCTCCAAGATCCTTTTCTTCTAAATAATTACTTCGTTAACTCCCTTCTTACCTCTTCCTGTTTTTCCAATATCATTGATCATCTTCATTTTTCCTCATGTAATGTTCCTGAGATTTTCAATTTCACACCTATCAATCAATTGTCAATCAGTCAATTGTATAACATTTTTAAATGCATACGCCTAATTTCAGCAGAAAGGTTCCTAATATTGTTAAACGGAAATCTGATAAATAAGATGAATTCGAAATAAAGGATCCAAAATGGCGGATGCCTTTGACCATTTTTTGCTGTCGCCAATTGTTTTCTATAAATCGCTGTCAGCTGGGTCCAGGAACAACGAGCGTGGACGTGGCGGTTTTCTGTCCCCTCTTTTTTTGTATTTTATGTATTTTTTTGTTTTTTTTATGATTTGTATTTTTTTATATGTTTTAATATTTTTTCATGTGTCCATTTAATCGGTGTCTGAAACGTCAGACCTCTTCGTCCGATTCGTCATAATTGTCACAAAGTAATCTGTAAAATGGGAAGCCGGTAATGATGTATTGTTCAAATAATGTGCATAACTGAAATACCAAAGAACTACGGTCACATGTGAGTAAAATCCAACTATTCTGCTCCCAACTTTACAGCCTCAATAGTGCTCCAAAATGGACTCGATCTCCTCAAGTTTTATATCAATCAATATATAAATAAAATACTTATCTGAACTAGAGTGACGGGAATGAATTTTCGCTTTGAGCAAAAGACTATGAGTTGAATCAATATTTATCTTGTATTTTCTATAATCTAAATGAGACTTTTCAACAGCAACGTCACATTTGAAGTCACCATGTTCGTCGACATGTTCGGTGTAATAACTTGCTACTATTCTTAATTGATATGTCTCTCCTACGTAAATACGTCTAACGTAAAGAATTAACTGATCTACGTTAAATTTTGGAAATACATGAACTTCATCTTCTTCAATTGGCGTTCTTGTTTTCTTTTTGTTAAGATTTTTTTTTAATACTAGTTCTCTCAAATAATTTGTTTTATTTTGTTTCTGAAGCATTCTGTCAATTACAGCATTGCTGATTTGTGAAGAAACAGGAGTATATGTGCAGTTATATTATATATCAAACATACAATTTTAAAATCATCAAACATAGTAGACAATGTTGTATTATGCATCATAGTTGGACTCTCTGAAAAAGATGGCATTTTGGGTACAAATCCTTTTCCCTTTATCAATTCTAAAGAATCCCTATAATCTTTATCAAGTAAGAATACTTCTCCGATTGCAAGAGAACTCTATACATCTTGTCCCAACATTTCATTAATGATAGTGACATCGCTCTTATTTTCAGGATATGATCTCTATATGTCTCCATATATATATATATATATATATATATATATATATATATATATTCATCGGGGTATACAATACAATACCGTTTTATTAAATTCTGTTTCTTGTGGCCGGAATACATTAATTTTAGGAATGGAAAATTAGGACTTTTTTAAATGAAAATATAAGTGCCATCAAAAACCAAAATTGCCTCATCTTCTGTTGATATGTGAAGACGTGTAATTACCTTATTTTGATGATCAAGTAATTCTTCATGGCATACATTTAAATCAACATGTATTGAAAAAAATCTGCTTTAAGAATATTTCTACACAGCGAGTAATACTTGATTGCAGTTACACGAGAAATGTTCCAACGATTACTAAGTTCGTCAATAGTATTCCCGTCTTAATCTTGATAAATATATGCCGAGAGCAGGTCATTTTCGTGCACAGGCAAATCTCTCAAGAATGATAAAACATGTTTAAAATGTTCTATATTTAATCCAGTCTCAAACTCGAGTATTTTATCTTCCATTAATAAAAAAGATGCCTTTTTGTTTCGTTCATCATTGTTTTTTTAACTGATATCATAAAGTCAATGATTTCATTAGATGATAGATTTATTCCATTATGCATCGCGGAAAAATCAGTTGGAATAATGAGAGATTATTTTCTCGAATGACATAGGCACGTGCTCCGTAATGAATGTACACATCGGTTTGAACATATACTTCGAGACATTCTTTCCTGGAAAAAATTCTTAGATTTTCCATTACAATGCTATGAGCACAATTGAAAATACACTTGTGATGAGATAAGTGATCCCTAGCAATTGGTAAAAAAATGCTTGAATTGTTACTTTATTGTTCATGTGCTTCCTTCTGTTTTTGTTCCTATTCTTCACATGATTCTCGATCCTACTCTTGTAGAGTTACTTGTTCTGTGGATGTGAATTGTTTGTATAGTGCATTATAACAAGACTTACAATAATATAAGTTGTCTGTCTTGTTTTTGTGATAAGAATTTCTTGGTTTTTTATTAAGTAATTTATGATAATTTGAGCAGTGTACCATTTTGTCTTGTAGAATATTTCGCAAATGATGGAAAGAATATAGCAAAGAATAGTGTTAATAGCGAAAGTCGGACAGAATGATTTTGAAACAGAATTTCTGATTTTTGACTAACAAACATGTATGTGATCACCTGAGAATATTAGATTATTTGGTGGAGCCTATATCAAAAAAGCATAATATATATAGTATAGATATTATAGATCGAGCATGCGGCGCAAGATATGGTTGGCACGTGCGAGAAGAAGGGAACACAATTGCATTTTTCGTTCTCTTTCTAACAGAAAAGAAATGGGGGATGCGTCGTGCGTAATCGAAAATGCATGCATGGAAAAATCCAATTATGTTGACGTTTCAGACACCGATTAAATGAACACATAAAAAAATACTAAAACATAAAAACATAGAAAACACAAAAACAAAAAAATACATAAAACATAAAAAAAGAGGAGACAGAAAACCGCCATGTCCACGCTCGTTGTCCTTGGATCCGGCTGAGAGCGGTTTATAGAAAGCAGTTAGCGACAAAATAGCCAAATGGCATTCGCCATTGGATATTTTGGATATTTTGGATATTTTATTTCGAATTCATCTTATTTATTAGATTTCCGTTTAATAATATTAGGAACCTTCGCATATTAAGTTTCATGAAATAATCTACTCGTATTAAAAATCATGTATTACAGAGAAGGTGAAATATAGGACTTTGACTCGAAAAGTGACGATGTTCCCCGCATTTTCAATGAAAACTAATATCACCATCATATTCAGCAGGTCGAAATCTATGAGATTCACTATGTTTTACACTTTTCCGTTAGTGAGTAAAAAATGGCTTTTTCTATACTATTAATGTTTTTTCTCTTTATTTAATAACACCTTTCCCAATTCTTAAAAGCAATCTATTGTTATTCCTATTCCCAAAAATCGTGATCCCTCCTCTTCTTCCTCTTTTCATCCTATTTCTCTTCCCCTCTTTTTGTATAAACTGTTAGAACGTATTTTCTTTCAACAATTATATGCATTTATTAGCAATGCTGAAATCATTCTTTCATGTGAATCCGGTTTTCATGAATCTCATAGCATCATAATTGAATTACTTCTTGTTTCGGATCTTGTACTGCAAAATTTTGGTTCTAGTAGTCTTACATCCATCGTTGCTTTCGATTTCACCAAAGCTTTTGACTGTCAACTACGACCTCCTTTTGACCAAGCTCTGTATGTGTGGTCAATCTAAGTCTACTCTGTTGCTGCTTCGATCATTTTTCACAAATAGTTCTGAACGTGTCCTCATATATAATCCTAATCCTTCTTTTCATCCTCTCGATTAGTTCTTTCTGGAGTTCCTCAGAGGTCCATTCTTGGTCCTTTATTTTTCAGTATTTTCATTGCTGATTTATCCTTTATTCCTCTCCATTCCAAGTTTCTCATGTATGCTGACGATATAATTCTTATTAAATCCTTCTATCCTTCTAATGCTGCAGAGGCTTCTATGGTTGTATGCGATGATCAAAAGACTATTTCTACATGGGCCTCTTCTAATACTCTGCATTTGAATCCCTCCTGCATTTGAATCTTCCCTGCTTATGTGTATTACTCATCTCGTGTTTATTCCTTCAATGTCAATATTAATGCAATTCCAATTTCTTGCTCCTTCTCCATTAGAATCCTAGGCGTTCATTTAAATTCTCCTTGGTCTTTCGAATCGCATGTGATCGTCAAATGTAGGGTCGTCTACTTTCGCCATATTCTCTCTACTGCGCAGAAACCATGTCTCCCAATTGCTGGTTATCTCATTGTTTGATGTGATATACGTTCCTGCTTTCAGTTTGCAACTGCTTAATCGCATTCAACGCATTTAGAACTCTTGTCTTCAGTTCTCATATTGTGTTCGTAAATTCGATCATATAACTCCTTCATTTTTAAGTTCTAGATGGCTTAAAATCCGCCAGTGTTTCGTTCTTTACTTGTGTTGTCTTACTTTTTGTATCAGGACCGGTATTTCCTTCTATTTTACATAACTTTCTGCATTTTAATTCAGAGTTTCACTCTTCTTAACACTCTTCTTAACACTCGCCATCAAAATAACTTATCCATTCCTTGTTATAATTCTGCTAAATTTCATGCAACCTTTTCCTATAGTTTGGTTAAGTTTTACAATATACTCCCTCTTTACATTACAAACTCTTCTTCTCTGGCTTTTTTCGCGCGATTGCTGCTAATTACATTATATCTCTCACATTCTTGTGAGTCGATCTATGTCACTGATCGCTTTTTACTCTCGCGAATCGCTTAATGTCTGTACGAATATATGTGAGGTATTATATCTTAACTCGGTAAATGCAAACGTATAATAATTGTAATTGTAACTGCACATGTAATTTCTATCGCAAATATAAATGTAAATGTTAATATGTCATTGATGTATGTACTTGTCTTATGTATTATGTGGCGCTCAAGATTTTTCTATCTGTTTTATTCGCTTAATACTATACTATATATATCTACTGGTTGACTTTGTCAACAGCAATCCTGCTGATACCTTGCCATTTGCTTGTGTATGTATTTATTGCAAAAAGGATAATAAAGATTAATAGATTTAATATTTCACCGTTTTTATCTACTGATTTTATTTATGACTTTATTCTTCAACAATTTTATAAGATTTAACTGAAATAGTAACTTTTGCGGCTAATAACATGTATTTGTTGAACATTTCATTTTTTAAAAACAATCATATGCCTCAAGATATGCCATTGTTATATTATATCAAATTGTATTTTCCGTTTACTGTGTTTCTATAGTTAACCAATAATTTTATCAATAATTTTATTATGTTAACATCTAATTGATTACATGTTTAACATTGATAATGATCCGATCGTGATTTGTCTTTGTAATGCGTTTTACTTGTAATTTTATATTAATATATATCTTTAATACTGAACTCATTGTATTTGGCTCGTAATCCTTTTCAACATTTTTTTTTAATTACATAAATTAAAATTTTGTGCGACTTTGAAAGAAGTTACGATTTTCACTACGTAGCATTTTATTTTATGCAAAAAAATTGTTAACGTTGATTTTTATTTAATTTTTTATGTTCATCGAAAATGATTGACTTTTAGCTAATTAACAAATCCTATAAAAAGTCGATTGGTTAAATACTTTTTTTTCATTTATGTACACAAAATTGAAGTAAATGCAAAAAATAGATTTTGAGAAAAACGCGTTTGAAGTTTTCAATTTAGTTCTTGAGTACTTACATTGCTCGAAGGCTAATCTATTATTCCAGAGTCATTCAATAATTCTTCAGCTTCCTTATGAAATTCATTTTAAGCAGTATTACAATATAAATAATATCAATTTTTTTTCGCTGGTATAATTTACAACAAATTAATAAATAATAAAATCCAGGTCAATACATTAAACGAGCTATAGTTAGGTGTACTAAATAATATTTATTAATCACAAATTATAATTTTCCGACAATAAGTTTCGTTGGAAAATTATAATTTGTGATTAATAAATATTATTTAGTACACCTAACTATAACTCGTTTAATGTATTGTGATGACCTGGGTTTTACTATTTATTAATTCATTTTAAGCAATTTCAACCATTCTACGAGCTACTTGAATCTTTCTTATACTACTAACAAGGAAACCTGCCACAGATTTTTATGAGCTTTTTATATATTGTAGAGAGCATGAAAAAATAAACACATATTTTAAATAGACACATATTTTTTTGCTTGTGCTTAGAGGGAATATTTCAGAGTGCTCGAGTTAGATGGGACACTGTATACAAACGCTATTTATACCGAAGAAAAAAATTTTGATCTAAAATTTTAGGGACATATTCTCGAAGAGTTGTACTATCGATTTATGAAAAAAAAATTGACTCTTTTTAACCCTCTAATCTAACCCTCTTTTTAACCCTCAATGTAGGAAATCTCCTTAAAACTAGCAAGAAATAAATTTTAGTTTTGACTTGTTATATTTAATTAAGTATTCATTAATATTTTGTTACATGATCGTAGCGATAACTGTTTTATAAACTCTTACATTAGGGATCATTTCTTCACCTTGACCTTCATATATGTTTTCAAGGTCATGATTCTAAGTGACTTTCATCCAATAAGAAATGACAATGAAATCGATATCGAATCGACGTCGATTTGATGATTTCAATGTTGAATTGACATTGATTCAAATAAAAAGTTGTGCACCTCTACTCAGTTAAAAATATATAGTTGATACGACGTCTAATCAATGTCGAAAAGCTGACATTGAAAGTCAGACTTTAGGTTGATTTGACATCGAAATAGTATCAAATATCAACAAGTTCTCAACAGACATTTCGATATTATTTCTCTGCCAAATCATCCTTACTTTCATATATGAATCTACTAAGAAAATATATGAATCTACTAGGAACTTTGATTGGTTCATTTTCTTATTTTCTATACGTTATGTTATGCGTTATGCAAAAGTCTATTCTGTGGCCTTAATTGAACAATCTCAACGCTGCACAAATATTTTATGATAATGTTCAATTGACAGTTAGTTGCTTTAAGGCTAATAATATTACATTCATCTGTTTTTTGTTGTACGACAACAAACTTTTCAAGTCTGTTGTCTACGGGATAGAAGTTCTCGAATCTTCTTCTGCCAATATTGACAGGCTTGAAAAATTTGTCATACGATAAAAAATGAATTAATGTAATTTTAATCTAAAACGTACGTTTATAGATTTCTTTGTCCTAATTGGTCGATTGAATGATCATTAGGTATTATAACCATAATATATACTATAACGCCAACATGAATGCAGAAGCGGCGCATTTGCACACAGTTTAATTGTCACACTTCACTCACATCGATCAATTCCTAGTAATTCTTAACTACTTTATTAATGAGATATTATTTTAAATTAGAGAGAGAGAGCGCCAATTATTAGCTTATATATGAGCAATTGACATACACCCGATGCTTGCGATTCCAGTTAGAAAAGTGATGTTGATATAATGTTCATTCCACGTCAAACAAGTTGATTATCAAATGTATCGAAAAAAACTGATTTATTTTGAATAACGACATAATATACCTTTTATATCTGTTTGAAATAGTGTAAATACATAATAAGTATTGGGAGTACAAATTAGTTCGGTCCGTTTTCCAAAAGATGGCTCCGGCTGTTGTGAATGGTTAATAGTGACAACTGATTTTGGCGTTTTCAGAGAGGTTAGACATCCGCTAATAATATTCAGTTTATATCGCTTTGAGTTTCATACAAAAACCTTGATTTTTACTGTGTTTGAAATGTCGAATTTTGTGTTAACCAAGAAGCATTTGCAGGAGGTTCTAATTTTCTGCTTTAATTGGAAGAAAAGTGCAGCTGAAGCCCATCGAATGCTTGTCGAAGTTTATGGTGACACTGCTCCAACTGATAAATCATATAGGGAATGGTTTCGACGTTTCAAAGATGGAGATTTCAGCATTGAAGACAAGCCTCGCTCTGGACAGCCAAAAAAATTCGAAGACAAAGAATTAGAGACATTACTCGAAGAAGATCAGAGTCAAACGCAAGAGGAGCATGCAGAATCATTGGGAGTATCTCAACAAGCTGTTTCTGCACGATTGAAAGCCATGGGAATAATTCAAAAACAAGGAAATTGGGTGCCTTATGAACTGAAACCGAGAGATATTGAAAGGCGATTTTTCACTTGCGAACAGCTGATTCAAAGACAACAAAGAAAAAGTTTTGCATTGGATTGTGACTGGAGATGAGAAGTAAATATTCTACGACAACCCCAAGAAGAAAAAATACTACGCTAAGCCCGGTCAATCGTTGCCATCGACCTCAACATCAACACCAAAGCCGAACATTCATGGTTCGAAGATCATGCTCTGTATCTGGTGGGATCAAAAGAGTGTTGTTTACTATGAGCTGCTGAAATCTGGCGATTCCATTATCGGGCGATCGGTATCGGCTACAATTGATTCGTTTGAGCCGTGCATTGCGAGAAAAAACGGCCGGAATACGAGCAAAGATATAAAGTTATTTTTCTTCATGACAATGCTCGGCCTTATGTCGCAAAAGTCGTAAAAAAATATGGAAACGCTCAAATGGAATGTTTTACCGCACCCGCCGTATTCTCCGGACATTGCTCCTTCTGATTATTGGTTGTTCCGAAGGCACAATGCAGCACAATTTGGCAAGTCACCGGTTTACTTTTCCAAAATTGGATCGCCTCCAAAGACGAATCATTTTTTCGAGATGGAAATTCGAAAATTGCCTGAGAGATGGGAAAAAGTAGTAGCCAGCGATGGACAATACTTTAATTAATCTGTTCATTCATTTTGTTTTGAAATAAATGCATTTTTGAATACAAAAAAACGGATCGAACTAATTTGTACTCTCAATATATATGCATTTAACTGCATGTATACATATTTGCTAATTATTATTTAATTAATAAAAGAAAGTCGATTCAATACGTACAGCACAGAAACTTGTAACAATATTACTGCAACATTTCAACGTTGAATATTGCTATTCAATGTTGCAGAGATATTGCGAAGACTTCTTTTTGCAATATTATTTTAGCAATATTGCAGTGATATTTTTAAAATATTTTCAGCAAGTGACACAAATTGACACAGCGTCATTCTATCCTTGTTCAATAATTAGTAAGAAACAAAGACAGAATGACTTTTGTGTCGATTTGTGCCTCTGTTAAAAAGCTCGCTTTGAATGTTAAGACTTGTATATATTGATTTATATATAACCCAATAAAGTAAGGACCTGGACATAATGGAATATAAATTAATGATCACGTTTACACGACACACTTAATCGGGTTTTATAACATCTGTAGTTATGAAACTGACCAATCATATCCATATTCCTTTGAAAAATAGAATGATTGATTAGTTTAACGATTACGAATGTTATTAAACTCGATTAATATCCATTTCTAGTAGTATATTAGGTGTACAACTTTGCTTCCGCCGTTTTCCTATAAATAGCTTTAGCGGTAAGTGGGGATCGAAATAAATAGATCATAGACATCATACAATAAACTTGGGCATCTGTCAACATATGCCCATAGAAACATTAGTCGATTTGTGTCTGCATCATAAAGTTATACTCGATTGAAAATTCACTCGATTCAGTTTACGAGCCAAATTCTTGTCATTTGCGAGAATTTTTCTGCTTCAATATGAAGAAATCTGCGGCTGAGACTCATCGAATGCTCTCAAATACTTATGGTGAGGCCGCTATTATTGAAAGAACGTGTCGTGAGTGGTTTCAATGCTTCAAGAACAGTGATTTTGACGTCAAAGACCGGCATAGCGATGGAAGAGAGAAGGTTTTCGAAGATGCAGAATTGGAGGCATTACTTGATCAAGACTCGTATCAAGAAGAATTGGTACAATCATTGGGAATGACTCAACAAGCCATTTCAAAACGCCTCAATGTCATGGGAATGGTTCAGAAGCAAGGAAATTAGGTGCTGTATGAGTTGAAGCCGAGAGATGGTGAACGGCGTTTGTTTGCTTGTGAACAGCTGCTTGAAAGGCAAAGACGGAGGGGATTTCTGCATCACATTGTGACTGGGGACGAAAAATGGGTTCATTACGATAACCCCAAGCGCAGAAAATCATGGGGAGTTCTCGGCCATGCTTTCATGTCGATGGCCAAACCGAATATTCACGGCTCCAAAGTCATGCTCTGTATTTGGTAGGACCAGCTCGGCGTAGTGTATTATGAGCTGTTAAAACCGACTGAAACAATCACAGGCGATCAGTATCGAACGCAATTGATGCGTTTGAGCCGAGCATTGAAAGACAAACGACCGCAATACAACGAGAGACACGATAAAGTGATTTTGCAGCATGACAATGCTCGATCCCATGTTGCGAAAGTGGTCAAGACATACTTGGAAACGTTGAAATGGGAAGTCCTACTCCACCCGCCGTATTCTCCAGACGTTGTTCCCTCTGACTATCTCTTGTTTCGATCAATAGCACACGGCCTGGCTGCCCAGCACTTCCGGTCTTATGAAGAAGTAAAAAATTGGATCGATTCGTGGATCGCCTCAAAAGATGACCAGTTTTTTCGACGCGGGATTCGTACGCTGCCCGAAAGATGGGAGAAAGTAGTGGCCAGTGATGGATAATATTTTGAATCATAAATGTATAACCAGTTTTTTACAATAAAGCTTCGAATTTCGGAAAAAAACAGCAGAAGCAAAGTTGTACACCTAATAAATTAATTTTAACTTCGGTTCAACTTATCTTCGTCTTTTCCTAGTTCTAAAAATCAGAAAAAGAGTAACTTGAATCGAGATTAAAGTTAATTCGCATTAGAAACGAACATAAGATGTAAACGTAGTCAATGTCTATAATTTATAAAAATTGTGACTATAATTTATAGATATAGAAGTAAGGATTAAATATAATGCACAATAGAATTTTAAGATATGAGACATAAGTCGACATATAGTTCCGATATGCACTGCTAGTACTGAAAATCTATAGTTCACATTACATATACTGTAGATTTTTAGTACTGGCAGTGTATATTGGAACATGCCTATAAAATATGAAGACATAATTAATTATGAAGTCATATTTTATTTGTATCTATTGTACATTTAACTCTCATTTTCAATCTTTTTATATTTAAATTTTACAATACAAAATCTTATAACAAATGCAATAACGTTATAATATTACAGTAATGTTACTGCAAGATTACTGCATTATTACAATGTTTCTGTGCAATATTGCTGCAAGTGTTCTTCCACTATGCGTAAAACCAAATATTGCTTATATACAATATTGTTGCAACATTACGTATCAAAATTTTTAAACAGATATTTTAACGTTGCTATAATGTTGCTGAAATATTGCAGCAATATTTCGCAATGTTTTTGCAACGTTGCAATCTTGCAATGAAATATTTTTGCAATGTTGCTGCAATGTTTCTGTGTTGTACGGACAGTCTGACGTTAAAATCAACTAATCAGAAATCAATTAAATCATTACTTCGACGTCAAATAATTATATCAATGTCTTCTTTCTGATTGGATAGACATAGGCATAAAACTTTCTTCGTGTGGAAAGTCGAATGTCTCTAAGCAGAGAGAGAGTAGACCCTTAGAACATATACTATTGGAAGCGTAGTTGAGCGTTGAACGTGAAGCCAACATGTGTGCGAGAGAGAAAGCTAAAGTTGACCGCAATGCGCGTGTGGTATTCCTCAACCTCTTTGCCCGCGTTCCACTTTATTCGTATATTTAGTAGCCATATATCTGTATTAAAGAAAAAACGAATTTAACATAATATAATTTTAAAAAGCCGAAAAAAATATTGCATTGTAATAACGTGATCGTAATAACCCAGTACAACAACCCAAACACAATAATGTAACACATATACCTTAAATATGTAATATTAAGTATCACAAAGTAACAGTTATATAGCCAGTAACATATTGTGTGTTACGTGTACTACTAAATATCAGCAACAAAAATACTTCTCTGATCTATTTAAGATATGTATCAGAATATTTCAAATGTTCTGTTTATGATATGTAACACAACTAATATAATGATGTAACGCATACATTTTAAAATTAAAGGAAATATATACATTTTAAGGAATATATATATTTCAAATACATTACAAGTAACATATTTACGTTCAGATCAGATATGGTTAATAGCCCAAATATGATTAATGACAAGTACAAAATATTGCCAATCCAATTTTAATTAAATATATATGTGCTTTTTAAAATATATATTTATATGTATTTTATTACACGTGTAAAATTTAATAAGTAATATTTTAATTATCATACATATAAAATCTAATACATACATAAATATAATATATATATATATATATATAGGGTGCGTCACCAAAATCCAGACAAATCGAATAATTCCTTTAAACAAAATGTTTTTAATGAAAAATTAAATATTGAAACAAAAATTCATGATATGAAAATAAAAAATCTTTTTACATAGCACTTGGGGGATCCCTGTAAAGCACATTATTCGATATATCCCCCATTAGCTTGAATGATGACCTCTATTCTCGATCTAATAGCGTTTGTACGCACGCTGTAATGTAGCGCTGTTCACGAATGCTGCCTCGATAGCGGTCCTTAATGACGTCACATTGGGATGCCAAGACTTGTTTGTGACCCTTTCAACTACGTTCCATACATAGTAATCCAAGGGATTTAAATCTGGGCTGTTGAGAGACCAGAATGGGAGCCGAGACGAGCAACTCGGCTTGTCCTGGCAGAGAGCATTTATCTTTAATGTGTATGATTTGTATGAAGGTCCTTTTCGGCATATTGTTGGCTCGCTTACAACAATCGATGCTAATTTTCGCAACGATTGTCCTGAGTCATCCGAAATGGTCAGCGTTTGAGTCCTTTCCTACAAGGGTCCTCGCGGTGCGTTCTTTCGAGTGACTCTTTCTCGCTGGCATATTGGAATCTTTGTTGGACTGTTCTAAAGCCGTATATTTTGTCACAAACGATTGATTTCGGGTATCCAAAGAACCGAATTATTTCCGTTGTTGAATGCCCAGCGCGAAGACCTTCGATGATCGCAGCTCTTCAGTTATACTCCGCATTTGGTTTCAACATCGTGACCGTTTTGAGAATATGACTATTTATTAGAAGCATTAGGCTTTCTTGGAAAGCCAAACAACAACTTCTATGCGGAGACACAATATAGTGGAAAATTTAAATTGAAATTTGTCCAAATTTTGGTGATGCACCCTGTATATATTGTATTAATTAAAATTGACTTATTGCCAGTATTTTGGACTTATTAGTATTTGGAACACTATAGCTGTCATTATAATTAGACCTATGCATATTTATTTTATATATAAGTCTACATGATGCAATTGTGTTATCCTGTTGCGTATTAAATTACTCATATTAATAATTATTAGAAATTAATTATGCGTTCTGTGTGATACAATTCGAGCAATTTACTAAAACACAAGCAAGCCGTAGCAGGAATTTAAAATGTATATATGCATTGTGTGCTCTGCATCAATAAGTTTTCTGATACTTTTTCATCATATGTAACGACAAGAATCAATGTTTTCATACATATCTGTTATTAATATCTTGTATACATATTAGTTATATAGCATTTTTTTTATATCGCTGGAAGATTACAGTTGTTATATGTGTGATATGTATTTTGATTTAGGTATATTATTAGTATTTTGATTTAGGTTTTATTATATTTTTAAATAAATGTTATGTTATATATGTAACAGAAAAATATAACATTGTTCTTCTAATGTGCTCTACATCTTGTCTACATAACCATATAATATAACATTATCTTTCGTATTTATATCAGTAATTATTACGTATAATTTAATTGTGACTATTTTATGACTATATACAAATTATTCTTTCTGTGATTCTATTAAGTTATATTGTGTCCTATTGACAGATCTCTCAGTATTTAATAAATATCTGCAACTTCACTAAATGACTACAATAGTGCATGATATTCAATTACGTACCACGATTGGTGACAAATATTTATAAGATGAATCGTCTAAGAGAAAGCAAATCATGTTAATGTTTCTTACTTCTTTTGTAATAATTTTATTTAGCCATTAAAATGTCACTTCTTCAAAATTAATTTTATTTTAATTAAATAAAATACACTGATAATGACATGATCGTTGTCGAAACATGTGTTTATTTGTTGAATATTAAAAGTTATTGTTTGGCTTGTAGCTCTTCTATTTTATTATTATCAATATAACATTGTTCTTTGTATGTGCTCTATAAGTTACATGTTGGTTTGCTGAGAATTAGGTTTCTTATTATACATAAGTTAATGTAGAGGAAACCTGGCAAATCTGAACATCCCTGGCAAAGCGAACATTCGCCATTATTCGTAAATTATATGTTAGCAAGAACTGAAATAAATACAACATAACCTCATCCGTCTATTGCTTATGTGTCGCAAGCAATTGAGTTATCAGGAGAACGCACTGCATGTCGACACAGAGAATATAAAATCCGAAATCAACAATATACTTTTACTATTTCAAGTTTTTTTCTCTATGGAATTACACTTTCGTAAGATTACTTATAATTATTATATTGTGTTCTTTAAAAGCATGTGTTTTAATTCACCATGACTTTCATAAAATAATTGCTATTGGTTTTGCTTTGATTTCATTTTGATTGCTTTTCAAAAAGCAAAGTAGACCGGGCAAAGTAGAGAGACTTGGCAAAGTGAATCTTGTTTGCCGGTCGCCTATTTTACCAGTCATTTGTCTATTGTTTGCTCTATTACTTCTCCCTGTTACATTTTTCATCCTTTATTAAAAGAAAAATTAATCAGTGGAATAAGAAATTTATACAGCTTGTCATTAGAAGATGCAAATCTGGAAATTCTGTGAAGAAAACAATCAGAAAACATATAGCGAACTTAAAACATATACGTATTATAATCTTTTAATTAATTCATTAATTTGTTAATGTTGCTTAAAAGCACTGTTCCTATTGATGTTCACTTTGCCCTGTCTCTCTATCCACTTTGCCTAGGTACCAGGGCAAAGCGAATAGTTTTATCTATATCCATATTTTTTATTAATGTTTTAAAACTATCAAATGTTTAAAAGTTTTATTTATTATAATAAATATTAATTAGCGGTTAATGGGAGCATGCACAGCGCGGTACTTGAAGCGCAATAAAATATATTTACTATAATTGTACTTTACTGTATTTGTTGATGACAAATTTCTTGAACCTTTCGGTTTATTTTAAACCATCATCAGCAATCCATGAACAATATTCTAATTCGCACATATTGGAAGTGGTCACTGTACGGAAGAGATAAGCATATACCTACTTCTTAATTGAGAAATGCCGTTAATTTTCTTCGTTGGATAACCAAGTGAATAACTAAATGATACATTAAAAATAATGATGTTATATTGATTTTACATAGTTTGTTACTTTTACTCTCACCGTCTTTTATATATGCATCAATTATGTGATGACATATGTAGGTTATGTTTACATATGTTGTTCATATTTAATACATATTTCATATTTATTCCATTTCTTTTGAAAAGGTTTCCGAAAAATAAGGAACTTTGTGAAAAAAGCTATTGTTTTGAAATGATAAGGATATTTAAATTTACTCCCATACAGCACAGAAAGATTGCAAAATGATTATGGATATATCTCATTATAATGTTATAATATTGCAAATAGATTGCGCAATATCTTTGCAACAATGTTGTAACGTTACATGTACCTATATCATAACATCAGAAAAATATCCATTTTCAGTACGAAAATGGATATTTTCGCGTGATATCGCAGCGTAAAGTATTTGCATTATTATTAAAAATAATTCTATTATTATTGAATATAATTTGAAATACAATTTATGATATAAATAAAAGAAATACAAAAAAAGAACTAATCAATATATTTTATATTATAATTATTATATTCTATACTTAATTGCAAATTTTATATGCAGGTATATATATTTTAAAAATTTTACATATTCCAGTCAGAAATATATAGTTGATATGTCCAATCAATATCGAAAAGCAGACATTGAAATAAAATCAAACTTTATGTATTATGTTATGCGTTATGAACAAGTCTATTCTGTGGCTTTAACTCGATTTCGAATGCTACACAAATACTTTATGAAAAAGTTCGATTGACCAATTGATTGCTAATAATATCCCATATAGCACAAAAAAATTATAGAAACATTGCAGAATGAAACATTGCAATATTGTATGGTGGTGGCAAAACGTTGCTGAATCATTGTTGCAAAATTCCAACAATGTTAAGATGTCCGCTTTTTGTTATATTGCAACAAAACATTCTAGCAATATTGCAATATAATGCAATATTTGGATAAATGTACCTGTATTTCGATAAATTTTTTACGAAGACTCTAAAGTGAAAAGTATTTCTATATATGTATTTCACTAACTTTAATTTTTCTACAAATTGCATTTCTAGTGATATGTGCTTTCCAAAAGCAATTTTTTATGATAAAACCATAAAATATTCTAATAAATATAATATGAATTCTGAAGGATAAATTTATTCGTAAGGATAAAGCATGTGTGTGCCCCGAAAAAAATACAAATATTATCCACATTAATATAACAATACACATTAATAATACAATCATACTTAGTAAGTTAATCATGAATTAAGTTAATCGCAGTGATTTAATTCGGAACCATTCCAAGTCAACTGAAATCGATTAAAAAATGACGGTATGAAATTTATCAATAAAGTTCGGACGCTGGTTTATTCTTGCGTTCACATCAGTCATAAATACATCATCGATCACATGATTAATATTTCGATAAATTGTTTTCAGCAGCTTAATTGCTTATCTGATAATGATGCATTGATTGTATCCAAATTTGATATTATACAATCTTTTGATTTCATATTTAAAATAAATATAAAACTTAGCTAATGAAATGGTCATCAAATAATAAATCAATAAATTTTTTATTTAAATATAAAATAAGTAATATTAATTATTATATCATAAAAACGACTGTTAAAAAAGATTGTACTATATAAATATTATAAAAACTTATATTTTTATATTAGTATTATTGTAATAATTAAAGAATTACAGTTTTGCAATGTTTGTGGAATATTACAAGTATATTATTAACATTTTGCAAGCATATATTGTTAATTTATATTTCTATAATATTTCTGCAATGTTACGAAGTAACATTGCAAGTCAATAAGTTCTTAGAAAATTTGTCAGAGAGCACTAGCAGTGTCATACCATATTACTTTTTGACAAGTAGCATCTTTCAGCGGATTACTGTCAAATTTTGAATGGAATTCATCGCGTGGTTTCATTTCTGTAGACGATTAAAGCGAACAATCTTTGTATTTTTTGCAAAATGGAAAAAAACGAGTTTCGTGCAGTGATCAAATATCTACATATGAAAGATTTAATGCTGAAAGAAATCAAAGTCGAGTTGGATAATGTTCATAGCACATCTGCACCAGCGTCTTTGCGACTGTATACAATTGGGTGAATGAATTTAAACATTCACATGTGATGCACTTCGTTCGGGATGTCCAATTGAGGCTGCTACGTCATAAATCATCAATAAAATTTTCACGATATTGTTTTGACTGATCGACGAGTGAAAGTGCGCGAGCTTGTTGAGGCCACAGGCATATCACATGACACAGTGATTTCAATTTTGCACGAACAATTGGGTATGAAAAAGCTATCGGTAAGATGGATGCCGCGTTTGCTCACTGTGGACTATAAGCGCGACCGCGTGACGATTTCAACAACATTTGGAGATGTTTCAACGTAATCCAGATGAATTTCTGCGTCGATTCATTACTGTGGACAAAATATGGATCCATTACTTCACACCCGAGACGAAGGAACAGTCAAAACACTGGACTTCACCGAGTGAACCAGCTCCGAAGAAGGCGAAGACCGTGAAATCGGCCGGAAAGATGATGGCCACAATTTTTTGGGATGCACGAGGTATAATTCATATCGATTACCTTCCGTCGAAACAAACGATCAATGGCAATTACTAAACAGCCTTATTGGACCGTTTCAATAACATTTTAAATAAAAAACGTCCCCATTTGGCGAAGAAGAAAATGCTCTTCCATCAAGACAATGCACGGATTCACGCGTGCCCAGCACCGATGGCCAAATTCAACGAATTCTGCTACGAATTACTTCCCCATTCAACATATTCGCCAAATTTAGAACAAATCCCCTGCGATTTCCTGTTTCCAAACCTGAAGAAATGATTCGGAGGAAAGAGATTTCATCAGAGAGCAACATTGTCGAAACAGAGGCTAATTTTGAAAGGTTTTCAAATCATATTATTCGGACGGCTTGAAAAAGTTAGAGAATTGTTGGATCAAGTGTATCGAGCTGACTAAGCAGACTATGTTGAGAAATAAAAATGAATCGAATAAAAAAAAATGTGTTTTACTATGTTTTTCTAAAAACTTATTGACTTGCCCTCACATACATTGCAATTTGCAATATTGCAACATTGCAGCAATATTGCTTCAATTTGTGCTGTATGGGATTATATTCATCTGTTTTTTACTATAGAAATCAATGTTCTAACGATATAGTTGGATCTTAAATGCTTGTATGATTCTATGTGAATCTATGCATTATGTATGTAGTGCATTGAAATAATTTTTCGGTTTTGATGCGCTAACTTCATTAAACTATCACAGTAATATTACGACTTAAATTGACTAGTAATTTAACAATTTGATGCTTTTTTCGCATCTTCGAACGATCTTAATAATGCTGAGACATATTAAAATCTGTAAATAATTAATTCCTATATATAAAAATATTACCTCGGCCGGAGTCGAATCCGGATCTTATGCTTTCCGGGTGAGCTTTAGACCGTCAGTGTATATAAATTCACACAGAATTATACAAGCATTTAAGATCCAGCTAAATCATTTAAAGTGAAAAAGATTGAAATATAATTAAAAATAAGAATTAATAAAATTAGTTGTCTAAAATTTAGATACTGTTGATAAAAAAAAATAAGTTTCAAAAAAGATTCTACATTGCTATTTTTTTTAATTTTGTCCAAATAATTTTAACATTAAGAAACGTTTTTTTAAGATTAAAGGAATGTTTCTTCAAACGTTAAATAAACGTTTTTTAAGCATTAAAAAATGTTTTTTAAATGTAAAAGAATGTTTTTTTAATTAATAAAAAAGGATCTATTCTATTATAATTAAACTTTTTTAAATGTTTTTTAAACATCTTCTACAATGGAAAAAATACGTTTAAAAATTATTTCAGAAACATTTCTTTACTGATCGGGTTAAATTGATTTCTATACCCAAGTAGAACAAAAACGTTGAAAAAATGTTAAAAAAACGTTTTTCCGTAACATTGAATAACAATTACAAGTAAACGTTTCTAATACATTATAAATGACCATGTAGGAAACATTAGAAATAACGATAAATTAAACGTTTATGAAACCATTATAAAAACTATTATAAATTTTTTTTTTACTGCAAAAGAACCATTTTAAAATGTTTATATATAAATTTAGTTAACGTTTTTACAACATCTATGTAACCCATTTTTATAATAAGTCTCTGACAGTCCCGTTTATTCACTGAAAAAAAATGCTTGTAATTTTATATAGAAGTTACATGTATATAACCGGAAAATTACTTAAATATGACTAAAAATTTTCACGTAAACAACTAGTAAAGGAGCGATTAGAAAAGCGTTGATTGGTTTCTCTGAAAGAAAAGAAATTGTTATCAGAGCGCGCAACTGCAAATACAGGGTATACTAAAAGGCCACTATTTCATTTATGCGTTTTTGTCGTATGACAAATCTTTTATGCCTGTTTAGTGATAACAGGATGAAGAGATCCGAGGATTTCTCTGTCTTGTATACATTTGTCATATGGCAAAAACGCACAAATGAAATATCATCCACAGAGTATCTCAAGTAAGAGCTAGTACAGACTGAAAACGAATGAGGCAAAACTGGAAATGAATTTGTGCAATAATCTGTTATACAGTCAGGCATTATAACTTGACAAATTCATGCCTTTATTTCATTAAAGTGATATACAATCCCAATGCGATCCTTCCGTTCATTTATTCTTTTTATTTATATTTTATCTTAAAAAGCAACAATTTTAAAACGTTTATACAACATGGTTATTTAACCGGTTTCTAAAAAATGTTTTTAAAATAATCTTAAACGGCTTTAAAACAAAAATAACCATTTCTAAACATTTTATAAATGTTGTTGTTCTACTTGGATAGTTTGTGTTATCACAATACATTAAGTCAGTATTATAATTATTTTGTCTAAGATACATAATAACTTAAAATTCGTGAAACTATTAACGATAACAATGAGTAAGAAACATTCAAATAATTATATAATTTAAATTATATGATTTTCTTCAAGGGAGGATTTCACCCTCTTAACATGTTAACGACTCAGCACGTATAAAAAAATACGTGTCTTATTTTTGTCTGTAGAACAACATACTAAAAGCTCATTTAAATCGGCGGCATACAACTGGTGTGTTCCCTTGTTAGTGAAAATTCTTTGCCTGAAATTCTAAATACT
Organism: Acromyrmex echinatior; assembly: GCF_000204515.1. Next base: position 144,321 of record NW_011627052.1, on the reverse strand, counting down.
GAAGTCTTAAAAAAGATACTTTGCAATAATGTTTTCATAGAATTTCTTTCTCTGTAATAAATACATAAATGAAACGCATACCAACATGACTCTTGTGCTAACGAGTTTTGGTCTCCCTACGCATGTAGAAATGTCAAGATATAAATAACTTTGAAATGTAGTACACATCAAACGTATAAAACAACAAAAAAAGATGTTTTATATATCTGCTTTATAAACATTTTTAGATCTTCATGTTTTTAAAATATTTTTAGCTTTTCACATGTTGAGCCTAAGTTATATGATATTCCTGTCAATTGTGCCGTACATCCCTGGTATTGATTTTATAAACGAATCTCAAGCACGTCATTTGTTTCAAAACATGGCGCCTGTGTTCTATGTTAACGAGAAAAAATATTTTTATTTACTTCTATTACACGCAAATGCAGCTATACAAATAGGAGGAACTGCATTGCTTGCTACAGGCCTAATGATATTAGGTTATGCCAAACATGTCTGTGGAATGTTGAGAATCGCCAGGTGATGGATTAGATGTGAATATATATAAATTTGTGATTTATTTTTTATTATTATGTTATTGGTAATGAATTAAAAGAGCTCGTTTTTATTTGAGAATACTTGACAAATTTATTCATAAAATAAAATGATGTAGATATCGCAAAAATGTAATATTATTACATATGTGTATGTACGAACAAACTTTCCTTTTGTGGCAATTTCATATTTAAACAAAATCTCTTTTGTTAATAAAATTAAAAGTTGTATCTATTAGAGTAAATTATTGTTCAAAATATTTCTATATTTTTATTCTTAATGTATGTAACTTCCCAATCAGAACAATAAATCACGATAACGTTCATTTTGATATTATAATGACTTGTTGTTCTGCTTGGGTTGTTATTATTGCAATAATAGCTCTTTGATATTAGAAAAACAGTATCGTAAATATCTTATTTAAGAGAGCCGATGACTTTGAATCCTTAGGATCATAAATTTTCATTGTCAAGGTTATGTTTCTAAGTGATCGTCAGAAAATTTTATGCTCATTGTTTGTTAAAAAGTTATTGTCATAAAAAGGTAGATAATAAAAATTACATTTTTCTGAGCAAGCTACGTCATTTTGTCGTTATTTTGACATCAGCTTGCTACAAAGGTTATAAGTCGGATAATATCAGGTATGTAAATATGAAACCGGAATTTTTTTATAGAAAATACACGTTTATTGCATAAAAATGATAAAAAATATTTTATTCGAAGTATTGCCCATCGCTAGCTATACATTTTTTCCACCTGTCTGACAATTTGTGGATGTCACGCCAAAAAAATTGTTGCTCTTTTGAGCCAAACCAGTCATCTAGCAATTTTCGTACATCTTCGTAAGAAGTGAAGCGCTGCTGAGCAAGTGCGTATGTGCGTCCCATCGATGTAAATAAGTACGAGGGGTATCCAGAAAATAAGTTCCGTTTGTATTATACGTTTAGTAAGGTCGATGTATGAGCGAGCTGGCAACACAGCATTGAAGAGGGGAAGCTACCGAATAGAATGAGCGGTGTTCGGCGTCAGTAGCTCGTGAAACACGGTCAGGAGAGGTTATCAAAATGGAGTCCTCCACTTCGCGTCCCGCCACCTCCATTCCGATTCCTTCTCGAGTTGTTTTGCGCGGCATCATTCAGTTTCTTTTTGCTCAAGATTTTAAATCAGTTGATATTCACAAACAGCTTGTTTCTGTATATGGAGAGAGTGTGATGAGTGAATCTATGGTGCGGAGATGGGTCCGAGAATTTAAGGCAGGAAGACATTCGCTTGAAGACGAAAGTGGGAGAGGCAGACCCTCCCTTATCACGGATGAGTTGACGACAAAAATTGAAAATGCGATTCGCAATGATCGTCGTTTAACTTTAGATGAACTCCACAACCTTTTTCCAGAGATATCCCGAAGTCTTATCCATGAGATCGT
>NW_011627052.1:119445-141466 GCF_000204515.1 Acromyrmex echinatior | reverse complement strand
TTGATTCAAATTGATCATTTGTTGTCGGTAGCGTTCAGTATTAACGGTTTCGCCCGGGTTTAGCAGGTCATAATAGATCACACCTTTCTGATCCCACCAAACACAAAGCATTGTCTTCCGTCCGCGATTTGGCCTTGCAATCGATATCGATGGTTCGCCTGGAGTTACCCATAATCTTTTACGCTTAGGATTCTCAAAATATATCCACTTTTCATCGTCAGTCACAATTCGATGGAGAAATAACTTTCTTTTGTACCTGGCGAGCAGCATTTCGCAAGTGGTTTTTCGGTTTTCCTGCTATCTTTCATTCAGTTCATGTGAAACCCATTTTCCCATCTTCTGGATCTTTCCCATGGATTTCAAACGAATAGAGACGGTTTCTCGTGTCACATTCAATTGATCCGCGAGTTGTTGTTGAGTTTGAGCGTCATCCTCATCCAACAATGCTTGCAATTCGCTGTCTTCAAACTTTTTCGGTGGTTTTCCACGTTCTTCGTTTCTCACGTCAAAATCGCCACTTTTGAATTTTTTAAACCACTCAAAGCACTGTGATCTACCAAGAGCATATCCACCGTAAGCTTCGACAACCATTCGATGCGATTCTGCAGCAGTTTTCTTCAAATGGTAACTGAAAATCAATGCTGTCCGCAAATCGTAGTTTCCAGGCACAAAATTCGACATGTTCAACGCTATTGCAAACTATACTGTTGTATGAAATTCGTATTGTTGTGAGTTGAAAATCTTTGTCAGATGTCAGAACAAGGAAATGGCGTCAATGGCGCGGTCTGACGGCAACTACATTGACAGCTATGGCCATCTATTGGTAAATTTCGTATTTACATACCTGATACAGAGGATTATATAAGTACTACTTTTCACGCGAAATGACGTCTACCTCACCTCCGCCCTGTCTAGTGGAGTACGACTTCTCGCGCGAAGTGAGGTTTACTTCTCTTCTGCCTAAGACTTTCCACACAAAACAAGATCTACAATTGTTTGCTTACAAAGTCGGATGCGCCTAGGCAGGGAGGAGATGGAGTGGATCTCGCTTTGCATGGAAAGTTTTATACCGAAATTTGTGATAATAATTATAATTTCAATTATACAGTTAAATGCAAATTCACATTTTCAATTTTATTTGTAAATAATTTTTGAATGAATGTGAAGAGTACGGGCTAAAACTTTCTGAAGATCATTCAGAATCATATATCAAAGTCAAGATCATTGGAGATAACTCCTGACTATATATATATATATATATAATTGGCTACATTAGCAAATTATCCCCTTATATGTAATAAAATTATGTAATTATAAAAAAATTATTTACAGTTATCGTACTAAAAAAGCATTCATGCTAAATATAATAAAAAATGATAACTTAAAGAACGAGACTGCAATTTATAAAGAAATAATTCTTGCTGTCGATATTCATCGTAAAGCTATCAAGTTAGTATTAATGTATCAATAACAAATAGTACAAGTAGCAATATAGGGTCGATTCTAACTCAGGTGCGCGGAGTGCAAATATGCGGAGGAAACGTCGAGGTGAAATGGAATGGCGCGGCTCAGGCAGTATCGCTGTACTAAACTATACATAAACTATTGATACGCATCATGTTGTGACGGTATCGTGTTTCCTTAGGGATCCTAAGCTCGCAGACTGCCATCAACCCGTCGCCATCCCCAAAAATGCGGTATTATAACGCGCACAAAAAAGCACCAATATTTAAAAAAAATGTAAAAAGATTCTTACTCAATTCCTCTTTCTCTTCCTCCTCCTCGCTCACTCCTCGTCCTCATCTTCCAGCCGCTGCGAGGACGTTAAAGAGTTCCAGCTCGCTGTGCAGGTGGAGGAGGTTTAGCATGAATGTAATACATTTATCAGCATCAACATTGTTGAAATTAGCAGGGTTGTTATTAATGTACACCATTTCCTCCTCCTCGTCAACGATGATAATGTCATCATCATCATCATCACCCTCCTCATCAATGATGTCCTCCTCGCCGAGGGCGTCCTCCTTTTTTTTTTAACATAGAGAAATCTTCATAAACCTCTCCCTGAAGCGACGATTCTGAGATCGTCCTATAGGGGGGAGGAGGGAGAGACACTCCCGGTGTTTGACTAAACTCGGGAGTAATGTGGGATTCAGACAGTCTTGTATCAGCCGAGTGAGATGCCAAGGCGCCCGCTTAGCCACTAAAATTCTACAGTGGTCTGACACTGACCGGTGTTGGGGGATGTCGGGTATTACCTCAGATTTGTTTCCGACATCCCTAGGTCTGGCGCAGTGAACTACCTCCTCGTCAATTTTGACCTCTTTATGTGGCAGGATAAGATCGCATTTCTCTCGATGAAATTCTCTCTTCAAGATGAGAAAGAGAAAGAAGGGAGGAGGGGCTGCCTCTCTGCCCTGACCTATTCTTAATATAAAACGAATGTGCGAGGCCCTCAGATTAAAGGGTGGGTGCCTCTATCCTGATTCAGCAAGGGGTCTGTCTTCCCTTACCTAAGTTTCTCCGCCTCTTCCCTCTGCACCATTACTTTTATGCAGAAATCCGTCACCGCTTTTTACTCTCTTTCGCTCCCCATCATCCTGCTAATTATTGCGGGGAGCGGAAGATCCCGCCCAATGAATTCCATCAATATACGGCTCTCTTTATCCCACGGCATGCATTTGGCGAGGGTGTGGCGCGCCGTGTTCATATTGCCTCCCGCAACAATACCCCGCGCAACACTGGAAACAGGCTTCAGTCTGCTTCTTCCCTATTCAATGCGGATACCTTGCGATACAGTGGTGCCCCATGAGGATTTGCACCATGTGAAAGATTAACTCTCCTCAACTCTTATCCACCCAAGCCCTCAGGTGAGGCTGGATGGCCTTAACGATTTTGCGGCCGTATATGGAGGGATTGTGGAGCGTTTTTCTCAGCTCCTCAAAGTCTTCCCTTTCTCACGTTCTCTCATGACGTCAATGGCCCTGACCGGGACAATTCCTCCGGATGCATTGGACTGGGCTTCTTTGACGCTCCGGTATACCGCGGAGCGCTCGGTGATCATAAGGTCCATGGGGGGAGGGAGGAGAACATCCCCCGATGAAAGCCGTTACGGTTGCGTGCGACACAGTTCTGTAGGCCCGGATTATTCGGACAGCGAAGTAAAGAGTCGCGTGTGCACAGACGTTTAACCTCTACGTCTGGACCGTCGAGGTTGAGCAATAGGCGGGCTAGAGCGTCCGACATCTTGCCCGCTCTGGGTCAACGAAGTATGTCGAGTAAACCCAAAGTAAACCACAGAGTCTATCCAAAGTGAGCCCCAGATTGAGCATCTGGGAGCCCACTTCAATTCGGGTTGACTCCATTTTCACTTTCATAGTAGGCGGCTTCCCAGTTTGACGACTGTAAAAGTACATCGCCTTACACTTTTGAAGTGCCACCTCAAGGCCCACTGTGTTGATCCTTCGCATCACCTTTGCATCTATCTCGATCTTCATCCTGATTTTTGCTTCCTCCAAGTCTTCACTAGATAAGTGTCGTCTGCGTAACACACCATACCGCAGCCAACAGGAAGGGGGGTGATAAGTACTTCGTCTTATGTGTGGTCTCACAAAAGTGGGCCTAAAACAAAGTCTTCCAGAACTCGCAAGTAAATTTTTTTACTCCCCGGCCCCATCCGTACAAAATCGACCTGTCGGAAGTAATCCCGGAGGACCTCTCGCAAGTAATTAGGAAGGCCGTGGCCTTCTTGATCATGATAATTCGTAGCTCTCTTGATCACATCCCAGAGGATAGAGCATTAGTGATGTCGAGAGACCAACTATGACAACTCCATCTCCATTGACTATGTTCTTCGTGTGAAACCGGACGCGTAGGAAGACATCCTCCTCGCCGAGGATGATGTTCTTTTCGATCAGGACCTCTTTCTCTTCCTCCTCCTTCATTTTCAATTTTTTATGTGATTGCTCGTATTTTTTCATTTTTTTTCTGAATCATACACAAAAATTATCACTTTCACTTAAGCACGTAACTCACGGGCAAAAATATTCTGCCATTAACACGAAACCGCTAAATAACAGAATATTTTTGCAGGTTTATCTCAATCTGAGGATTACTCACATCGAATAAAAAAAATCACTCACATCGAATATCTTGCGCAGATAAGACTTGACAGAGACTGACGCTGAGAAGTATCCTTAGCTGCGGCAAAGTTATCCGACATATTATTCATAGGCAGCCGTTGTATATGAAATATTTTAGATCATAAGTGTTGATAGACAATAAAAATATACATAGAACTCTAGACGTGTTAAGAAAAGCACGGACTATTGTTCATTTAAACGGAGTGCGATAGCGCGTCGAGGCATAAGATAGGACGAATGGGAAATAAAGAAAGTACATATTCAGTGATGTGAATGAAAAATTTTTCATTCACATTTTATTATATCATTTTATTTTCGTACGTATTAAAAACTAAAGCTAAGAACTCGCAATCGACGAGCTGCTTGTTGAAGATGTCGCTATCGCGTATAGCATTCTCGGACGCGATATTGGAGAATCGTTATATATTTGACATCGATCGTATCGACGAAATAATTTGGCTAATCGATCGAACGTTACATCGATACATCTGTCAAACTCAAATATACGGCGTAGTTTCGATCATGCGTACGAATCGAAACGTACGAGTGTCGTTCAGCGTGCAAACTCTGCAGATAGCTGCCCAACGCTTATGAAATTGTCTTTGTGGTAGTTTCGAAGCATCTTGTAAATATTCCATTGCTGCTCGTAGAAACCTTTTCACATTTCGAGAGATAGCGACAGTCCGTATCCGATGATCTCCCAGGGCAATCTTCACGTAACTCGGTGGACCGACGTTGATTTCAATTTCCAAAAACTTGTAACTAATAGTTGTCTGCTCAGTAAGCGCATCGCGCGACACTTTATGTTGTACATACGTAATGTTGAAAAAACGTTTTTTTTGTGTATAGAAACTTACGCGTAACAGTTCTTCTTCGTCTAGTACAATATGCTGCTCTCTATGGCGAAATACATTTTTCAGCTGTTCGTAAAAGAGATAATCGCAAGACTGATCGTAACTGCATAAATTGTGATGTATATAGTAATACTTCTAGAATCAAAGAGGGAGTAACCCCTCCCCTTCTTTGCAAGAATTTTGAACTTGTTACCACATGTTTTATCGCGTCTTTTTACATATTTTCTTTGTCGCGAGTTGTTTATACATAAGTACATATCTACCTATTTACGTATGTACATACGTACATACATACATACATACATAAATTTGCTGGTTTTTCTTTTGTATATATATATATATATATATATATATATATATACACCACCGTCTTTGTCAAGGCACTGTACATATCTGTAAATACACTTTGTATATATCATATAATTCTGCATTATTTCTTTTTTTTTCGTATCGACTCCTGAGCCGTTTTCCTAGCGCACGGCGAACAGTAGAGGCCGACGGCGATGGCCAACTTTCCCTCTGATTTTTAGCTTGTATGTTTTCTCGTCTCTCTGGAGGACCTCGTACGACCTGTCGTACGGTGCTTGCAGCGTCCCTATTGGCGCGTCGTGACTTAGGAACACTTTTGAAATGTTCTCTAAGTCCTTGAAGGCGAATGTCGGCTTTTGTCCGTGTCTCCGGATCCTCGAGCATAGTTGCTCCATAGCCTGTCTTAGCGTCTCCAGGTATTCATGTCCCTCTTGTTTTTTGGTTGGTATATCTGTTAAGAACTGTCCTGGTAGTCATATCGGCTGTTGCTTGTAGATCCTCTCTCCTTGCCGCTCGGATCCCTATTAATATTATTAGGAGGACTTATGTCCACCTCTCGGTCTAGCTTCTTATGGTCCGTAGTTATCCTTTGCGTAACTCCAAATCTTGTTACTCCGCCTCAGAAAAGGTGTTTTGTTATTGTCTCCGCCGATATATCTACTATTGCTTCTGGCCTGTGTGTGAAGCGATCAATTATTGTTAGGCAGTATCAAAAGTTTTTTTGCGCTTGGTAGCGGTCGACAAGGTCATACATGTATGTGCTCGAACCGTCTTGTTGGCTCTAATATGTTTCCAATTGGCGTTGTACTGTCTTTATCTTTGCCTTTTGGCACTGTATGCCTGTGTCCATTATCTGCAATCCTTGTCTATGTTCGGTCAGACAAATCTACTTGCCACTAGCTTTGCTGTTGCTTTGACCCTCGGAGCTAGACCGTGTAATAATTAGTATGCTTGCTATCGGAATGCTTGCGTACAATAAGGTCTTACTATTGATGTCGCAATATATAGCTGCCTCTAAGCTTGGGACGGGTACTTTTTCCAATTGGAGTCCTTGTGTGCCTTCTAGTATGGTTCTTAATTTGGCGTCCTCTTTTTGCGCTTGCGTCAGTTCTCCGAAGTCTACTCCTCTTTGGATACCTTCGATTCGGGATCTGCTACGATGTTGTCTCTACCTGCTATGTGCCGTATATCGGTTGTGAATTGGCTGATAAATTCCAGGCAACATGCTCGCGGTGAGCTGCACCGAGGATCTTGATTAAATGTAAATCAGTGGTTTGTGGTCCGTCAAGATGCTGAATTGGTGTCCTTCCAGCATGTGTCGGAAGTGTTTCACTGCTACGTATATTGCCAGGAATTCTCTGTCGTACGGGCTGTACTTTATCTGCGCGCCGTTTAATTTTTTGCTCAGAAAAACTAGTGTTGCCAGTCCTATTTGGTCTATTGCTATAGTACTGCTCCAATGGCCGTATCTGACGCATCTATTATTAGCCGCAGTTCTGCCGTTGCGTCCGGGTGTGCCAGTAACGTGGCTTGAGCTAGGCTCTCCTTGACCTTGACGAAGGCATCTTCGCGCTTGGGTATCCATTGACTGGTGTTTTCCCTTTTCTCTTCTCGCCTTTGAATACGTCATTCAGGGTAGCCTGAATTTGCGCTGCTTCTGGTATAAACCATTTATAAAAATTTATCATTCCCAGGATTTGTCGTAGTTGTTTGATCGTGGCTTTGGGAAGTTCTTTATCGCTTCCACTTTTTATTGAGGTGGTTTTGTACCTTCAGCTGAAGCTACCGCACTTGGCTGAGTTGATGCATATTCCGTGTTTGTCCAATCGAACACTTCGTGCAGATTCTTTCGTTTATGTTTCTCCGGTGTGTTTGATGCTATTAAGATGTCGTCTATGTATGAAAGTAGTCCAGATCTTGTAATACTCCATTGATGAACATCTGGAATGTTTGTGGTATTTCGAAGTCCGAACGGCATATATTTAAATTCGAACATGCTAAATGGCGCCGTAATCGCTGTTTTTGGTATGTCCTGCGGATGTATCGGAATTTGATTGTACGCTCGGATCAGATCTAGCAAGAAGATCTTTCCGTGTAACATTTGCGCGAAGTCTTCTAGATGCGAGATTGGATATCGGTCCGGATACTGTCCTCGCATTTAGTCTCCTATAGTCGTTACTTGGTCGCCACTCTCCGTTTTTTTGAGGTACCATGTGTATTGGTGATGACCATGAGCTTTTTGATGCTTGGATGATTCGCAGCATTAGCTCGAATTCCGTTTTGGCCGCCTTTAGCTTGTCTGCCAATCTTCGGGGTCTGCACGCTTCCGGTAGACCTGGTATTGTCTTTACATAGTGTACTATCTCGTGTTTAGCTTCGCGTTGTCCGATGATCCTCGTTATTCCTGGATGTCCTGTCAAGATGGCGTGGTACTCGGACAGAGTGGCTACTGTCTTTATCGATGACGTCGTCGTGATGTTTACCATGCCTTTCACCTCCATGCCTGTTTTGCCATCTATCAATCTTTTCCTTCGCATGTCGGGTAAGAGATTATAGGTAGATGCTAGGAAGTTTGCTCTTAGTACTGATTGTGTGGCGTTGGCTACTACGAATCTCCACAGGGAATGCTCATTGGAGTCCGAGTTCCGGTTGCAGTGTTACTGTCCCGTAGGTTGGCATCAGTGTATCGTTGGCGGCATATAGTTGATAGGGAGTTGGTTTCCTGTTGTTTCTCGCGCCTGATGCTGGCACTATGCTGATGTCAGATTCTATGTCTACCAGGAATCTCTGGCCTGTTACTTTATCTATAACATATAAGCGGCATAATCGTGGATTATCGCAACGGCCGCAATCATTGAGTGCCCTTGCTGTTTTCCGCTTTGTCCTCTTTTGGCTGTGAACTTGCATAGTCGTTCGCATTTGCGGGCTTCTGCTCCGAAGCGTCTGTGGTAGTAGCATATGATATATTGCTTCTTGCCTCTGAATCTACTTCAGGATCTGCTTCCCGCTTTGTATCTATTCCAGTTTCTAGCCATCTTCTCTACTTAGGTTAAGGCTGCTACTTGTCTTCGCAACTCTTCGACTGGATCCTCCTTCTTTCGGCTTGCTGGCGTCTATGGTCCCTGTTGTAGCTAGCACTTGATCTTATTTCCGATCTCGTGGATTCTATGTGGATTCGGCCTGTTCTGCAACACTGTTAAGGTTGTTTTCGCTCTGGGTGGCTAATATAAAATATCCTGCCTGTATCTGAGCGGGTATATCCCATAAGATGTAATAGCTTTGTTACTGCCGTACCTACCAAGGATGTCGTAGAAACTGTGACTAGTTTCCTGTTTCCCATCTCTTCGTCTCTAGAAATTGGCGGTCAGAAACACAATTAATTCGCGACGGCAATAGGGGTGGGTTATTAAAGAGTGGGGAAATTGCTGGAGAAGAGAGATAGGTTGCAAGAACCACACAAATTAATAATGAAATAGATAACAATTATATTTAGTGAGCCTAGTTACAATCCATATTCGAAACTTCGCTCCCTAAGCCGGATTTGATAAGATCTATTTCCGCGGGCGACAACGATGTCTTACTTCTAACGCCGGTTCAACGATTGTACTTTACATCATGAGATCTTAATTCTCCAAACGATCATCTTCGGAGATGGCGAATGTACGACAACTAAATATTCACGACAGCGTATAATAGTTCGTATTCCGAATAAAGAATGTTATCCACGAGAGTTCGAATTCAAACGATAATCCGAGCATACGATACAGCTACAGTAATCGATTTGGCACGGCACAAAAGATACTAAACAAAATGAAAAATGATTCGACTGTGGCAAGAGTGACGAACGCGAATCGATAGCTAGTAATTCTCTTAACGACAAGACTCGGGTGGATGGCATGTGGCTCGTAATTCCACCGATCTTAACGGCAGTCATTAAATCAGCCGCTTGCAGCCGCGCGAGTTTTTACGCGCGATCCATCCGATGCTACGACTCCGGTAATCGGCTTTTACAACAGGCATTCACCCTAATTCTCGTCTCCTCGAATTCTCCTTGCGACAATCTGATGTTCCCGATACTCGCTCTTCTATCTTTTTCGATAGAGGCGAAATATGCGTTCTCTTAGACGACAGCGACTCAGCCACAGCACGAGTGTCAGCCGGGAGTTTTCCACGGATTTACGCAGGCCGTTCGGCCCCTCCCTAATTGGGGTCATATCACGGGCCGATTAGCTCCTATCAATCACGCGGCTCAGCGTATCGTATAAGTCCTTGTGAGTTGAGAATCATTGCGTCTTAGAGTGCACAATATAAATCCTTGCAAATATAAATTTTCATAGACTCTTGCGACGCCGGTAGTCCCTAAAATATTCGGACTAGCATAGGATGTCTTGGCAACTCCTCCACTGGCTCCGTCGGGGTATTTATATCTCCGATGGCGTTCGTATTATTCATATGACGGCCGGGAATTTTTGCCTTCTATCGCTCTATTCTGTAAGTGGCGTGCGATATTACAAAGCTCAAGGCGGTAGCGAATTATAAAACAAATATATAAAATTTTACAACCTGCGTGTACAAGCTCCCAAATGAAGTCTCTCAAATCTGACGTCGCACTTTCTTGGCGTGGTGATGGCGTGGTCTTCCTTCTTTCAATGGTGGATGAGATAGTGAGATCACAAAATGATATTTTAGCTACCTAGCACGATCCACTGATGATTCTAAGTCTAAATACGGGACTAACTACTAAAAGAATTAAGTTCTTTACAGAAAAAATAGACGAACACAGACAAATGAATGAATAACGCCTGTTTGCACGCTCGCCTTTCGAGCCAGGAGAACGCAAGATTCCCTGCAGACACTTCGCAAAAGTGACGGACAAAAATTGTCATGTCACAATATACATACGTACGTTCATACATACATGCTTACATACATGTAGTATAGCGGAAAGAAAAAGAAATGCGTAATAAACACGTTTACATATTTTTATTTAAAAATTCTTTTGCAATCAATTATATATTTTCAATACATTTTGTAACGCGCAATTCTTAACATGTTATCCACATTGCATAATAACACCTAAATTAGTTAAAGATTCCATGTCTTTGTAAACTGCATCCAAAGTCTCGATGTACATGCAGTCTTGCTCATCGTCCAGAAGTAAGTTCGACAATCACGTTCGTTTCTTGCGTTCACAGTAGCATTATTTTCAAATACAGCCATCGTAATCAGGTATTTTGATTCGCTGTACGGGACCATCCCGTCTTTCCATCGCAATCCATGATGATAAACAATCAACCAAGAAGCGCAACCACCTGTCGGATCTTGTCAAAAATTTCCATAGAACTCGTAAAAATGTGATGCGAGAGAACGGTCCCCTATTTCAGCACCACCATTTTCTTTACGAAAAATTTCTTGTTAACGATGAATACTTATAGATCCATGAACGTTGACACAGACATGTCATTGAAAAGAAGAAGATTGCGGTTGATTGCGACGTATCGTAGATTTTATATTGTGTCGGAAGATGCATTTAGGTTATTTTGCACACGTTTTATTTTGTGCACAACGGATTATATTGAACCACGCAATCATGTATGATGAGACAATAGGCTGTAGTATTTGCATGCATGTTCTCCTTATATTCAAAGTCTAATCATACATCTATAGTGCCACTCTTGATCGATTTGTTCTGTCAAGAGCAATCGATGATCACATGCAATGATCCAATCGTATCGATAATCTTCCTCCTCCTCTTTAGTCGTTTGCTTCAAATTTGAAGCGTCATGATTGTCAAAAAGAAGTCGCCCTTTTTACAATCAGGCGCCATTCCTTTCTATCTAGTGCTTTGGTCTCCCGTTAGCAACTTTATCTGGTCATCCCATCTCGATGACAATCTTTTATGCGGTCTCTTCCCAACTACCTTGCTTTCCATTATTGACTTTTCCAGGCTATCTTCACGACGCATTATGTGCCCGAAGTATTGAAGGATGCGATAGCAGATTATCATATCCAGACGCGTCTTCATCCCTAATTTTTAGCGTTCGTACGCCTGGCTGTCCATAGGATTCTCAGGAGCTTCTTCTAGCATAAAATCTCAAAGGCGTTGATCCGCTCCTGATCTCTTTTCAAGATTGTCCAAGTTACCACTTTATATAGGATCGAAAAAGGATGGAAAAAAATCTAATAGATATGATATCTTTTTACTTTCATACGTTTATGTATTATACTTCCATAATCTTATTTTTTAATCCGATGATCTTATTTAGATGTTTTGGACTGGTGAAACAAATTTTATTTTAATGCAATATCAACAATTGGAAATACGACAATGTGTAATTATATTGAACATTAATTAGAAAATTATGGCATAATCAAATTATATATACTTTCAAATCCACGCGATAATAGCAAAAATTACAACAAATTATTAATATTATTGTATACTAAATTCATGTATATATTTCTGCACTTATATTTTCAATATCAACAAAAAATTCGAAGAAAAAGAAATCAGGGCGAATGAGAGTCAGCGTGGTAGTTAATACGCAATCTTAAATCTTTATTCCAGAAAATAGAATCATTATTCCAAAAAATAGTATGTTTCTATTCACTTTGGACCCATCCTGAGCAATACAATTTCAAAATATCAATTCCTTCATGTCCAAGAAAAAATCATCATCAGTTTAACAGATTTAATATTGTAATCTATTCGAAACATTAAAACAATTATCTTATAAATATTTTGGAACCATTCTATCCAACAAATTACAAATTAACATTAAAAAATTGGTGACTCACTCCAAGACATAGAAGAAATTCGTCTCGACATTGGATTAAATCAATTAAAATCTGTTATCATTAAAGAGTATCAAGTTAAAAACTATGTTGATCGTAGCTCGAACGGAACATGACTAATATTGTATATTTAATATAATAAGTAAGACATGTCAGGTCAAAAAAATAAAAAGAAAAAAGAACAATATGTAAATAATAAATTGTATAAACCGACAAAATGTAACTATTTAATTTAATGTCTTTTAATAATTATATATAAGTTTAATGTACACCCTCAGTATCTGAGTGTTAATTGAGACTATTTTGTTGCATGAGTTTATGAAGACACTCAGATATTAAATGTTTATTAAGAAAACGCTTTTTATCTAATATCGCGACATTATTCCAATCGAAGTCATGTTCAAATTCAATCCAATGTTCTATGATCACCGATTAGTTGTTACTATTCTGATTAATATAATTGCGATGCTCATCATTAATATAATTGCAGCCAATCTAGTTTTAAGTTTTCTTCCTGTCTGTCCAACATAAGAAGCATCGCACGATTTACATGAGATTTTATACACAACATATTTTTTTTTCCTTGGGAGGATGTCCCTTGATCAAACTATTTAATTTATTTAAGCTAATAAAAGCTAATTCAGTATTAATGATTTTACTAATTCTTTTAAATTTATCTGAAATTTTTAGAATATAAGGAAGTAAACCAAGAAGTATATATATAATTCCTCTTCACTTGATCCTTTCTATTGTATGAATAGAAACTCGTACCTTTAAGAATAAAAATTTTTAAACATGCGTTAATAGTATTAAATCAATCTGATAATCATATTTTAGTAGTGTGCTGATAATATTCAAAAATTTTTTTGGTGATATTTAGAATCCGATAATAAAAACAATTTACCTGTCATACTTATTTATATGCCTCTTTTTTGTGAGAGTGATGTGAGTCATTTCAATCTCTTTCAAACATCGCGTGTAATCATCGAACGTTATCGTTCGCGCTATGACGTTACTCTTCACTCTTTCATCATTTTAGTGTCTTTCTTGCCTTCCACCCTCACCGCATCTTCGCAACGAATTCAATCATTATCGCACCGATATTCTCTTTCATCAGACCGGGTACTTTCTTATTCACTAGAGATATATCGTACGCGTTGTCCGGATAATCTCATGTCAAATCTAACGATATCGTTTCTTAGTTCTGTAAACATCCTCGCACTCTATGTTATAAATGAGACAATGTACATAATTTTACATTTGTCGTGAAACAGTGGTAACATATACTCGTGATGAAATTTATACAAACAAACTTTCGATATATCAAGTATACACATACTCATGTAAATCGGCTTCTTGAACTTCACTTCGAGTTTGTGCAGTTCAACGGCGATCAAATTTTCTGTAAAGACACTACTGTATTTTCACAGACGACTGTGGAAATTCGGTTTCGCGATCATATTTTGCCTCTGCGCCGTACCATCCATCTCATTTTATTATAAATTTTATGTCGACATCATTTCGAACGTTTTCCATAGCTTTGCCAAATATCGCGTTGTTCATTAATTTATATAAATTTTATATTAACTTATATAAATTTTTCTTGGAATCGTTTTTCGTGCGTTCTAAACTGTGAATTGAATTAAATATCACGGAACCAGGCGAATTGCACCCGATGAATCTTTGTTACGTGAAGATCGTGACGAGTACATTGCTGCAGGTTGCGGTAGTGAATATAACGCTGTTTAGCATACAGTTAGAAGTTATTGTTAGAAGTTTATCCTCGCATTTGCCGGGCGGCTTATCGTGCGTTAGGCAAAGAGATAGATCAATGTGTTGGTCGTGTAAATGCTGTGAATATTCGAGATCAACCTCGAAATATAACAGGTAAGCGAATCCAGAACGATCACGTTTGCATTAAAGTTCGCATTATCGAAATTCGGCGTATGGCAATGATTGACACATCGCTCATACAGATTATTCACGTCGTAGTACATCAAGTATTATGACAGTTTCGACGGTTTCATACAAACGCATATACTTATTGTTGGCTCGTGTGTATCTACCGAAACATTGACTAAGACCATCACATATACCGCATTCGATGAACAGAAACATATCGATGTCGATGAGTAACTCAAACCTTACGCGTACATTTCAACATCGTGTCCCATATAAAACTCAGTAGTGTATAATAATACACGGGATCGAGTCCATAATTGGTGATACAACTGCGAAAATTCTCAAAAAAATATTGCGAAAATTCTCAAAAATATCGGCCAACAGCAAGACATCTGTTTTCAAATACAGATCACTGTACTTACCGAACGTTCGGATAGAGAATTGTTGCGATATATTCACGGCGTGAGCGTAATCGCTCTCGGATACGGTATCACTTGTCAGCGAACTATAAAGTGATTCACGCGATAGTAATTCGATTTCCTTTTCGACGCAGTCAACATACACATACGGAAATACATCTTTACATGAGAAGATCGAAATCCTCCACACTGAGGTTGAAAAATTTTGAATGTACAAATTTTAGTTTATCTTTATCGAGATACGACGTCAAGGCTTACACTTAGAAATTTGTAAGAATCGATGAACCTTAATTTTATGTATTTTTACAAGACTGCTCTCTTGGCTTTCTTTCATTCGTTTCTTTTCTTTCGTTATCATAAAGAGATTTACATATCCTTCGTACGGTAGCAATTTCTTTAATCATAAAATAAACGTCGCAGCCCAATAAATTGTGAAATACGACCGGAATATAGAACCAATTTCTATAATTTAAATTGCAATTTGAATACGCTGGACCACAGTATCTATCAGTGAGATGGCAATGATCGCGTACCCACGTGTCTTCCGACGCGAACGGTTTTTCGCAAATGTGATAATGCATCGCGCTATGGTATGCTTCCCATTGTTTCGACAACGTTTCCATGGGCACATTAGCAGATACCAAATTTTTCACGCGATATGCCAAGTCTTGGAGTCATTGCACGAACTACGTGACGCAATCTTTCTCTCTCGCAAACAGAATCAATACAACGATAATGCATCGTCATACGAGCATCGCATGTAGTATCCTACACTACATAACTCGCGCTGTTGATATGTGTACGACGATGCATTTTCTCTTTCAGGTTTCGTCTTCCGCAAAACTCCAGGTCAACGTAGACGATGAATGGCACTCGTTCTTTATTATAGTGATTACCGAATTCGAGCCACTTATCGTTCTCGCTCGTCAGTCGAATAGCGCAATCATTCATCTTTTGACAGACCACTGCAATTTGTTGCTCGAGCTAAAGTAATAAAGACATCTGCAAATAAAGAAATCATTTTTTTACTATTTCTTTTTAATATTTTTTTTATTATTTTATTATATTTACCGATCGCAGAAAAATTTCTTGTGTTCCTTTTTCGAAAGTTACGAGCTCACGAGACATTTCCACGCACAGTGGCCAAGGCTATCGTTGCGTGGATCTTACGGATACAGCAAGTTGACATGTTTGTCTCTCTTATCATCGGTGAGCTGTAGAGGAAGGATCTGTTTATTCTACACATTGAGCGACACCGCGTTCATATGTTCAAATTTGGAAATGTCTTTTAACGTTATCGGAAACTTGATATCGTTCCTTGTCATCAAATCCGCCAGCAAGTTCACTACTATCGAGAAAAACAACAAGATATTGGGAATGTCCTGGGGAAAAAGCATCAAAGTCGCCAATGTTCCTCATCATCAACGTTATCAATACCATACAAATATAAGCCATAAAGTATATATCTTTTTTTGTTTACGCGTTTAGGACGACTAGTGCTAATGCATTTTATTCTCTGCTGAAAAAGCGGATGATTAAACAGTTTTTTGTTCTATATAAAGATTATACATTTGGAATGTCAACATATCGTGAACCTTGCAGTCCACTTCATCAGGACGAGGAGCAGCATGATATAGTACTCTTTATATAGAAAATATCCTTGGAATTCTCAAGTCTTTTATTTTCTTTTTTTCAGAAAGCGTTGCTAGTGATGTCCGAGAACGCTATAAGCAATATCTTCAACAAGCATCAGCTCGTCGATTGCGAGCTCTTAGCTTTAGTTTTTAATACGTATAATAAAATCATGTAATAAAATGTGAATAAAAAATGGTAGCCTTAGAGAGC
Organism: Acromyrmex echinatior; assembly: GCF_000204515.1. The sequence continues at coordinate 125,203 of NW_011627052.1, read as the reverse complement.
ATCTGTCGTAACTTTAATGTGTACAATTTGTATCGAAGGTCCTCCTCGGCAATTCGACGCATTGTTGGTTCGCTTACACCAACAAGCGATGCTAATTTTCGCAACGATTGCCCTGGGTCATCCGAAATCAGCGCTTGAGCCCTTTCAACGACTGCGGTAGTCCTCGCGGTGCGTTCTTTCGAGTTACTCTTCCTCGCTGGCATACTGGAATCTTCGTTGGATTGTTTTAAAGTCGTATATTTTGCTACAACATCATAAACGGTTGATCTGGGGTATCCAAAGAACTGAATTATTTCCATTGAGCGTTCAGCGCGAAGGCCTTCGATGATCGCGGCTCTTCGATTATATTCCGCTTGATTTCAACATTGTGGCCATTTTAAGAATATGACTGTTTACTCGAAGCATTAGTCTTTCTCGGACGCCAACAACAATCTCTGGCGGAGGCACAATATAGCGGAAAATTAAAATGTAAATTTGTCCGGATTTTGGCACCCTGTATACTTTCTTTCTTTAGTTCCCATCCGTTCTATCCTATGCCTCGACGCGCATTCCGTTTAAATAAACAATAGTCGGCGCTTCTCTTAATGCGTCTAGAGTTTTATAATTCTATAGTTCTATAGTCTGTCAGCACTTATGATCTAAAATGTATCGTACACAACGGCCATGTGTAAATAATATCCCGGGCAGCTTCGCCGCAGCGAAGGATGCTTCTTAGCGTCAGTCTTTGTCAAGTCTTGTCTGAGGTATTAGATGTGAGTGATTTTTTTTATTCGATGTGAGTGATCTTTAGATTGAGATAAACCTATAAAAATGTTCCTCCATTTAACGGTTCCATGTTAATAGCGGAATATTTTTGTCCGTGAACGGGCTTAAGTGAAAAAAATATTTTGTGTGTGTGTGATTAAAAAAAAAATGAAAAATTACGAGTAACCACACAAAAAACTGAAAATGATCGAGGAGGAGAAAGAGGAAGAGGGCGTTCTTATCAAAGAGGACGTCGTCTTCGGTGAGGAGGACATCATCGGTGAAGAAGAGAATGATGATGATGATGATGATGTTATCATCATTAGCGAGGAGGAGGAGAAGAAGAAGGAAGTGGTGTACATTGATGACAGATCTGTTAATTTCAACAATGTTGATGCTGATGAATGTATTACATTCATGCTAAACCTCTACGCACTTACACAGCGAGCTGAAATTCTTTAACGTCCTCGCAGCAATGGTAGAGGATCTGGACGAGGAATAAGCGAGGAGGAAGAGGAGGAGGAGAAGGAAGAGTTTTTATTTCTTAAATATCGACTTTTCTTTGTTCGCGTTATAATACCACCACACATTTTTAGAGTGGACGGCGGAACGGCGGCGGTCCACGGACCTAGGATCCCTAAGAAAACATGATACGTATCGTCGCAACATGGCGGCATGCATCAATAGTACTGTTTATGTAAATAAATTGGGCCGCGCTATTCCTCTCCCTCGCGCCAACGAAGCCACCCGCCGCACACCCGCGTTTCGCGTGCTTGAGTTAAACTTCTATATATACTACTACTACTAGACTGCTAACTCCTAGGACAAGCTTATGTGAAATGGACCCCGAAATTGTATGGTAATTTTGCGCATGTGTCACGAATATATCCAAAGGAATGTAGTATGTGTTTTGCATCAACTGTTCACATGCTAAATGTATAATCTTATGAAAGTGGTGTGATCTCATAGCGAAAAATATTCTTTCTTTTGAAAAAGAAAGTGGTGTGATTTCAGACCGAAAAATTTTCTTTTGGAAGAGAAAGAGTTCAAGTAAAAATATTGGTAAAGATATTGGAAAGACAATTGAATATTAATAAACGTGTATAAAAGATGCAATTTTATTCAATTTCTTACAAATTATAATATTTTATCATAGCTGGATTGTGAAAATAAGTATTTGGTGGTTTTTTAAATAGGCTAATTTGTCAAAATAGTGTGCTAATGTGTACAGATATACGTCACGTTCTCAACGCATACGTATAATGTTACATCAAAATTGGGAACTACTTTTTCAAATAAGTTAGCAGTCTAATAGTATATTTAGAAGTCTGTAGTTAGAACTGGCCCTATATTGCTACTGATACATGAAATAATATTCCTTTCTTTTTAAAGATTCTGTGAGTTCGCATTTTCGAACTTTCGAGGATCACACTTTTTTTTAGTAATGATTGCTGTGCTTTGTTTAAGTCTTAATCTTTATGGAGTGAGTCTTTTTTGCATTATTAGATATAGATCTGTAAGCGACATGACATTTTACAATACCAAAATTTACTTTACTTTACTCTCTAAATTTTTTAGAATGAAATCTTACTTCAAAGGAATGAAAATACTGCCTGTTGGGATTTTGGCAGAGATTTGCAAAAGAAAAGCAGTTATACCGGCAAACGAAAAAGATTTATTTATTGTCACGTTGCGAACGACAAGGACTGGCAAAACGAGTTGAACGACTTTACTTGGAGAGAGCGAATAAAAACAGTCTAGCCAACATAATTTGTTTACCAAGTGAACTACACTACAGCATAGAATACATAACTAGATCGAGGAAGATACGAATTTTTTATTTTTAATACTGCCACTTGAAGAGTGAAAAATATTTGCATTTGAATAAAAGTGATGGATTTTTATTCTTTTTTGAAGTGAGATTTCGCTCTTTTAAAGTGAGATTCACTCTAAAGGAAGGAACTCTTTATTCCTTTTTTCTTATTCACAAATGCAATATTTTCACTCTTTTTTAAGGGAGAACATTGAAAAGTAGCTGTTTTTTACGAATTTTTTACGAATAAATCATGAAGCTTTCTAAAATTTTAGAAGTAATTTTTTTTTTATAGTTTCCAATACAAAATAATGTCTTAATATGAAAACAATAATAAATTATATTGGGAGTACAAATAAGTTTCCGTCGTTTTTAATAAAAAATTAAGCATTTATTGTGAAAGAACGGTACATAATGTTTTATTGAAAGTATTGTCCATCACTAGCCACTACTTTTTCCCATCTTTCTGCATATGGATACCGCATTGGAAAAATGCCCGCTTCATCTTTTAAGGCTATCCAATTATCGATCCAATTTTTGGTATCTCCATATGATGTGAAGTGCTGCTCAGACAGGCCATGCGTCGTCGATCGAAATAGATGGTAATCGGAAGGGGCAATGTCTGGTGAATACGGCGGGTGGGGTAGAGCTTCCCAATTGAGGGTTTCCATGTAGGTTTTGACCGGCGCCGCAACATGTGGTCGAGCATTATCATGCAGGAGAATAATTTTGTCATGCCTGGAGTAGTAGTAGGCGCGTTTTTCCTTGAGTGCTCGGCTCAATCTCATCAATTGTGTTCGATAGAGAGTCCCAGTAACGGTTTCGTTCGGTTTGAGCAACTCATAATACACGACACCAAGCTGATCCCACCAAATACACAATATGAGTTTTTTTTTCCATGAATATTCGGCTTGGCTGTCGATGTTGAAGCATGGCCAGGTGATCCTCATGATTTCCTCTTCTTTGGGTTATCATAGTGGATTTTTCCTCCATTTTTCATCACCAGTGACTATACGATGTAAAAAACCCTTTTGTTTATGCCTGATAAGCAGCATTTCACATATGGAAAATCGGCGTTCAACGTTTCTCGGCTTCAGTTCATATGGAACCTAATTCTCTTGCTTTTGAATCATTCCCAATGATTTCAAACGATGTGAAATTGCTTGATGAGTCGCTTCTAATGTAAATTCTTTTTGACACGAATCTTCATCCAATAATGCTTCCAATTCCGCGTCTTCGTACACTTTCGGCCTTCCGCTACGTTCTTTGTCTTCGACGTCAAATTCACCGTTCTTAAACTTTTGAAACCACTCACGACAACTTCTCACTTAAGGCAGCCTCACCATATGCTTCTATAAGCAATCGATGAGCCTCAGCTGCAGATTTCTTCAAATTAAAGAAGTAAATCAAAAGTTCCCGTAAATGACGCTTCGGCTCAAAATTCGGCATTTTCGCACAAAAAAAATATATGCTGATACAAAATCGCTAGTATTTCAAGGTTATGTTGTTGACAGATTTCTAACCTTATTATTGTGCTTCGACACAGACATCGTTAATTTGCGTGCAGCCTATAATTCTTGCCTAAATAAAAAAAATCAAAATTTTTTTTATATAATTAGGTAATATTTTATTCTAAATGAACTAAAAAAAAAAGAGAAAAGTATCAAATTGTAAGAATTGTGGAACTTTGAAAAAAAACACGCGCCGAAATGATTTTTCGGCCTTGAAACGCTAACTCCACTACCGCAATAATATCACGAATTAAATTGATTAGCAATTTAACAAATTTTTGATGCTTATTCGCATCTTTGAAATGTTTAGTGGAGTTTAGTGAAATTAGCGTTCCAAGGTTGAAAAATCATTTTGACCCACGTTTCTAAGAACTATAATACATACATAATATTGTATATAAATTCACACAAGAATCATACAAGCATTTAAGATCCAGCTAGATCGTTTAAGGCTTTGATTTCTATAGTTTGTTATCACATATACGGTCCTATAATATATTATATTGTTTATTTACGTCGCCTAAAGAGACATTGTTCCTTTATATACCAATTATTGGAAAAATATTACTAAGGCCTCAGTAGTCTAAAGGCTTAGAACGCTTGCACGGAATACAAGAAATCCGGATTCGATTCCTGGCTGAGGTAATATTTTTCGCAATAGAATTAATTATTTACAGATTTTAATATGTCATTCAACATTATTAAGATCGTTTCGAAGATACGAATAAGCATAAAAAATTTGTTAAATTGCTTCAATTTAATTCGTAATATTACTGCGGTATTAAAAAAAAAAAATTACGATTTTGGACATATATAAAATTTTGACTTCTTTATGCAGAAATAATTATTAATACTAATTTTTAAACAAATGTTTTTAGTTCATTTAAGATGGTTGACAATTATGTAACTAAAAAACTTTGGACGAAGTCGATTGGTCAATTTTTGAGTTATCTTGCACGCCAATTTCGAAAAAGTGGTTTTGAGAAAATTGTATTTAAAGTTTTCAATCGAAAAGTAGTGATTTCGTCAACTGACCGCTAATCTGCTATTCCAAGCTGATATAACAAATCTTCCGCTTCCTCATAAAACTCTTTTTGCTGCGTTAGTTGCAATCTACGAACTATATGAGCCTTTTTCATGTTGCTTAATCGGTGCCGTTTCTGTTTCGTAACTTGCTGCTCGTAATTGTCGACAAATATTTAACAATATTGGCCAATATTTAATTTCAGCAACTACATTACCTCTAAAATACCAGAATAGCCTTCATTGAAGACACATGAAAGCATTGAAGGCCGCGGCAACGAAAGCGGCGATTTCGATAATCTTTGCGTCAGAATAAGTGTTTTGGTGTGAGTCGCCAAATGGTGGAATTAAAATTCTCGTTTGAATTTTGCTCTCTTTGAAAACAAATATCTACTAAAGTCAATAATGACATACTAGGAACTGAGAAGCGAAGTACAATAGGCGCTCTTACCATGCGCGTTGCATATATCTGCGTGACTTGTACTCGTTTTTCAGCTGTAATTACAAAAATATTTTGAATTTCGGTCTAAAACTTTACGAATATGTTTTTAAAGATACTAGTAATTAAAGAAAAAAAAAAGGAATGAAAATTTTGACTCTCTAAACCAGGTTTCTTCTTTAAGGGGGGAAACCACAGTAGAGCACGAAAAAGTAAGTATATTTTCGG
>NW_011627052.1:86783-114340 GCF_000204515.1 Acromyrmex echinatior | reverse complement strand
CATCCACATAACGAAAATAAAAAGATGAAACAATATTTAATTATTCGTGGTAATAATTTCTTGTTCTAAATCTTGTAAAACTATGTTCGCCAGTATAGGGGGACAAAGGAGAACCCATTGGCATGCCAAAAATCTGTTTAAATATTTTTTTATCAAAATTAAAAAATGTGGAATTAATTATAATCATAATTGCTTTGATAAACTCATGTAAAAGAATCGAAGTCTTATTCTCAATAAAATTCCACCTACGTTCAATGCTTTTTGATACTAATTCAGTCGGAATATTCGTGTACATGAAGACCACGTCAAATGATAATACTGAAATTTTTATCAATTGCTTTACCATTGAGTTTATTTATTAAATCTAAGCTGTTTTTAACATAACTAAAATTTTTTATATTATTATTGTCAATGATTTCTTTTAAGAAGGTCGCCAGTGGATAAAAAGCACTGTTAATACAACTGACAATTAATCTTAGAGGGTGACCTTTTTTATGAATTTTTGGCAGTTCATAAGATCTCGGAAGTTCGCCGTCCGACATACAATTTTTTGTATAAATTTAAATCAATGTACCCCTTGTTTTTCCAATTTTTTAGTAAATTACCAATTTCCACAGTTATTTTATTAGTAGGAACTTTTTTTATTGAATTGTATGTAGTCTGATCATTGAGAATCTCATGCATTTTTTCTTTGTAACTATCTCGACTCATAATTACAGTGGTACTGCCTTTATCCGCTCTAGTAATTAAAATATCCGGATTCTCTGAGATGAATCGCTTAACCTCCTTTACACCTTCATGTAAAATTGTATTTTCATGCTCTTCTTTTATATGTTTTAAAATTATGACCACGTTAGTTTTCAAGATATTTTAATTACACGAGCATTAACATGTGTAAATTAACGCAATTTTTTGATTTTATCAAATTTAATTTTGGATTACATGCATGTTTGCTTCTGAAGAAATATGTAAGAACTTACAGAGCGAATATATATACAAGAGTACAAATACAATTCTTAAAAACGTGTGTAAAGGAACGTCTAATTCCTATTCATATGTACAGAAAATTCATATCACACGAAAAGATAATAATAAATTGTTCCATTCTTCGAAAGAAAGAATCGACAATCGCAAACACAATTTTATCTTCAAATATTTACGTGTAGAATTACAAGAAGCCTATAAACATCTTGGACAAACAAAATCTTAATTGTTCAGCATTTGTAGAAAAATTGAAAAAATTATCTACCTAACAATATAGCGCATTCTTTCTTTCGAAGACAGGAAATTAACTTCGACATTATGTGGCAAAAAGAACAAAATAGAATTGCCAAAAAAATCTCTTATTTGCTAAATATATTCGCCAAGAAATATTGAATATCAATAGTATTAACTATAATATTATGGACTCTGAGATGAATGGTGATATTTCTTGTGCACCTTTAAAATTAAAAACAATTTCAACTAAAATTACGAATTCTAATACAATTCATTCATCATATAATATTAATATTACTCCTGATAGATATAATGAAAAATTTGATATACGGAATACTAACGAACAATGGCTGATAAATCTGAGTAATGCCAAAATTTCAGAAAAAGCCATAGTCGTATTACAATTAGGTCAACAGTTAAAATTTACTTAACAACGTGGTTAGTAAGGACAGTATTACACGTGAGTTCATCAAACACGTGGAATATAATCTTTTTAGAGCTGACGATGAAATGCGTAAAAATGTTAGGAATGAAACTGTCCAAATTCTTAAATCGATTAAAAATTGTAACATTAAATATGTTGAAAATACAATTTTACATGAAGGTGTAAAGGAGGTTAAGCGATTCATTTCAGAGAATCCGGATATTTTAATTACTAGAGCGGATAAAGGCAGTACCACTGTAATTATGAGTCGAGATAGTTACAAAGAAAAAATGCATGAGATTCTCAATGATCAGACTACATACAATTCAATAAAAAAAGTTCCTACTAATAAAATAACTGTGGAAATTGGTAATTTACTAAAAAAATTGGAAAAACGAGGGGTACATTGATTTAAATTTATACAAAAAATTGTATGTCGGACGGCGAACTTCCGAGATCTTATGAACTGCCAAAAATTCATAAAAAAGGTCACCCTCTAAGATTAATTGTCAGTTGTATTAACAGTGCTTTTTATCCACTGGCGACCTTCTTAAAAGAAATCATTGACAATAATAATATAAAAAATTTTAGTTATGTTAAAAACAGCTTAGATTTAATAAATAAACTCAATGGTAAAGCAATTGATAAAAATTTCAGTATTATCATTTGACGTGGTCTTCATGTACACGAATATTCCGACTGAATTAGTATCAAAAAGCATTGAACGTAGGTGGAATTTTATTGAGAATAAGACTTCGATTCTTTTACATGAGTTTATCAAAGCAATTATGATTATAATTAATTCCACATTTTTTAATTTTGATAAAAAAATATTTAAACAGATTTTTGGCATGCCAATGGGTTCTCCTTTGTCCCCCTATACTGGCGAACATAGTTTTACAAGATTTAGAACAAGAAATTATTACCACGAATAATTAAATATTGTTTCATCTTTTTATTTTCGTTATGTGGATGACATTGTGTTAACTGTACATAAAGAAAAGGTTGAAGGAGTTCTAGAATTGTTTAACTCATATCATAAAAGGCTTAAATTTACTGTTGACTTTGGCGATGAAAACGGCATAAATTTCCTAGATGTTAAATTAATGAGACAAAAAGGAAATATCATCTTCGATATTTATAAAAGACCTACTGATTCTGGGAGATATTTAAACTATTCGTCGAATCATCCGTTAGCACATAACAGGGGAGTAATTATTGGGCAATTTGATAGAATTCTATTTTTGTTCCACCTTAAATTTCATGAAAAAAACATCTCTGAATTAATTCACACGCTTTTAAGTAATGGTTATCCTTTAAAGTTCATATTTTCAACAATAAAAAATAGAATAAAAACATCGGCAAATAGAACTAATTTAGATCAAAATCGCGAAGAAATTAATAATGAATATGATTCTAACGTTACTTCAAAAAAATTTTTCACGATACCATACTTGGGCAAAGTATCTGAAAAATTCAAAAAACTTTCACATGTTCATAGTTTTAATATAGCTTATAAACCTATGAATAAAATGAATACATTTATTAAGACGGGAAAGAATTCTTTGCCTAAGGATGACCAATGTGGAGTAGTCTATAAAATCAATTGTTTAAACTGTGAATCGTCCTATGTTGGCCAAACTAAAAGGAAATTAAAAACTCGGATAAAAGAACATAAGGCTGACATAAAAAAAACCTTCTTCCGAAATTTCAGTGGTTTCACGTCACCGTTTGAATGAGATGCATGAATTAGATTGGGATAATATAAGAATTTTAGATACAGAACAATCGTTAATGAAAAGAAGAATTTCGGAAATGATACATATAAAAAGACAAACAAGAGGTATCAATAAGCAAAGTGACACGGAAGGTTTGCCTGATGTTTATCTTCCTCTTCTTAAGAAGGATCTCTCTTTCTTTTAATAAATAATTCTAGAACTTTCTAAACTGTTGACTCAGATATATAAATAGTGGTAAAATCAGATATATAAGTAGTGGTAAAATACATGATATGACAAATAACAACACATAATGTCACGACAAAATTCTAATTGCAAAAGAGGTACTTGAGATTCATCGTTTAGTTTTTTTGCTGTAAAACAGGTAACGATTCTATTTCTTTATATTCCGACTAGAAGATATTAATGATATAAAATTTTATTTAAATTAGAATCTGGAAATTCTTGTTCCACACTTTTCGTGATATGACAATTGGCGTTGTAACATTATTGTATGAAGCATTTTCACATAGAAAAGAACATGTTTATTTAATTACAACACCCGACTGTTGAATTTAATGTCAACTAGATGTAACTCTGCGTTTTAAGAATATTAGTAAAATAGATTTCGCAAATATACGTAATACATCCCGATATGCATCATTCCCGGCGAAAAAATTAGCCAGATGCTCCTGCATCAGTCCCTGGCCGATGCCAGCGATGAAGATTCGGTGCGCTTCCACTATTTTTTAATGTAAAAGTAAATAGAATTTTAGGTTACAACAACCGTCGTTTCCACCAAGAACTTCCAAACGCGATTGAATACCGCCGATCGATATTCTTCCTCGCTCAAAATGTCGATCGGTGGAAATTACCGAATACTGTCGTAATAAACCGAGTAGGCGCAATTCGGATATATAAAGTGTCCTAAAATGATCGCCAAATTATTGAATTACTGAAGATGGCCAGATTGTGGCCGAAACGTTTAATGTTATTGTTTTAATTAATGTAATAATAATTAAATATCACAAACTATAACTTGTGCTGTGGTTTTTTATGCTCTTCTTTTTATATGTTTTAAAATTATAACCACGTTAGTTTTCAAGATATATAAAAAAAAAGTTAGATTTATAATAGAAATATATCAATTAAATATTTTAATCCCAAGCTGAAATTATAAATTTGGAAACCTGTCGCCATAACAATGATTCTATGATGTTTAACTATCACTGATGCGGCAATAGCGAAGGAGCAACCACTCAGAAAATAAGTATATAACTGGACTTCGAATTTCAATACTTTACCGGACTTCACGGGCTGTCACGGACTTTATTGGAATTCAACGAACTTCGCGGGACTTCGAGGAATTCATAGACTTTGTTGGACTTTACTGGAATTTATTAGAATTCGTCAGACTTTATCTGACTTTAAGAAATTCATGAATTCACTGAACTTTATCGGACTTCATAGGACTTCACCGAACTTTATCGAAATTCGCGGAATTCAACAGACTTTTGACAGATTGTACACCGGAATTCAAGAGTGGTTATTCCCTCGGACAATACTCTAAATATTTTTCCAAGTGGTAAGTGTTGGCTTGGGAAATTATTAATTCAATTAATTTTGAGTGCCTAAAAGAGCCGGACGACAAGTCCAGATTAAAAGCATCAAATATTTAATCGAACTGAACTTATTTTAAAGTACCAACTTTTTCCCATTTTTCAAAAATTTTATCGATTCCAATCCGAGATCCATTCAATAACTTTTTGTATTAATAATGTAAATAAAATAATAATAAAATAAGGGGCTTCTATAAGGTGATTGTAATGACCTGATAGGTCATTATAATTAACCTTATTTTATTGTGTGAAATTTATATGAACGGTTTATCTAATATTTTTATTGTAATTAACCTTAATAAAATTAAAATAATGATATAAACAAGAATAGTAAAATTATTCAAGACTATAAAATAATAAAAATTTAATTTTAAATTAACTATCTTAATTATAAAATAATAAGAAAAGTGACCTTCGTCATCTTAAATAAAAATTCAGTTCTGTTCGAGTAAATTGCTCAATACCTGGCTCAAGTTCGGATAAACTACTTAAATGTTTTGACTCAAAAACGAACTTATTTCCAAATATAATAAATAGTCACGATTTGTGACAATGTTATTCGTTAACGTGTAATAATGGAATAAAAGGTTTCTAATACAAACTTTCGAGTAAAATAGATTTCGCAAATATACGTAATACATCCCGATATGCATCATTGCCGGCGAAAAAACTAGTCAGATGCTCCTGCATCAGTTCCTGGCCGATGCCAGCGATGAAGATTCGGTGCGCTCCCACTATTTTTTAATGTAAAAGTAAATAGAATTTTAGGTTAGAATAGCCGTCGTTTCCACCAAAAACTTCCAAACGCGATTGAATACCGCCGATCGATATTCTCCCTCGCTCAAGATGTCGATCGGTGGAAATTACCGAATACTAATAACTCGTAATAAACCAAGTAGGCGCAATTCGGATATATAAAGTATCCTAAAATGATCGCCAAATATTTCATGGGCAGGTAAAGCGGACTAAACTGAATCGAAAAATCCTCTACCATTTTGCAACTTTCCCAACAGTTAACGAGATATTAATTCTTAAAGATAGCCAAATATGCGCGCCCTACTATTATCAAGACTTTATCAATTTGACCTTGGATGGCGCCTCCAAGGTCAAGTCAAGATTAAATCAATTTTTTTAAACGAAACATCCTATTTTTGATTTTAGAATAGCTAAGGTCGAGAGTTTTTCAAAATACAATATAATAAGGCCTCTTTTTAATCAATAGTTTTCAAGTTATGAGAGTTGAAAGTTACGGAATCGCTGGCATTAGCATTATCTAAGGTATTACGTAGAGATTGCCTGACAGGATTTATGAGTCATGTATGTGCCCGCGAATGTCTGTATCTCTATCTCCTCCCTCCTATCCTTTCCTTCTCCCCCCCTTTCTCTCCTACTCTTTTCCATCCCCTCTCCCTCATTCCCATCCTTTCAACAAAGCTGGAAACTACATAAGCTAGAGATCTCTTCTGTCAAATTCATTCTTTCTGTAACCTGCGATTAAGAAGATATACTTTTTCGTGATACTTTGTTCTGAGATTGCTTATCGCCACATAGTTATCTTTGTTTATAAAGTATTTATTTAAAATATTTTATAATATTTACTAAACAGAAGCATATACCCATTTTAATAATGCGAGGATGGGATGATCGTAGGAGGTCTTACGCACATGTGACAGAACTTTTCAATCAAACTTTTAGGAATGAGGACAATGGTGTATCTAAATCGACTGTTATTCGTACTGTACTACTACGTTTTGAAGAAATTGGTTTTCTAAAAGACAAGGTAGACCAGCAATAGCGACAAATCCTGATAAAAGATTGAATGTTCTACAGTCTTTTATCGAAAATCCGCATAATTCAATTCGCAAAGTTGCACAACAACACGACATCGATCCTATATCAGTTCATAAAATTCTAAAAAAGGAGAAATTTCATTCATATAAGATCCATCTAGCGCAGGAACTATGTAAAGATAATTTTGATCGTCGCAACGTGTGAGCTCGAATTTTAAATGAAATTATGAATTATTGAATTATTGGGCCTTTCTTTATTGAAGGTAATTTAAATGCTGACAATTACTTAGCTTCAAGATGAAATAGTTCTGGCAATCCGCTCATCAAAACTTCAATGATATTTGGTTCCAGCAAGATGGGGCGCCACCTCACTACAGTTTACGAGTACGCCATTATCTGAATGAAGTTTTTCCGAATAGGTGGATAGGAAGAAGGGGTTACATTGAATGACCAGCACGATCGTCTGATTTAAATCCACTCGACTATTTTTTATAATGATATTTAAAGGGAAAAATTTATATAATACTAAACCTCGAAATCTTAATGATTTACGTCAACGAAAAATGAATTTAGAATCATGCCTCGCGAATTTTGTAGAAATGCAGTCTTAAGTTTTTATAATTATCTAGCACATTGTCAGACTACGGAGGGACATCAATTTAAGTATTTGCTATAGTATGTAATATTTTTTTAACCCTAACTCGCATACTGAGATATGACGTATCTAATGAGATTTTTCACATTGCAATTCAGACTTTAACTTTTTATGATATAATTTAAGAATAAAATATTTTTTGTTTTTTTGTTTTATCTTTGTTTATTTGTTCTTGTCTTTCTCTAGAGATATCAATTTTGCATGTGATAAGTTAAAAATATATTTTCTATTCAGAGATATAACTTGACGAAGTTCCCGTTTCAGATCCCGGTGGAGTCTAGCCGAGAAAGTAATTATAAACTGCTAGGTAAGGCGAGCTGGGTTAAAGAAATGACAAATGCTCAAATGAATGACAGTTGATTTAGATATATCATTGTCTTTATTTCTAAAAGATTGATTGAAAAGTCTTGTCGCTTGCGTAAGACCTCCTATGATCACCCCATCCTCGCATCATTAAAGGAGATACGAGCACCTTAGCTTAGGTAATGCTAATGCCGCGGCGGTTTAGAAACTTTCAACTCTCATAACTTTAAAAGTACTGATTAAAAAGAGGCTTTATTATAGTGTTTTGGAAAGCTCCCAACTTCAGCTATTAGATTCTAAAATAAAAAATAGGATGTTTCGTTTAAAAAAATCGATTTGATTTAACCTTGGTGACGCTATCCATGATCAAATTGATAAGGTTAGTCAATAAATCATTTTCAACCCTACTTTTGTATAAAACATTTTTCTCAAAAATGATTACTTTTCAAGATATTTAAGGGATCCGGGATTTTTTCTACTCTATCTTGTAACAATAATAAAGAGAAAAAATTTAAGTGAAGAAAGTTATGTTTAACAAATCTATTTTTTTTTTACAACAAACGAAATTTAGCAAAAATCAAACGTTATGTGGTATAAGAATACTCATTAAAATTCTGTTTCTTCTTCATTGAAGTTTACTTTTTGCTTGTCACAGACTAATAATATGTAAGAATTTTTCCAAAAAAGGGGAAAAAATGGGAAAGATTAAATTTGATTTACCTACAATAAGAATACTATAGTGTTAAAAACTTGTGACAAAAACTTTTCCGAGATGACGAAAATGAGAGGAAAGGATTTTTCTTAAAGTGAGTGATAGTGGGAGTAAAGCTTATGTGAGAGGAAGGGAGTTAATTTTATATTGTTAAGGTAATGTCAAGGTTAGAATGTTGTCGTAATTAGAAAATTTTTATCGTCTCCCATTCTGAGCATTTTTCAAGAAAATCTCTTTATGTAAAAGGAAAGAAACCAATCGGCAAAATTGTCAAAATTTACTAACTAACCTTGGCGTAGCTAAAAATTTTTATTGATTCATCCTTCTTTAGAAATTTTCATGTACACTATTACCGTATAAATAACACGTAGCGAGTAAGGTAAGGATTAATTTTACGTTGAGACTGTCAAGTGTTGATTTGCGTTGGAAAATTACAAAGTTCATTAGTTTTGTATGCAATAAAAATGACGCTTTGCTTGAGAAATTCTTTATCATCGCCTGCTTTGAACCAAAAATTACAGTTTGATAAAGTTGTTAGATAATGACGAAAAGAATTATTCTGTTTTCGAGAGTTTTCGCGGATGAGTGTTTCATACATTATTGTGTATTATGCACAAGTTGGACATTGCGATGATAATGCGAGATTGCTGGATAATCTCGAATCATTTAGAAGTACGCAAATGCTTCGATCATGAAGAAGACGTTGGAGGGTACACAGCCGACTTCAAGCATTGAGTTGGAGATAAGCAACATAATATATTTTTGAAATAAATCAAAGAAAATTTCACTAAAAGTTTGCTTTAGATTCTAATATTTGTTTCATAATTCCGAATTGCATTGTAAACCGTGCGATTCCGCATCGTGGGGGACATCCGATAGGCCGACACAGTTTGAGGCAACGACGTCCAGCCGAACAAGTGATTAATGAAGTCGTATCAACACGTAAGGTGGAAAATAATAATAAACATGAAAATAATAAACACGAGGTTGGCGATAATTTTAATTTCATAGAGTTACGTGATGTTTTAGAAATTTTGGCATTCTCGGAAAAGAGACAAGTTTCGCGATACGACCAATATTCGAAGGCGCAAATACCATTTGCTGGCTAGAAAACGCGTCCCACAAAATCTACGTATGCGATACGTTCATGGAAACAAGGCGATTATATGGGAATATCGTTCGATTTAGCGAATCTAGCGCATGTCCGGTAGAACTATCGTTTCGTCCGGTACGCGATTTAACTTCCAAGTACATACGGGGGCTCTAAGTTCAATAGTTCAAAGTATCGGTGAAATCGATACCGATTTGCGATGTACGCGTTTTCAACATTGCGGCACCTGCGGGTCGTGGTAAGGCAAATTGTTTAACACGCAAATACATAGCAAAACGCTCAATTTTATAATTAGATAATTCGAATAATTTGTGTTTTCCACGTTTCCTTATAATGCTACGAGTACATTGCGAATGTGGAAATCTACATATGGACGAATTCCATAAAAAATGAAATTGCATAAAACGACAGAGTTCCTCGTTATAATCCGAATTAGCGAAAGAATTAACGAGAAAAATAGCTAGCAATGGGTATCGGTTCGTTAAATTACTGAAGCGATGCGGTAGCAAAGAATGGTGTTCTATAGGACTCAACAAATTTTGACGATAACACAGTCGTTAAGTTAGCGAGATTTGTCTGTTATCGAAGCAAGGATTTCGGGACCTCTAGTTAAGTTGTAACGACACTCCGCGATAACATACATATGTAGTATTGCGTAGTATCGAAGTGTTGTACCATGCTTTGAAATTATTATTGATATACTAAAGTATAAGAGGTAAGCACCGTATTTAAAATAACTTAATTTTTCTTCTTATTCATATATCTATTTGCACCATTAAATTATTGACAATGAAAAGTGAGGTTATGTCATTTATCATGAAATGATCGTTGTATAACACTATTTTGAATAATGATTAACTATATATATTTTAAGAATATTTCTAATTTAAAAAATAGGAACATAATAGCTATCGAATTTCTCGCTTGGGAACTTACATACTGCAAGAAAGAGAGAGTACTACGACAAATGGAAAGGCGCATAGAACGGAGAATATTGAGAGACGCACAGAATCCATTTGATTTCCCTTGCAATGAATTCATGCATTTTTCGCATAAGTCCAGATCTTGCAATGGAATTAACGAATTTGTTAAGACCTGACCTCATTTTTAAGATTTTTTTTTTTACATACAAAGAAGTGCGCAATTCAAAATCGGGTCTTTGGGCTTTTTTATTTACATATTAAAGACACTGAACATATTTTTTGTTTTTGAAAAATCATCATGGTTTATAAAATAAACGCCGTCAAAAGAGGCCGCTAGCGTCGCGTATGTCTTGCTGGTGTACACGATTGTGGCTGACTGGAGTGATCTAAAGCAAAAATACAAATTGGTTCTTAATCTGTGATAGTTTAGCTAAGGTAGTACCGGTGGATTTTAAAAAATATCAATTGTTGAGAAAATGGCGCGACTTTGAAAAAAAAAATCGAATTTTCGCCTAAAAATCTGACATAAAATCGATTTCCAAAAAAATCTAGTGATTCTTTTTAAAAAAGGCTAGGTAGTACCATAAAGGCACCCATGCTGAGTATAAAGATATTTGATTTTTGTCGATCGGATAAAAATTGTGGGCGTTGTGATGTACACCAGTTTGAAAAATAGTGTTTTTCAGAAAACGCGTTTTAAGTTTTGGTACGAGAAATCTTGCAATTATTAGCTTATTACCTTAATCGGCAATGCCTGGCCCGTACAATTGTCCTTCCAAATTAAGGTCCTCATCATCTTTGACCTTTTTATTGGACATGTCAAGTCTCCAAGCTGCTTTAGCTTCCGCAGTCATGGCGCGCTCGGCTGCGCGGATCCGCCGTTCATCGGTTTTTATGCAAAAGTTGTAGCAGGTGGTACCGATCGTTAAGTTAAGAACTTGCATAATTTCCAATACACTTTTTAGGCCATCGTTGAAATTGCAAATATTGCTGCTTGCAATGGAATTAACGAATTTGTTAAGACCTGACCTCATTCGCCAACATTCTATTGGTGTCTCCTAACATACAAGTAATTATTATATTCTCACGTGACAATGCTTCTTGATTCATACTGATGCTAAATAAAAAATTAAGCTATTTTGAAAAGCAAAATAACAAGATAACGATCAAAACGAACATAAAAGTTGTGAAATTACAATAAAAATATATATGTGAGATACAATATTATTCAATTCTTATACATTAAAACGACTCACAGAGTTTTCTTCAATTAACAATACAATTAACTTAATAATCTAATCGCAAATTAAAAAACGAAACTAATGACATAATTGTATATAAGAAACTAAAATGTTATCCCACCATGTTCATAAGAGTATCGTTATGTATGTTATACTAAATTGTCGTTCAAGGGCGAGAATCACGTTAAGTCCAAAGAGAGAAGTCAAATGGTAAAAAATAGTTTGAGAACGAAATTTATTAAAATTATTTATTAAATTTAAGAATTGTGATGAAAAAGAATTAAATGTATCGAGTAGTCATTATTGCAAATAAGTCATTATTTGAAACAATGTTTGAGTTAATTTATTTTATGTACACACTGTAAAATAATGTTACTTTAAAAAATGTAAAGTTTATAGTTCGCAAGAAAGGGATATTTGTAATTTCAAAAAAAAAAATGCTAAATAAACTAGTACTATATAAAAATCATTTTATAGATATTGTTTATATACAATATTTTTTTCATAATTGTTTAGACACTTAATTCTATTTGAAGCCATTCATTGTTTCCCAAACTTATCATTGAATATTCAGTTAGCATTCGGGAATTTATCTTCGGAAATGTGTCCATATCTTTCTCTATTATTTGATCTTGGATGCGTTGTGCTATAGCATGAGGTCCTTGTCTGATTTCATTTCTACCTTGCCTAACTTGTATTGTCATATCAACATTAGCTTCATTTTCAACATAGAAGTCATCTATAGATAGGTGATAGTGAAGTATGCTATGCAATATGGCATTAATGATATATCCAGCAAACATTAGATACATTAACACACGTTGGTACGAGAGACATCTCCACATGTTTCTAAAACAACTGAAAAATCGCTCGATCACGTTTCTTGCTTTGCATAAATCAATTGTATACTGAAATTGCCGATTTCCTGCAGAATATGCCTTGCGGCAAGAGTGTCATGAGCCACGGTTCAAGTGGATATCTGGAATCACTTGTTGGGATTTTAATCATTCTATTAAAATGTACGTTGCGAAACTAAAAATATATTCATACAAATAAATCTAGTATATCATGGATTATTAGAAAATGTAACAAACTTCATTTGTAACAAACTTCAAACTTCCTGTACAGTCGTAGACATTTATTGATTAACCACGTTTGACGCCTGCTCATCGTAGTGAAATTGCATGGCTTGACGGATTCATATGAAGGAATCGTTTCTTGCCCCTGGTCATCTTACATCGATATTGAACAATCTCATGTTTTGATCTACTATCTGAAAGTAAATAAAATTATTATTAAAGGTTAAGTAAAAGTTTCTGATACTAACGTACATTACAAGTCAAGTTACTCACAGCTTGCACATTCAACGAATGATTCCCATGATGAGATTTACAAATGCTTCTTCATGTTCTGTTGGACCTAAAATGTTAATGAAGGAATGCAATCAATTGCTCCAATTGCTCCTTCGAATGGCTGCGATGCATTACGAATTTTGTACGTGTCTCTTGATGTGCTTCTTGTCGTGGAAAATTGTACCCAATGATGCAAGAGCTGCTGGTTAATCGAAGTTGTCACTGCATGGAGACATCGGCTAACTACTAGTTAGCTAAAGTTGAATTAGTTTTTGATAACTGTCATGTGCATAGAACTGAATTGTTATCAACGTCTCCAAATAAATGTACAATAAAAATAACTTAATAACAATAATATAAAACGCTCGATTATTTGAAAAACAAAACAACAAGATAACGATCAAAAACGAGCATAAAAGTTGTTGGATTACAATAAAAATATATATTTGAGATACAATATCATTCAATTCTTATACATTAAAATGTTTCGACTCGCAGAGTCTTCTTCAGTTAACAATACAATTAATAATTGTATAATAATAATAATTGTATAATAATACAATTATTAATTGTATTGTTAACTGAAGAAGACTCTGTGAGTCGAAACGTATAATAAACGTATATTTTAATGTATAAGAATTGAGTGATATTGTATCTCAAATATATATTTTTATAAAAAATATATATATCATTCTTTTGTTCTTTAATACAGATCATCTCCGTTATATCAATATCTTGTTATAATTATGTTCAATGTCTAATATTTTTGTATTTTCCCAATCAAACATGTGATCGTATTCCAACATGTGATTAGTGATAACAGAATATCTGGATAGATCCAATTTTGTATTGTTACAATGTTCTTTAATTCTCTTTCGCAATTTTCTTCTGGTTTGGCCTACTTAAGAGGTATCGCAGTTTTTACAATCAATTCTAAATATTACATGATCTGTAAAGGCTGAATTCCTTTTGAACTTTAACAAACTTATTAAGTTTGTTAATCGTGCGATGACGAACTAATGTCATTGATTTATTATTAAATATTGTTGTTGCCTTTTCAGTAATATCTTTAAGGGTGACAATCGAATTTGATCGAAGTCGATAAAATCGATTTTATATCGTCCTTATACTCTCTAGAGGCTTTCAAGCGCTGTGAGTGCTGTGAGCATCCTGCCGACAACAACCGATTAAAACAAAAGTAATCCATATCGATCGAGATTCTTGCACCGAGAATAGGATATTGAAACCGATTGAAAATAAATAAATCGGATTTAATGCGCTTTATACGGATTATATTTTGTGTACAACTTTGCTTCAGCCGTTTTCCTATAGATGGCTTTATGGCGGTAAGTGATGGTTGAAATAAATAAATCATAGACGTCATACAATAAACTTGGACATCTGTCAACCTAACCCTATAGAAACATTAGTCGATTTGTGTCTGCATCATAAAGTTATTCTCGATTGAAAATGTCAGTTTACGAGCCAAATTCTTGTCATTTGCGGGAGGTTTTAATTTTCTGCTTCAATATGAAGAAATCTGCGGCTGAGGTTCATTGAATGCTCTCAAATACTTATGATGAGGCCGCTATTAGTGAAAAAACGTGTCGTGAGTGGTTTCAACGACGGCTTCAAGAACGGTGATTTTGACGTCGAAGATCGGCATAATGGTGGAAGAGAGAAGGTTTTCGAAGATGCAGAATTGGAAGCATTACTTGATCAAGACTTGTGTCAAAATCAAAAAGAAGTGGCACGATCATGGGGAATGACTCAACAAGCCATTTCAAAACGCTTCAAAGTCATGGGAATGATTCAGAAAGAAAATTGGGTGCCGTACGAGTTGAAGCTGAGAGATGTTGAACGGTGTTTGTTTGTTTATGAACAGCTACTTGAAAGGCAAAGACGGAAGGGATTTCTGCATCGTATTGTGACTGGGGACGAAAAATGGGTTCCTTACGATAATCCCAAGCGCAGAAAATCATGGGGAGTTTCCATGCTTCCATGTCGATGGCCAAACCGAATATTCACGGCTCCAAGGTCATGCTCTGTATTTGGTGGGACCAGCTCGGCGTAGTGTATTATGAGCTGTTAAAACCGACTGAAACAATCACAGGCGATCAGTATCGAACGCAATTGATGCGTTTGAGCCGAGCATTGAAAGACAAACGGTCGCAATACAACGAGAGACACGATAAAGTGATTTTGCAGCATGACAATACTCGATCCCATGTTGCGAAAGTGGTCAAGACATACTTGGAAACGTTGAAATGGTAAGTCCTACCTCACCTGCCGTATTGCTCCCTCTGACTATCACTTGTTTCGATCAATGGCACACGGCCTGGCTGACCAGCACTTCCGGTCTTATGAAGAAGTAAAAAATTGGATCAATTCGTGGATCGCCTCAAAAGATGACCAATTTTTTCGACGCGGGATTCGTACGCTGCCCGAAAGATGGGAGAAAGTAGTGGCCAGCGATGGACAATACTTTGAATCATAAATGTATAACCAGTTTTTTACAATAATCGAATTTCGGAAAAAAAAACGACGGAAGTAAAGTTATACATCTAATAATTGAATCATATAAATCTGATTCAATCATAAATTCTCCTATTCCTTGAATGAAAACAAAATCGTATTTAATGCAATTTTTTGTTGTAACCAACAAAAAGTAATTCTATTCAATCGGAATTTCTTCGATTTTGCAGACGATAATGAAATTTTAATGGAACGAGAATCTGATTTTGCCATGATTAGCAAAATATCCGATTCAGTCGGAATGTCTCCCAATGAACAGTTGAAAATTAAATCGGATTTAATGCAACGTAAATCCGATTTTATCGTGACTGACAAAAATAGTTCGATTCAATCAGAATTTTTCCAATTTTTCGGTAAAAATTAAATTGTATATATTTTTATTTGTAAAATTTTATTTTCATCATTACAAATACAGCTAATAGAAACCAAAATATAAAATAATATACGAATGAAATAATATATTAGATGGTACGCCCTAAAATTGAATAATGCACTTAGCATGTATCAAACAAGAAAATGTGTATACATTTGTACGTGTATAATTTTAATAAATACAGGTTTTTTGAAGAAATAAAAAAGATACGAAAAAATGTTTCAAACAATATAGGCAAGCGGTTTATCCCCGAAAAGTCGCTTAGAAAATGCATCAACTGACCGATCAAAGGTTCTAGCGATTGAAAATGATTGGATTCGATTCCTGATATTATTCTGCGAAAAAACATCTACATACACTTTATTTTTTTAAGTGAGCGTTAAAAAGTTATAATTTTTTGTTTAAAAAATCTAAACTTTGAACAGAAATTCCGAAAAAATTCTTTAATTTCAATTAGATCAAAATGAATTTGTCTCTTAGACTTTTTTGATAAAATCAATAGTTTTCGAGATAAAAAATGTCAAAACTTAAGTTAAAACGACGTTATTGCTATCATATGTATAAGACATGAACAAATATTAGTATTGAAACAAATTCGTATAATAATCGTAAATTGCAGGTATCAAATAGTTAGTATATTCTGTTTTAAAGTGTAAAATTTCCAATAATTTTTTCATCATTTGTTGATCTATTCCATTCGGATCATTTATACATTGTTTTAGGTAATAAATATTACTTTCAATGCAAAAGTAGATGATATCCAGTAGATAGATGTCCAATAGATAGACAGAGCATCCATTTTTTAACCGATTCAACTATGTGCAATAGAGTATGAACATTAAATGTCATATATTTTGCTCCATAATATTATATATTTCGTAATAGCTTACAAATTTTATTAGATCGTACTCGCATTGCGATAAATCATCAGTTATCTCTGTTTTTAATAGCGTGAATAAACTTTTTATAAATAACAAGTAGTGATCAAATGCTTCTTTATACAAAATAGAATGTAGCTGGTAAAGGCTATGTAGTAAAGCATAATGGAAAAGTTTACCGAGCATATAAAAAATATATCTTTAACGGTCGAATTTTTCACAGTACAAAATACCAGAAAGCTCAATGAACAGATGATACAATAATTCAATTAAATTCTGGAGAATAAATATTGGATATCATTTTAATAGAAAACAAAAGTCATTTTAAATTAGCAAAGATTGTAATATGTTCTAATAGGCTTTTCGAAGTTTTACTCATAGAAATGATTGAATCTGTAGATTTTGTAAACTACACAGTAATTTCTATCAATAATGTACAAAATAAGACAATTCATATCAACGTAGGCCGTTCTATATTTATGTAAATCACCCAATGATTTTGAAATTCAATAAATATAAATATTTGTAATATATATATTTTATTTTATTTAACATCTTATTTTATTTATTGATATATTCTTTGGTAATTATTTAGGATAGCATACTTCACCTAAAATCTTAATGAAAATATACTCATTCGATGCGTTTTTACTCAAAATGAAAGAATCTGGCAAAAAAATGCGGCGGTCAGCTTCGTAAACCGAGATATTAAGCGTTAAAGTTCGAGATTTTAGAAGTTAAGATATCTGTCATTCCGACTTAGGTTACATTTGGAAACACTCACTGGTGTGCCACTAATACACACCAGCTGTTCGGAAATACTTATGTGTACCATACTCGATGTGCACTAGTTCGAGAGATCGTTCGGAAACGTCGAGAGAATTACACCGTACCACTAAATCATCCGTGCGAAAAGCAAGAGGAGTCAGTGTGAGTCGGTGTGTTATGGTCGCAGCACAGACTTGCATAACATATAATGCATAATACATAAGGGAATCGATCAATCGAAATTCTTCTTTTCCATGGAATGAGAGAAAAAGACAATTATATCGCGTTCTTGGGTCAAAAAATTTTGAACAGTTATATTAATCTAGAAAATTTGTCTAAATTTTATTATTTTTTTATTTATTTTTATTCTAACTTTCTTTTTATAGCTCTGCCTTTAATAATATTATATTTTACGCACAGAATACAACAGATTATTTGTATAAATGTTGTAAAATTGTACGTGTCCAGTACTATTTAGAACAAAACTAACTGTTCTACGATTGACAATAAGTCTCGCAGAAACTATTATAATAGATCTTTGGACATGAAGTAATATTCAGCATCTAAAGTTTTATATCACTGATGTCAATTTTCTTTAAGGATTTACAATAATAAGGCCGGTATTCATAGTCGAGTCGTATTTCAAGACTGTCTTAAATAATGTCTTAAGACGCTAATGCAGTTTTCTAATTGGTTCGTGACTTCTTAAGACCGTATTTAAGACGGTCTTGAATATAAGATCTGACTATGAATACCGGCCTAAGAACTGTTACAATCAGAATATGTTAGTTGTCAAACCTATTATGTTGATTCTACAATGAGTCAATAATCGGAAGTCTTAGTCGGTAAAGTTGACTAATAGCCAACTTGTAAGAGTTGTAGAATACTAACGCTGATTGATCAAATTCATCGATTAAGGTTACTAGGCCTTCTACAATGAAATAAGTCATAAATCATAAGTCAGAAACTTGACTACTGTGATTCATTTCTAACTTATGACTTATAATCTATGGCTGATGTATCTATGGATTTATAATCTGACTTATTGTAGAAGGCTCATAAAACTCATTGTAGAATCAGCATTATATTAACTTGAATTTTCACGATGAAAAATTTTATCATTGTCTAAAGTCGATACAGCAACATATAATTATCCGATACAATAGTGAAATGTTTATTAGGTGCCGGTAATCATGGAAGGAATGACTTATACTCTTTCCTCTTTACACTCATTCCATCGTCTTTCTTCATCGATGAATTATTTAGCTCGAGATTATGTATAGGGTTAAACGTGAGTGGTGAGGTGGAATTGAGATGACACGCCACACGTAAGCCATTCAGGAACACTCACCACCCAAAAACACACGATACCCCCACTACTTCTTCACTGAAGTCACCGAAACACACCAATGAGTGATGTTTCCAAACGCAGCTTCGTTGCAGCGCTACATATACATAAGATCTGTTCTTTTCCGAAGAATTCTGAAATAGGTTAGAATGAGACAGTTTGGAGCACTTTCATCTGATTGGTCTATATTTTAGGATCTAATGGAATATGTCAATCAAATGAAAAAACTCACTAAGTAAGTTGTCGTTCTGGAATACATACTTCTCTATTGTAGACTGATTTAATCGTAATACGTAGGCTGCTGGAAAAGTTTCTGCAATCTAATATTTGCAGTAGCGCCAACGTCTTGCTACTATCATATCCGTAAAATTAGACGTTTTTAACCTATAATTCAGTTGACAGTTTGTACTCAAGCTAACTAGTTTTGTTTGCATAGTATTTTAAAAGAAGTTATTTTGTGAGAAAATGGAAATTTCGCGTGAAAATTTTCGGACAGTGATTTTTTACGATTACAAATGTAATCTAACTCCGAAACAATGCATCGATCAGCTTTTGGGAAGCACCATCTAATAGGACTGTTTATAATTGGTTTGCCGAATTCCAGCGTGGACGTATCTTTCTTTGTGACGAATTCCGTGAAGATTGTCCATCCACGTCTGTTGTTGCCACTAATGTTGATGCTGTGCGTGAAATGATTGAGACCGGCATATGACATACCGCGAGATTTAGGCATCCTTAGGCATTGACATGAAAGCAATACGATTTTGCATGATCACTTGAACGTACGGAAACTTTGCAGTCGTTGGATCTCACACAATTTGACCGAGGCTCAAAAACAGGCTCGTGTTAAATAGAGCAAAGAAATGCTCAAGAAATTCAACCGAGGTCGGTCAAATTTAATCTACAACATCTGTTACTGGGGATAAAACACGGATCTATTCGTATGAGCCCGAAAATAAACAACAAACCATCGTTCGGATATTTCAAAATGAACTGAAACCAACAAAAAGTTGTTCGTTCATGCAGTGCTGCCAAGCAAATGATTGCTTATTTCTTCAGTTATACCGGAGATGTGGCAAC
Source organism: Acromyrmex echinatior (assembly GCF_000204515.1). The sequence continues at coordinate 94,292 of NW_011627052.1, read as the reverse complement.
CGTGGCTTTAGAGGATCGAAGGACTGTAAATACTAATTGGTATACAACAATTTGTTTACCAGAAGTCATAAATGAATTGCGTAGAACAAACCAAAATCGTCGCATCATTTTGACAACGCCAGCTATCACAAAGCACGTCAAACCGTTGATTTTTTATCCAATAAAAATGTCGAATTGATGACTCATTGTCCATATTCACCTAATGATTTCTTTTTGTTCCCAAACATTAAAAAGAAGATGCGTGGTGAGCGATTTGAGTCGCCTGAAGCAACTGTAGAAACATTTTGTATACTGATCTCTGAGGTTACAGTCTCAGAGTGATACAAATTCACTGCTAATTCAAAGAATTTGTATGTTTAAAATAGTATATTGTTGTTTTTAAGTGAATTGTTTTTAAAACAGTGACTTGTTATTTTTAAAGCAGTGAATTGTTTTTAAGGCAGTGAATTGTTTTTAAAACAGTGAATTATTGTTTTTAGAGCAGTGAATTGTTTTTAAAATAGTAAATTATTTTTAAAATAGTGAATTATCGTTTTTAAAGTGCTCCAAACTACAACTATCTTACTCTAACTTATAGCACTATTTCAAAATTCTTTGAAAAAGAATAGATCTTATATATATGTAGCGCTGTAGCGAGTCGGAATGACAGATATCTTAAGCTCTAAAGTCTCAAATTTTGACGCTTAATATCCCGGTTCACGAGGCCGATCGCCGCATTTTATTTACCAGATTCTTTCTTTTCTCTTTTTGAGTGAAAACGCGTCGGATGAGTAATTTCATTAAGATTTTAGGTGGGGTATGCTATTCTAAATAATTAGCTATTCTTTATTTTCTTTTGTATTTTAAACATTAATTCATTATTATGTACAAATAAGTTTCCGCTCTTTTTTAATAAAAAATTAATCATTTATTGTGAAAGAACAATACATAATGTTTTATTGATGTAAGTCAAAATGTAAGTGCAAGTTCTTTTTGCGTTTGGCACGAATCTTCATTCAATAATGCTTCCAATTCCGCGTCTTCGTACACTTTCGGCCTTCCTCTACGTTCTTTGTCTTCGACGTCAAATTCACCGTTCTTAAATTTTTGGAACCATTCACGACACTTCTCTCACTTAAGGCAGCCTCACCATATGCTTCTACAAGCAATCGATGAGCTTCAGCTGCAGATTTCTTCAAATTAAAGAAGTAAATCAAAAGTTCCCGCAAATGACGCTTATTCGGCTCAAAACTCAGCATTTTCGCACAAAAAAAAATATATGATGCTGATACAAAATCGCTGGTATTTCAAGATTATGTTGTTGACAGATATCCAACCTTACGATATAATATTTTACATCAGACAATTTTAACCATAGCTTGCTAGTGGCGCCGTCTTTTGTCAAACGGCGGAAACTTATTTGTACATCTAATATTATTTAATGGTATTAATATAACTTATAACAAACGTGGTTTATAAATCAACAAAAAACAAAAAGAAGAGCATAAAACCACAGCACAAGATATTGTTTGTGATATTTAATGTCATTACATTAATAAAAAATTTTTAGACCACAATCTGGCCATAAAATAACAAATATCAGTAAAACGCAAAATTTACATAAATCTAACATTAAATTCAGTCGTCAAAAATATAAATATGTATCAATGTATAATTCTTTTTATTTTGTAAAGATACATTATAAAACGTGGTTGCAGCATCAATTATCATATTGCAAATTGTGTAGAATTTCCAGATTCTAATTTAAAAATTAAATTAACGTTAATATTTTCTAATAATTTTATAAGAATTAACAATTCATTACCTGTTTTAATTTGATTTTTTAAGTATATCATTTCAGAAATTCTTCTTTTGACTAGTGATTGTTGTGTATCTAAAATTCTAATATTATCCCAATCCAATTCGTGCATCTCATTCACTTGATGGCGTGAAACTACTCTCAGAAGTGGATCTTCTTATGTCAACCTTATGTTCTTTGATTTGAGTTTTTAATTTCCTTTTTGTTTAGCCAACATAAGAAGATTCACAAGAAAATGCTTAATATTCATCATTTTGTTTGTAAAACAGGTAACGAATTGTTAATCCTTATAAAATTATTAGAAAATATTAATTAATTTAATTTTTAAATTAGAAATTCTATTCTTAAACTGGAAATTCTTGTTCTATGCAATTTGCAATTTGATAATTAGCGCTGCAACCACGTTTTATGTGCTGGCAAGAGGAAGGTTTTGTTATCTAAATATGGATACTTGTCTTTAAATCTACAGGCTGAGATGACACCAAATCTTCGTTTTCAATAATATCATCCAACTCTTCTAACGATATAAGAAGTTATTCTTCTTTAACAGATGTGTTAAATGAACTTAAATCACATACAGGATCATTATTATTTGCATTATCAGTATTATAAAAATTTACGAAATATTCTTCTTCAAAATTTAATGGCTCTTTCTGCACAGTATATGTAATAATATCTTGTTGCTCCAGATCGACAATGAATTTTCAATAGCCAATGGAGACACAAAACAAGATATATTCGGCTCGCATGCCATTACCCGTCGCGAAAAGTGTCAATGGTATTATCATTCAATCAATAGTAAAATCATTTGAAATGATAAAATTATACGGACTCAATGGCATTATCATTGCCGAATGATTTTACTACTTGAAGCATTCAATAAGAAAATCATTCGGTCAGTGGTAAAATATTTTATCATTGGATATAATCCAATAGGAATATCATATTACTCATTAGTTATTATTGGATACGCATCAATAGGAATATCATTCGATCAGTGGTATGATATTTCGAGATTATTGTCAATAGATTATTGTCAATAGGAATATCATTCGCATTGAAAACTACTCATTTATACAATCCAATGGTGCTTTCAATGGAATTTTAGCAATGGCAATATTTTGCTACTGAAGATTTTACCACTCTGATCGATAATAAAATTTTCAATAGCAAAATGTTACCCCAAATAACCAAGCGTGTGATATCCCACGATTCTCGCACAAAATATCGCTACCGTACTGTTACTGTCACGAGGTGATACGATGTAACTATATAGTAGCAATACAAAAAGTGTACATGACATTATAGTACAACACTGTACCTGTATTGCATACTGTTCAAGTACATCATGATACATAACCCGTATCAATACGGCGTACTATTATCAACAGAAGAGAGACTATGGAGACTCTAGTTAAAGACGAAATACATGATAACTACCCATTAAACATGAAACCTTCAGGCGACATTACATTGGGGAAGAATACATCGTACAAAATGTTTCATTATAAACATTTATGAAATGTTACCTAAAAGTTTTGGTGAAACGTTTTATTTCTAATGTCTGTAAAATGTCGCAAAAACATTACATTTCAGTAATTAAAACTGATATTTGGAACGTTTCATATGAAACGTTGCGTGATGTTTGAGCAACATCTAATTTGTAACGTTATATATTAATCGTTTTGAAATGTTTACGGAACATTTCATTTATAACGTGTCATTAGTAATATTTCAAGATGTTAGTATAACGTTATGTATGAGATGTTTATAAAATATTTATTATATAACGTCACATGAACTTTTCCTGTAAAACAATCATTTTGGAACATTGAAAAATGTTTAGATAACATTACTGAAACCTTCATTGCACAACGTCGTATAAGTATTGCAAATATAACGTTTTATTTGTCCATATAACAAAGGCTGCGTTCCGTTTCACGCATGATGCGCATAATGCATCTTTTATCCTTGTTATTCACCGAATGTTAAAGGATAAATGATGCATCATATCATGCGTGAAACGGAACGCAGCTAAAACATATAATACATAAAGCGCGGTTAGAATGCGCACACGCGACCGTGGCTATAATGGCAGCAACCGGCAACAGCAACTTGAAGGGATTTGTATTCGAACACCATGTTTGTCGGCACGGTTTTTGACCTAGCAACCTAAAGTTGAACGCGGTCACTCCATATATCTTCTTCATTACTTCTATAGGTGAAGTGTTATAAAATATAATATTATCAAATGAAAAGATGCGAGTGATCTACACTTATATATATATATATATATACACACAATAAATAAATATATACGAACATAATAATCCATATAACCTTATTATAATAGGATAGATTAAAGGCATGTTAAAATTCATTATCCAATGAGGCTCTGCAAAAAGATAATATTTATCGTATTTTGCTATGCGCGCGCATACACACACACACACACACGCGCGCGCGCGCGCGCACGCACACACAAGAGTGTTCATTGGTGCCTTCTAGCATATTACAACGAAATAAAATAGACGTAAATTTATTTTATTGAGAAAATTGGAAGTGATGTAACATACATCAAAAGCCTCAAGAGCGAGATAATTTTGTTTGTCTAAGCGCCATATAATCACAAATTCTCCTTGTTATAAGAGATAGAGTGCGTGTGTGCTTTACAAAAGGACACATATCTCTAAAAAAAAATCAAGCTTACGACCATTCTCGTGCTACATGCGATAAATATTTTTAAACTTCTCACTTATTACAATTTTCTAGCTATTATTAGATGAAGTGTGTATTAAATAATAAACTGCTATATATATAATTTTGTATTGGATATAATAATGACTAAAATAAAAAAATATTTTATAAGTAAAAAACATTTGCGGCGAATAGTAAAAAAAGACTTAATAAAAGTTTTACAAATGAATCAGCAAATAATACAAGTAGTTAATAATATTAAAAAATTGATACAAAATGAAAATTCTTGTGATAATGTTTTCGCTGATGTTATAGGTGATAACGTTAATGCACGCGATGATGTTCCTCCGGATAATTCTTTAATCGATAATTTTCCCGAATCAATACAACATATTGAAAATATTGACGTAGATATATTTAAAGATGAATCATCTTTGTTTGAAGAACGGTGTGGCACTTCCTGCTGTGATTTTATAGTAAATACGATTCAATAATGGTTCTTGAAATATAGACACTTACTAAGCCAGTGTGCTATAAATGAATTATTGTCTATACTAAGAGTGCTATTTCCACAATTTCCAAAGGATTCTCGAACGCTTCTGCAAACACCTTCTTCATGTCCTTATGAAATTATAAACATTTTTCCTGGTTTTTACTGTCATCTAGAAAATGAGTTACATAGAATACTTAACAATAATTGTATTATAGAAAAACTATTTCTGGATTGCACTGAAATAGTATTACCTATTTACATAAATATCGATGGTTTACTAATATCAAAAAGTTCAGGCAGTCAATTTTTATCTATATAGATTTATCTGCTATCAATGAAAAATGGCGAAAACCGTTTACCATTGATATTTATCATGGCTTTAAAAAAACCAGCCGATGTCCATCAATTTATGAATTCGTTTATAAATTAGTTTCAGAATTTAGAAAAAAATGGTTTCGAAATAAATGATAGAATTATTAAACTAAAAGTTTTTAAACTTCTCTGCGATGCTCCAGCAAAATCTTTTCTTTTATGCATTAAAGATCACACAGGTTATTCTAGTTGTACTAAATGTACTGAAGAAGGAACTTTTGTTAACGGAAAAGTTGTATTTTTAAAGAATAACAGATAGTTAAGGAATGATATGAATTTCAAAAATAAATTGGATGATTTCATAAAGATACAAGTCCTTTTTAGTTTCACAAGTACCTCTCGATAGTATGCACCTTGTATATTTAGGGGTTATGAAATTTTATTGTTATTAATAAGGAAGAAAAAAATATTCGTTTATGTGAACGTGATCAAAAAGAAGTTAATGATGAATTTTTATTATTTAGAAACTATTTATCAACAGACTGCACGATTACCAAGAAAATTGGAAGATATAGAATATTATAAAGCCATCGAACTACGACAGTTTCTCTTATATACCGGACCTGTTGCATTAAAAAATATAGCAAACAAAATGTGTATATATAATACATTTTTTGGCTCTATCGTGTGCCATTAGAATTTTAAGCAGTTTTGAATTATATTTGACATATAATAATTATGCTCTACAACTCTTGCAATATTTTGTAGAAAAATATAAAATAATTTATGGAGAAGAATACCTTACTCATAATGTACATGATCTAATATACTTGCCTGCAAATTGTATTTACGGCCCGTTAGAAAATTATAACTGTTTTGTTGAGTATTTAACATAATATCTTTTTTTTCTTTTAATACAGAGATGTCGCCACTTTAAGTATCACTTAACTACCTTCTAACTTACTCTCTACTCTCTATGTTCTGTTCACTTGACTAAGGGTTACACCTTTGTATCTTATCCTTAATAGAATAAAGATTATCCAGTTATTTCTATACTAAGTGTCTCGTGTTGCGAATTACCTTTGCCCCACATTGGTTATGGGCCCAGAGAGCGTGTAATAATAACAATTCAAAGGTTGAAACGCTCACATGATTGCGTGAGAATTTTGCTAACCTCAAAAGGAAAGGCGAGCACGTGCACATCGCTATTCTCCACAAGCACGCATACACGGACGATTCATACATCGAGTGAAGCAAGCAAGCTGTATAATAACAAACGTTAGATTTATTAACAGCGTAAAGAGAAATGGCGAACATCGTTCATTCCACGCGTATTGAGATACTTTCAAGGGACAACTACAATACCTGGTGCATTCAAGCAGAGGCTCTACTCATAAAAAACGATACATGAGGATATGTATCGGGCGAAAAATCAAAGCCAGAAGTTACTGGAGAAGGAGCAGAACGCATAGCATCCAAGGCTACATACGACAGGTGGGTAACCGAAGATCGAAAAGCAAAATCTGATATCATTCTTTCTATTAGTCCTGCAGAATTGAAAAACATTCGTAACTGTGAAACATCAAGGGACGTATGGAAAAAGCTTGAATCTGTCTACGCGTCAAGAGGACCTGCACGGAAGGCAGCGCTACTAAAACAATTAATACAAGCTAAAATGCCTGAAGATGAAGATGTAAGGACACATCTAATGAAATTCTACGATGCAGTGGATAAATTTAATGCTATGAACGTTGAGATCAATGGAGATTTATTAACCATAATACTACTATACAGCTTACCGAGCAGTTTTGAGAATTTTCGTTGTGCTATAGAGACACGGGATCAACTCCCTGATGCCGAATCACTAAAGGTAAAGATCATAGAGGAATATGAATCTCGGAAGCAAAAGGTAAACGAATCTAGTGCGATGTTTTCTAAACAAAACTATAAGAAATCTATGAGCGTAAACAATAAAACTAATGTCAGCTCTCAATCAGGTCTATCCGGATCATATACAAAATATAAATGTCGAAAATGTAACAAGGTCTTATATACGAAGCATATACAAAATATAAAGGTCGAAAATGTAACAAAGTCGGACATAAAGCGGCGGATTGTTATTCCAAGAAAAAGGGCATTTCCGGTACACAGGTTGCAACTGAAAATCAATCGCTCATGACTGAAGGACAAAAAATCGAGTCAGCACTTC
>NW_011627052.1:38277-84355 GCF_000204515.1 Acromyrmex echinatior | reverse complement strand
TACGGATTTTCTGTCGCGCATGACTGTTACGTTGAACGTCGTTAGAAAAGAATCCAAAGCGCCAATCAATTTTGTACACCTAATGCCACGTAATAATTGCGATTGTGGCAAAATTTTATTGGATTTTTTCCCAAGAAGAAAGCCCAGGCCGAAAGCAATAAATGCTTCGATCTCGCCGTCCTCCTTCTTTGAGTCTAAAAGTTCTTAGAGTTCTCTTATTTGATCCCTGCAATTGCTTTTTTCATGTGGATCTTTGAAATCTTTCTGCTTGTAGAACTTGTTACAATATGCGTTGCATATAATGCAAAATTGTCATAACATGGTACATGTCTATATATTCATGAAGCCGTCAACTGTATTTTTTTTTAAACATTGCGTGAAGCACGTATACTTTGAACTGTGTCAATATGTAAATAGTATGAGTGAAGAAATTAAATAATTTTTTACATCAAAAGTTGTTGTTGAGTATTTAACATAATATTTTTTTTCTTTTAATACAGAGATGTCGCTACTTTAAGTATCACTTAACTATCTTCTAACTTACTCTCTACTCTCTATGTTCTGTTCACTTGACTAAGGATTACACCTTTGTATCTTATCCTTAATAGAATAAAGATTATCCAGTTATTTCTATACTAAGTGTCTCGTGTTGCGAATTACCTTTGCCCCACATGTTTTATATTTGAAAGTTATTTATACAATATTAAAAAGAAAATACAAACGTCAGGACATCCTTTACAAATTTGTAATAGACTCAAAGAACAAGAAAAAATGCAATAAATAAATAATCTGACAAAATATCCAGTATTACGGAAACTATATAAAGTTCAAGTTCATAATAACAAAATATATATTATATTATTATTTTAAAGTGATTGATATTGAAAAGTATGAATTAAAGATATCAGATACAAATGTTACGTCCTACAGACGTCCACCACGATTCTTTTCTTCGGCTCCACGTCGACTATGGTTGGCGTCGAGATTCGAGCGGAGCCTTCTGATAACGGTCTGACAGAATTGAAAAGAGGGACCGGACAAGCTCCGCAAAAATTCGTAAATGCCAATCAACCGGAAGGAATAACAACCTTAATGCAGGACTGAAAAGAGATAAGATTGCAAAAGACATTATAAATGCACCGAAGTGACGCAATAGTAAAAATCCAAGCTTTGTCATCCGAGACTGACTAACAATTTCATCTTAAAAAAACAGGCGCCACGTCGCGCCTAAAAAACCATAAAACGCATGGGATAACTTCCCACGCGTTATCTAAGATCAGACTCGCGACTGACAATGCAGTAACCCTGCACGCAAATCTAGTTGTGTACGGTAACCATTTGTTTACCTAGCCATATTTTCCGCGAGAATAACAGAATTCGTCATCCGTCTGGAGCAATCTTGGCGCTTTAAGGAAAAATGTAAATCACTTCTTTTCTTCTCGAAACTATTTTAACGATGTACTTTAGATTAACAAAGATAGGACGCTATAAAAATCGTAAATCTCGCGTAACATTGCAACTAACTTTTGCATTCTAGACAAAGGGCACAACGCCCTTTTTTTGGGGTATAAATAGAGTCCCGCGGAAGTCCAGAGCATCAGTACGAAATTTCAAATCACTCGATCCACGTCAGTGAAGTTCACGGTCAGTTACGAGTTAATCCATTGTCACGGGCAGTGCGGAAATTATTGAATATTTCACTAATCACGCCAGTTCGCGATTCCATCCGAGTGCAAACTTGTGAGCAAATCGCAACTGGAATTACCAGCCATACGCATCTCCCCTTCGGCCCCTCTTCGCGGATCTCCTTGGCCACTCGCCTAGAACCTACCCGATATCTTGGGCCCAGCTAATAGTAAGTCGCATTTATTTCTAGTCCATCCCCGCGTTTCCCCGCATGGAAACACACTCATTGTACTTAAATACATTTACACGTGTTTCCAACGAACACACTCAATTTTAACCCTTCGGTTCGTAGTGCGTACCTTTAGGAAACGCAGACGAACCTCCTATGTCCGGAGGAGTAGGCGGAACCGTTCCCCAGGGCAACCCATCATCGCGCTGCCACAACCGACTGGCGAACAATTCGCTGAGATCTCCTATTCACCAATAGCCACAAAGTTCCGCAGCCACATTCGTTTCTCGCGTTCCTTGACATACACGACAGCATCATCTTCAAATACAGCCATCGTAATTAGGCGTTTCGCCTTGTACGGGACCCCATCCTCTCATTGCAATCTATAGTGATAAGCAATCAACCAGGAAGCGCAAGACCTGTCGGATCTTGTCAAAAATTTCCATGGCACGGGACTCGTGCAAAAGATAATGCAGGAGAACGGTCCCCTGTTTCAGCACCGCCAATTCTTTCATGATAAATTTCTTGTTAATGATGAATCCTTGCAGATCCACAAACGTTGGCATAGGCATATTGTCGAAAAGACTGCGACGTCGATTGCGACGTATCGTAGATTTTATATCGTGTCAGAGATGCATTTAGATGATTTTGCGCACAATGTTGGTCAATGGATTATACTGAGCGACACGATCACGTATGATGAGACAATTGGCTGTTGTATTTGCGGGCACATACTCCTTGCAGTCAAATTCTATGCATACGTCCACTCTTGACGGATTCGTTTTGTCGCGAGCAATCAATGACCACAAAAGGCCTTTTCTCGATAAATGAGAGCATGTTGAATGGCGTTTCGAAGCAATCGATTCCATAATATTCTCTACGAAAATATATTTACGCGTACATATCAAATAGAACGGCGTATCTCTTTTTGCCAAAATCCAAATTTAAATCGTTGTATGGATAAAACGCCGAATTTAGATAAAGTTTCACGTTACTCAAATTACAATCATCAAACACGCTAACATCTCGTGACATGATATTCTTTCGACCGGTCTGCAGAGCAAAGATAACGTATCAAGGCTTCTAAAGCTGAGTCGCCGTTTTGACGGCCCATGAATGTTTGGTCGTATTCTGTAACAGAGGATACTCGTATCCTCGAGCGAAAACTCATACTCAGATAATGATCGCTTTCCAATGCTCGCAGCATTGATAATTTATTGGCCTCATTTAACGCAATGTATCCGCCACTGTATTTTAAATAATTCAACCTCAGACTCCGTCACAGGATTTCCCACCAAGCAATTGTTATCATTGCGCACTCGTATCAAAATTAATTCGTGGCGAGCGTTGACAATCAGGCGTTTGTAATCTTCGCAAAAGCCCAACAGCATACTGAGTAGCACGCAAAACTTATAGTGTCCTTCCTCCGTGTCGGATCAAGAGTTCCATCCAGCGTTCAGCGCAATCAAAGCTTTATTGTATGTCATTGACACGTAATTCTTGAGCGTGCTAGTTATGCCAACATTTCGGTTGAGGTCAATCTCCACACCGTTGAGTTCATATCGAATTTCATCAAACATGAACTCCACGCAATTATTTACAAGCGTCGTTGGCATCTGATCATTTTTCTTTTTCACCAATTTTCCTTCGACATAGAGAAAACTTTCACATGGCAACAAATCCTGTTGCTGTATGGGTATTTTTATCTCGTTGTATCCGAATGTTGTATTAGCTAACGGGTTGTACGTGTGAGTCTCAATCTTGACGATACGATCGTCAAAGATCATCGGTAATAATATTCAAAATATCAATCATCTCAAAAGTTGCGCACCGCGAATTCCAAAGATTGTAAAAACTTAGCGTTCGACGCGCTGAACTTCTTCTTGCAGTTGGATGAGCGAGCGTTATCGAGCGGTAATGTTACCAGCCTTGTAAAGAATCTCTCTGCGTGCGCTTTGCTCCGTTCAATACGAGTATCTCACGCTCATTGTCATTGTCGCACGTACAATCTGACGGTGATCTCTCCGCGAAAATCGAACAATCTTCCGTTCTGGTCGAAGACGCGTATCGTTAGCTTCGTAATGTTCCGTGCCGTGATCGGCAAGTAAATGATCTGCGCCGGCCTCTCCGATATCTTATATCCTAGTGGCACGCTCGGCAAAAATTTGTGTATCGTGTGCGCACTTTTGCTGTTGCTGTACGCGGTCACGTTACACTCTATAACGGATAACATTTACATTCATTATGTTGATCGACATGTCCAATTCGTGACATCTTCGCGATCGCAGTATACGCTTCGATGAGAATCCCAGCAGCGATCCAATGTTGGGCTTGTCAAAATTTATTCTGCATGCACATCTAATCTCGCATCTCATCGTGTGTAGTTTGCGCGGAGCGTAATCGGATATTCTCCACCCTCACCATTATCGTCATTAGTGTCATTGTTGTTGTTGTAATTGTTGTTGTTATTGTCATCATGCACTAGGTCAACGGTTTCAAGTTCGTCGCGGTGCGAACGTTTCCATAAAATCGTAAGTTTCAAAAATTCATTTATGTCTCGCACTTCGTATGAACCCTCGGAAATGTAATTGTAATTTCTGCATCATCTTTGCCAAAATAAAATTTATTGTTCGATTCGTTTACATTCGATATCGTGTGATAAGTCTCAAAAATCGCCAGACCGAACTCGTAATCGTCGTCATTCAAATCTATAGAGGAAAAATAGTTCGCCGCAAGGACGGTGCTCTTTCCGCTCAGCGTAAGTGTCAGCGACATGACGGAAAAAGTGTTCGACTAATACTGAGATTTTACAGCACTTCGTCGTGCTTTTTAAATTCACGCACGTCTTACTGTTTATAGAAACCGCAGACACATCTGTCCGCAGAAACTCTGATTGTACGTCTGACAGGACGTATGATTGTACTCCATCGTGGTAGAACCGTTACCAAAATATCGCACCAGTTCCTTGGATGGTCAAAGATTACCGAAACTGTCAAAGTATACGACGCAGTTGTTCCTCTTCGCGTACGCTACCCAGTGAGTACCAGGCCCCGTCGCATCGTCCAGATTCACGATACTGCTTTCGTTTCGGCGCGCGCCGCTCATCGGTAAAGCGTTACGCATGAAAAACACCTCTAAAGTACGGTACGTGCATACGTCTTGCAAGTACGTCCAATTGCACGTTGATAGTTGCACCCGAGGACATTTTATCGTCTCTTTGGTGTTTTTTGTTCTTCGCTGTTACACCCTGTCCGCGTTTATAGGGGCTGAGATACAATTCGCGTTTGTATTTGTGCGGAGCGAAATACAGTCCGCGGCCTTTCCTTCGCATTGTGACGTTGCAGCTCCTCAAGCTAACGTCACGCGGCTTTGCTATCGTTTACTGCTTTCGCCACGCTGGCCGCAATCAAGGATCCGAGCGCGCAATATTGACAGAAAAGATAACGCATCACCTCGTTTTGCCGTTGGAAGTATCCACTTTTTTGTTGTCTTTTTCCTCGTTGTCGTCTTCTTCTTCGATTTCATGCCCATGCCGATCTTGGTTTTCATCACTGCCCAAACGGCAGCAGCGACGGCTCTTTCGCTCAGAGCCGAATCTCTCGCGGTGACGCGTTTCCACGCCTTCTCGGCGAGTACCTTGTCTGTCGCGTGTCTATCAGTGAAATCGTTGCTCCGAGAATACGCAATGTCGTGTTCTCGGCACGCCGCGTCCAGCGGATTTATGCCCGCGTTTGGTTAATTGCTTCGTAATCCGAATGACCGGGCCGCAAAACTGGTAGCCCGGAATATGTAACTCGAAAGGAAGTGCGTTTATAGCTCAATTCAACAGACTGCCGCCCGACGCTGACATTTACTAGAATTCTTTATCTGGTGTGGGACCGTCGATGTGCGTTCCTTGCCACGGCTGATTGTAGTGCTTGTCGCAGCGACGATACGTTCGAACCTCTGAATCCGTCTTCACGTGTTCAGGAAGCTTGTCCCATACGTAATTGATATAGTCACCGTGCACGCGTAAGAGTACGACCTTCGGTATATACTGCAGCTGCTCGGCGTTTAAGTTCTGAATGTCGAAAAGATGACAGAGCGAGATACATTTTGCTATTGCGCGACTAGTTCGCGCGCCTTTAAATAGTCGTTCGAAAGCGCGTAACCTTTAGTGTGAGCATGAAATTCGTGCTGCAACCGCTATCGATACGCGTTACGAACTGCGACGCGAAATCGCGAATGATGGGAGGCAGCGTGGAGAAGCGCAAGCACGGCGAAATGCTGCCGAGTACTATACGCGCGATCATTTGCGACCCATAAAATTAGTAAAACCAACGTTCTCATAAGCTTATTCGAGAGCCCGAATGGCATACATTTCGAAAATGTGTACATCTACTCGAAATCGTTGCAACAGCCAAAGTATCGATATCTCGAAAATTTGTTTACGTCTATCGACGACATCGGCTACTTTACGTTCTCCAACAACAGCGATGTCGTTCCACCGAGTGAGGCGCGTCCAAATTCTATTTTTATCTTTGATGACGTGCATGCAACAAGCAGGAAAGAATACTTTTCGATGAGTCGCCATGCGAACGTGATTTATCTCTGTCAGACGTACGCGAGGATACCTAAACATCTGATGTACGACAATGTGAAACTGTTGATTCTGTTCAAATAGTATGGTACTAACTTGAAACACGTTTACAACGATCATGAATACCGACATGTCGTACGACGAATTTTACACGTTGTGCCGCGACTATTGGCAGCAAAAATATGGATTTCTAGTGATAGACAAAGACAGTGGGCTCACAAACGGACGATACAGAAAAGGATTTAACGAGTTCACGATACCGTAACATGACCAGTCGTTGCCGATACTTAGCCAGAGACGAACATGGCAGATGTGCGCGAGCGTGAAAAAATCGCGAGGGAGATCGAGAAGACGAGCGAGTCGATCCGCAAGAAACATCTGAAGACCGGTAGAATCGAGAAAGGCATCGCGTTGGACAGACATTTTAAACCTCTTATCGAGCCGCTGCGACTTTTCGTCGACAACCCCGGCGTGCGCGCGACAAAGAGAGAGTCGCGCGATGAAGATGCAGCGTCTGCCTCTAAATGTGAGAGGAAGGAGGAAAAGGAACAAGAGGAGAACATTTTCGAAACGACGGAAGACCCGCTAGCGACGAAGGTTCAAAATCAGCTATAAACGTTGGAAGGTCGAGAGGCATTACGAGCTTGAGTCCGCTGGGTCAAAAGTACTTCGAGGCTGTCCTGAGGGGAGTGCAAAATAAAGAGAGCGGTATAGATCACATGTATGGCGTTTACCTACACAAGAATGAATTGATGTTTTGGGTAATAAACGTTTGGACGTGGATGACGCGGACAACATAATTATCAACGGTGTACGATACGCCGGTACACCCGATATTTACGAGTTGATTTTTAAGAGAATTCCCGGTGACGCCCTCTACACGGAAGATGATATGCACAAGTACAAGAGCATGCTGTGACGAACGCGCACTAATACAAGTACCATACGCAGGATCGATTATTGAGCAACAGGCGATACAAGTACAAACACGTAATCGCGCCGTTGATATCGATCACCCCCAAGAAACAGAAGAAGAAATCTGGAAAGGGATTACCTCATGCAATGACATTGAACGACAACGCGATCGATTACGTGCACTGGGATGATCCCAACGAGCTGATGGATCGTCTACGATTGCTCGACGCTTCGCACCGAGCAGGCAACAACGGTCACGACAACGAGATGCTGTCGATCATCGAGAAACTTCGTGAAGCTGATCTTATTATAAATTAAATCATGTATTCATGAAACGATTCAGTCGAGTAACATCAGCGAGAAAAAATACATTATGTTCTTGTACTCTATGTATTACACGTCGAATCATGAAAAAGAAATCTGAAAAAAAGAGAGAAAAAATTAGCTCCGAGAGACGTCGTCGGGGAATTGCACGCTTCTGCGAGAAGAAATTTTCCGTGAAGGCGCGTCTGGAGATACGACGATCTGTGGCAGGCTGATGTCGTTGAGATACGCCCGTACTCGGGCTTCAACAGAGGCCACCACTACATACTCACCGTCATCGATGTGTTGAAAAATACGCCGTACCACTCAAGAGCAAAGGTGGAAGCGAGACAGCTAACGCTATCGCTCAGATCGTTCAAAAGAGTAGAATTAAATATGGATATGTGGAAAGAGTTTTACAACGCTGATGTGCAGAAAATCTTGAAAAAGCACGATGTTAATCATTATTCCACGTATTCGATGTTGAATACAATATAAATCATTATTCAATGTATTCTATAACGAAAGTCAATCGTCGAACGGTTGCAATTATATGTTGAAAAATGTGGAAACAATTTACGCACAACGGAAATTACAAATGGATCAACTTGCTGCCGCGTCTCGTGTCAGATTACAACGCGCGCAAGCAACGCATCATCGACATGCGACCGCCGACGTAACTCCCGCGATCGCCGAAAGACTCTTGGACACGGTGTACAGCGCGATAAAGATCGCTGGTCCTGCAAAATTCAAAGTAGGTGATTTAGTACGCGTGAACAAATATAAGATGAGAAGAGTTACACGCCAAATTGGACCATCGAGATTTACAATCGTTAAGGTGCAGCTACCAATCCTGTAACCTATTTACTCGAGGATTATCGCAGAAAATCGCTGGAATGTTCTACGTATGAGTTACATCGCGCTACTCATCCAGACGTGTATCTCGTGGAGAAAGTACTGCGCAGGAAGGGAAACAAGATGTACGTCAAATGGCTGGGATTCGATGGATCGCACAATTCATGGATACACATATACAATATTATTTGATAAAATTTTGATTCATGTATTTTATTTCTACATATAAAAAAATATATCAATATATGTATATAAACGTATATTTTATATTACTTCCTATTCATCTTCGTTTTGCAGTATACAGATATAAAATATGTATATAAATGTACGATATGTGAAATGAAAATAATAGTAGTCCATAATAAATGATACTACATAAAACATAATAGTAATACTTATATAAATGTAAAAAATATACATTACGTGTAAATTATAATGATAATAGTACGTAATAATAACATGTACACTGTATGAAAATATTTAAAAATGTAGAAAAAACTTACACAAAGTACAAATTAAGATAATACATAAAGCACAATAGTAATACATATATATATTATATGAAAATATAAAAAAAAATTTAAAGAACATAACAGTAATATAAATGTTGATACATATATTATATATTGTATATTACAAAGGTAATATATCCGCTAATGCCCCCATGGTAACGTCTCCGTCGAGTCTACGACGTATCGTTTGTGGTCGTATGGACTCAAAGCGATTTTCGGTTCGGATATCGTATACACATCACGTGTAGTTTAGATCGTATACACGATTGATGCCTAGTCATTTCGATCTCTTCGTTCAAATACCGCGTGTAATTGTCGAACGTTATCGTTCGCGCTACGACGTTACTCATTACGCCTTTCGCTTTTTTCTCTTTTGCCGTACACCCTCACCGCGTACATCTTCGCTCTGAGACCAACGAATTCGGTTATTATCACATTGTTATTTTCGTCCTTCATCAGACAGGGTATTTTTTTGTTCGCGAGAGGCATACCGTACGCGTTGTCCATCGGATAATCGCTCGTGTCGAATCTAGTGATATCGCGTTTCATAGTCTCGTAAACGTCCTCGCACTCGACGCGGTATAGAAGACTGTCGGTGTACATAATTTTACATTTGTCGCGAAACAGTGGTAACATATATTCGTACTGTAATGAAATTCGTACAAGCAGACTTTCGATATGTCGAGCATATACATATCCACGTAAATCGGCTTGTTAAACTTCATCTCGAGTTTGCGCAGTTTGACGGCGATCAAATTTTCCGCAAAGATGCTACGGCTGTGGAAATTCGGTTTCGCGATCATTGCCTCCGCACCGTACCGTCCATCCCATTTTGTTAATAATTTTTACGTCAACGTGGTTGCGCACATTCTTCATAGTTTTACCGAATACCGGTTCATTAATTTATATAAATTTTTCTCGAAATCATTTTTAGCGCGAGTTCTGAAATTTGTATTGAGTTCAATATAATCGCGAAGCCATGGAGATTGCGCGAATTTTAGTACTCGATGAATCTTTGTTACGCGAAGACCGTGACGAGTACATTGCTGCAGATTGCGGTAATGGATGAAGTAACACTGTTTATCGTACAGCGTCGTTAGAAGTTTAGCCTCGCGCTTGCTGGGCGGCTTATCATATATGCGTCGGACAGAACGGCAGATCAGTGTGTTGGTTGCGTAGATGTTGTGGATACTCGAGATCGATTTCGAAAATGTAACCGGTGGATGAATCCAGAACGATCGCGCTCACGTCAAAGTTCGCAGCGTCTTCGACCCATCGAAATTTCGGCGTATGGCAATGATTGATGCATCGCCCACCCGTATAAATTGTTAACATCGATAATAGTACATCAAGTACGACGACGGTTTCAATGAGTCGTTCGAACGCATGTATTTGTTATTAGCCTGCGCGTATCTGTTTGAACATTGACTAAGACTGCCGCGTATACCGCGCTCGATGAACATGATCATATCGATGTCGGTGAGTAACTCAAATCTTATATGCGTACGTTTTAGCAGCGCGTCCCACGTGAAACTAGGCAATGTATAGTAATGCGTGGAATCGAGACCGTAACTCGCGACACAACTTTCGCGGAAATTTTCGAAAATGTCGGCCAATAACAAGACATCGATTTTCAAGTACAGATCACTATACTAACGCTCGCCGAGTTTGAATGGAGAATCGCTTCCAGACATTCGCGGCGTGAGCGTAATCGCTCTCGGATACTGTATCGCCCGTTAATGAAAAACTGAAAAATGATTCGCGCGGTAGTAAACACGTGTCCTGCAATTTTTCGACGTAGTCAACGTACTCGTACGGAAAGACACCTTTACGAGTCAGTAATTCTTCATCCGATAGTGTTGAAAATTTGGAACGTACTATTTTTAATTTGTTTATGCGAAACGACGCCAATTTATCGAGGCTTGCATTTAGAAATTTGAAAGAATCGATAAACCTTAATTTTATGCATTTTCGGAAATCTGCTCTCTTGGCCGCATCTTGAACATATTTTGTGAACGAAATATATTTTTCTTTGGTTATCGATAACACATCTACATGTCCTTCGTACGCGATAGCAATTTCTTTAATTATAAAGTGCGCGTCGTAGCCTGATAAATTGTGAAAAACTATTGTAAAATAAAACGAATTTTTATAATTAAGATTGTAATTTTTGCATGCGCTGGACCACGATATCTACCGGTGAGATGACAATGATCGCGGACTCGCATATCGTCCGGCACGAACGGTTTCTCGCAAATATGACAACGCGTCGCACTACGATACGCCTCCAATTGTTCTTTCGACAACATTTCCATGAACACGTTGGTGGATACAATATTTTTCCCTCGATGCGCCAAATCGTTGAGTTATCGCGCGAACCGATATGACGATAACGCGTCGTTGTACGAACATCGCGCGTAATATCCTATACTAAATACCTCGTGCCATTGATACGTGTACGACGACACATCTTCCGTAGAACGTACTCCAAGTCAGCGTAGACGATGAATGGGACACGCTGCTTATTACAGTGGTTCTCAAATTCGAGCCACTTGTCGTCCACGCTCGACAGTCGGATAGCCAAATCGTTGATTTTCTCGCAGTCCATTACGTGCGACTGCAATTTCGTATTGAAGTAGTGCAAGCATACTGAAAAAAAAACAAAAAATTATAACTATTACTATTACTTTATTAGTAAGACAGAAAATTTTAATAATTTTTTCATGTATACTTACTGATCGCAAAAAAATTTCTTGTTCTTTTTCCCACTAATCTGCGAGCTCACGAGATGGGATAAATTTTTTATCCACGCAAAATATCCAATACCGTCGTTGCATGAATCTTGCACATACAGCACGTTGACATGTTTCTCCTTCTTTTCATTGGTCGCAGAGGAAGGACCTGTTTATTCTTAATAATCGACACCGTGTTTAACCGTTCGAATTTAGAAATATCTTTTAAAGTCATTGGAAACTCAATGTTTGTGAGATTCAATACTGTCGCATAATGCGGATACGACGATTCCCGATCCGTATACTTTTCAGCCGGGTACAGCGCGACGACCATCGACCACGTGAAGCACGCATTGTCCGTCGTACGCACACTGAACATCGCTCGTTTCGTCGCTATTTGCCATGGCATTTTGGTATGACATCCCGCGCGAATGGGATTTATTTTGTTTACATTGATAGTCAAATTCACTATACGTGACAATGCTCGCTGTCGCGTTCCTGGAACTCTTCGAGCGATGCTAGGATAGGCTCGATGACACGCCGCTCGTATCACTCGTGCAAATCGGTGTATTGGTATATCTCGCTTCTTTATGCTCTTATTAACACGTTTATCCTTCGTCGAACTCACCGTTGAACGCGGTATTCACTTTTACGCTACCGTGTCTTTCTACAGCGTCTCGCACACGCTCGAGCACTATTTCTCTTCCAAAAACCGCCGCGGCTCAATGTGATTAGAGTTTATCACAGTACCTGTCAATATATGGCTTTCAAACGCGGCGTCGATCTCTCGCCAGGTGAGAGATCTTTCGTCGCGACTTGTGTACTCGTCACCAACGTGTATGAAACGTCGCTCCAATTGCAATTTTGCACCCGCGAGCCGCGCGATCCTCGCCACCACGGATTGTCTGTGTTCAATGGCGAAATGCGGAAGCTTGACACGACAAAGTTCTTCCATGCACTCGTCGAATCGTCGCAGCCATGCGAAACACTCCACTAGAGTAGCGACCTGATCGCACTGCTTCAACAATTCGCGTTCCACTCGCTCGTGATTTTCCATGTCTTTTTTTTTACAATCTTTAGATCACGTCATACTCTTCCACGGAGCACTTGTACGTAACTTACTGTACGTAACTCGTTCATACACGTTTCAACACCGTGACATATCTAAAATGTCATAATGTTCTAACATCTTTTCATTAGGTTTGTTTGCGAAAGTGCACTGTTCACACTCAAAACATTGATCGTCGCATCTATCGAAAAATAGTTTTAGCGCAAATCCCGATCACAAAACTCCATTCATATTGTCAATAAGCAGCAGTTCGACGCACTTTTCATTACCTGTGGGAATCTTAATGCATATGCATCAACTTTGGCTCTTATCTGCGATTTTCTTCGCCCAATAATAATCGTCCTTTATTACATTGACATTTCTATTTCACCAATGTCTCTTTTCATTCTCATCGTCCTCGTAACATTTGTCTCGTAACCGTGGGTACACTTTCTGTCGCGCGAGTAAAGACCAGTCAGAAACGTGCTCTTTAATAACTATTCCATGTTTCTCATCACGTATACCTAATGTTCGATCGCATAGGAATTGCACCGGCGATTTTCGCACACCTATGTCTCTTTTTTTATAGATTACGAGAACATATAGCACATCATCTACATTACAGTCCTCCCACATATTTTCCAGTGTTTCGTTCACAATACTATTCGCAACAATTTTTTCAATGTATGCAGTGTGAGCACTTGTTGCACGGAAATATAGTGTACATTGACACTCTGCAATTCGTGCAAGACCGACCGCTTAGCGCGTCAATATAACCGATATCTTCCTTACAAGATACATTTCCACAACATCGGTGTCAGCCAAACGGATCATTCATGCTGCACATACAATTAAAGCATCATCAGTTGTATAATAGCACTGGATCATGCATTGTTTAGTACGGCCATTCAGTGCATGGATTTCTGAAGACGGCACAAATTTCTCTGCGTAATCCATATGCGTGCTCGCTCAAATCGCTAGCATAGCCAGTGTCGTCTGATAACATTTCTTCATCGGAATCTTGATCCATTATTTAACTATTCCAGTTCCATGTTTCGAATATACTCGACTATGTTAGCTATGTTCGCACGATGATTAACTTATTATCAACAACCGGAGCGACCGATTCGTTTGTCTTCCAGGGCATCATCTGTGGTGTCGGCACTTATGATCTATTATATATTATATTACGTCCAGTGGACTTCAAGATTTCTCCGTTTCGTGAAAATTTCGGCCAAAAAAAGAACAGTCGTTAATACAAAGCGCGAACATAAAACTCGAGCTTTAACGATCACCGATCGGCGAGCGTGATAATATTCAAGAAACGTGCCATTAGAAAATCTTCCCAATGATATTGGAAACATAAACAAAAACATAGATCCTCAGAATCGTCAAATCCACGGCAATAAAATTTACGACAAAGGTTACAAACCATGTAGAGAAAATCCTATTTATATACAATCGGTTCAGTAAATACAAAATCTAAATATGGATCCTGTGTATATAAAGACTCATATTTTCAAACGTAAAAGCAAGTTGAAGGGCGTTTTCTCGTCAACAACAGGAAGTTCGAAAAACAAATGAGCAATCACAAAGGGTAGCATTTAATTTTTTAGATTGTCGATCATAAAATTTAAGTAAATATTTTCTATTCGTTAGAACGTATGTTCAAGTAATAAAAGAGAAATCGATGACAAAAAAGAGTGCGTTCGATTTGGAGTACTCGCCTTTGTGCGAATACCTGCACATTCTGCCTTCCACATTTACTGCAGAAGAGTTATGTTTTTTGTTTAGCAGCCGAAAAACATCGACGCTTCTATTAACGCGTGACGACATGTCACCGATCTGATAGTGTATATAAACAATATATATAGCTTTTTTTCATTCAATCATAAATATTAATTACGAGCGATAAGACATGGATCGAGTAAAAGAATATATCGTCGAAAATCGATCGAACGTAAGGAGTATCGTCCCTTGTTATCAGGTCCATCAAGTCCATCATCATCGAGGGAAAAAGCGAGATAATGGGAATGTCCTAGTGAAAAAGCATCAAAATCGTGTTGCTCATTATCAATGTCATCAATGTCATCAAAATATTAGGTGTAGTAAAAAGAAATCCATTATTTTTCCGATGACTTTAGTAATTTGTATTTCGTCTACACGTGATACAGATTACTAAAGCCATCTATTGGAAAAATAATGGATTTCTTTTTACTACAACTAATATAAGCCATAAGGTATCTTATTTAGAATGACTAGTACTAATGCATTTTATTCTCTGCTGAAAAAAGCGAATAGTGATTAAAAATGTTTCGTCCTCTTTTTCCAGAAAGCTGCTAGCGATGTTCGAGCCACCGATCGCATGTGGCGAACGCTGTGGATCGCAAAAAAAATATAATAAATAATGAGAAAAAATCAGTGTAATAAGTGTAATGTGAATAAAAGATTTTTGTTCGCATTACTATATATGTATTTTTTTTACTCCCCATTCTTTGTCTCGCCGCGCAGGAAAAATTGTATTGAAAAAATTGTATCGAAAAAAAAGGATATTTGTACTCTATTGATTCCTTTTTTCCATCCTTTCTTTAACATGATCTTAAGTGTTTCATATGCAGCGCAAATGTATCCTAGGTAGTCTCGTTATGACAAAGGATGCTTCTCAGCGTCAGTCTTGGCTGAATCTTGTCCGCGCGCGAAACTAATACGAAGAGTTTAATATATTGCAACGTGAGTGATTTTTTTCCCCAACGTAAAAAAGTATTTTACCATTAACGCTAAATAATACTTTTGCACGTTTATTAAGTGATTGAGTGATAGTGAAAGTGATAATATTGTGTGATTTTTGTTTTAAATTTCGTCGACTTTTTTCCGGGATATTTTTCATAACAACATCAACAACAACGATGAATAATTTACGGGATTTGAATAGGATTCGTTACGAATATCTCATTGAAGGAGTAAGTTTTTTCTTTTTATTTGTATCAAATATTTTAGTGAATTTGTGCTTCTAACATCTTTTTACTTTTTTTTTTTCCAATACCTTATAGTCGATAACTAGTAGCTCAGGCTACAGTTGCGAAACGAAGTGGGGATGCAAATTATCCCCTCAGTAAGTATAATAAATAGATTTATTTTCTAATTCACTTTTTATAATACTTCTTTTAAATTCACTTTATTCATTTTTCAGGGTGTACCTCGTTATTATATTCAAATAAAAGAATTTATATCATCACATGGCAAATGGTACGAGCTGACAGACAGCGGGACCGGGAGGAACAAGTTGACATATGGGAGAAAGGTGACTTCTTCCTAGCTCAACTGTTCGGTCTCCGACCGTACGAGCCCGATCCGGAGCCGGAAGATTGGAATTGTAAGTATCATAAATTTATATTATATATGACTTTCTCTTCTTATATGTTGCATGCTAATGTAACGCTTTTGTTTTACAAACGATGACGTCTCAAATATCATATATTTAAAAAATTTTTAATTTTCATTTTCATTTTTTTTTAATTAAAATTTTTTAAATTTTTTATTTTCATTAAAAAAAATTTTTTTGAATTAAAATTTTTTAATTTTTTATTATAATAAAATTTTTATGTGGTGTGAAAAAAATATATGTAAATTATATTACTCGGATTTCGCATCTATTTGTTTTCTTCTTTCCTTCTTATTTCCGCGCTGCTAAATTACGTGCGTCGACAGCATCTTCACTCGACGGTACTGTCACGACCGTATTAAGTGTTCTCTTTTTAAGTCATTAAATAAAAACGTATGATAAAATATGTTTGCATGCAAGAAGATATATGAGAGTGACAACGCAGCGGCGGGAAAGATGATGAAACATAAGAGAAAGAGAGATGGTAGGTATGTGCTATAAGTGTTTGCAAGCCTTTGTTACCGATGCATTTTTGGAGAGAGAGAGGCGGGTGACGACAAAAAATAAGGACCGGGATCCTACGTTTATGTAACATCAATAGCGCTGGGACCTTTCCCCCTCTTTCTCTGCGTTACGAGTATCCCCCGCGCCTATGAATATCCCCCGCGTCCCGCGTTTCCCTCTAGCCTTATGGGTTAGAACCCGCCTTGCTTTACTACTATGGATAATATTAATTCTATCCTTCACCGAGGGGTAAAGGTTGTATATAACGGAACAGAAGGAGTGGAGACTGCTTCGTTACATACAATAATAGTGAGAGAGCATTCTTCAGTAATATGATTTAGCATAAACAGTATAGATTTCCAAGATGTCAAATCTAACTTATTGTATATTTTCCGTATATTTATTGTACGCAATTCGTTAACACGTTGAAAAGAGAAAAAAAAACATTCATTAAAAATCGTTTCGTTTATTTGAATATAAAACCCTTCTTTTACAAATAATGACATAACCTTCAAGATAAATTGAATCAATAACGCGAACTTTTTCGAGCATAAACTCATTAATTTGGCAATTTTCTGACTTTATGAAATTCCTGAGTGCCATTGTCGAAAGGTCGTTCATCTATCATCGTTATTATATTATCAACCCGATTAAGTAAAAACGCTACTTTCTCGTATTCGGTTATGAATTTTTTGCGACGGATCTAATCCTACTGGATTTTCGAGGGAATCAATCCCGCTAATAATAGATTGTTCCCCTATCAACTAATTTCATCGGAAATGTCAACTATCTCGAACTCGTCATCAGAGGCATCCGAGTATCTATTACTAGATGAGGGAGAAGAGGGAATTCAAGGGGAATCGAAAGTAAACCGATGGTCTCATGATTCTTTTTCAAGGATTTCAAGGGATTGTTGGAAATAGAATTCCTCTCCAAGGTCTTAAATAATATCGATTTGATTCAGCCGAAGCGATTTGACTCGCGTCGGGATCGATTAATAGCGTCACCAGTAGCTGATATTAGTGGTTCACGAAAAGAAGAAAAAAGGAAGAAGTTATTGCAATATCAGCTGTATCAAATTCGTCGGAGGATTCAGTCAATGGTGGAGAACTTAATCTCACATCCTTACCTTCACCAGATCTTTTTCGAAGTCGATCATCATCTGTATTTGAACTGTCCATGATTTTCCACGTCTTGTCAAGACAAGTCTTTTTCCAAAATAGAAAGCACTGGAAGGTATGTGATATATCTATATCGGGATTCTTTGATAGCATTATTATTTACCATTCCTTTTTTATATATGATTTTATAGTCATATTCTTTTAATTTAGGACGCCACTGCATAAGACAGGATGTAGGATCTTTTAAATGACTACGTTTACACGGCTCAATTTACGCCGAAGTTATAACATCGATATTATAACTATTGACGTTAAATGCCATGTAAATTTTAAGATGAAGTTATTACTTCGATGTAGTAACTCAAAGTAATTTGATGAAGAGACTTAGAATTATAATCATCGACATAAAAAAGATGTGTAAATGCGCGTTATAATTTCAACGTAAATCGAACAATGTAAACGCATAAATTAAAAGAATAAAGCCAAAATATGAAAATGAAAAAGCGCAAAAGTTGGGAAACCGAAGAAACTCGATATTTTCTCAAATTAATGAGAGAACGGCAAGTAATGAAAAATTTAGACGGAAAAAGAATTCGAGAAGATGACATTTTTAACAATTTAGAATCGTCTATGAACGAAAAAGGTTACACTAAAACGTCAAAGCAAATGCAAACTAGATTTAGAACATTGAGGCGTAAGTAAAAATATATTTTATAGAAAATATTAGGTGTTGGAATTAATTCGTAGCGTTTTACAAGAGATGGCACAAGCAGTACACTATTTCGTTGTTACCTATAGTTCTGTATACATTACATCTAAACATCTGTAAACATCTATCATAGGACGTCATTTGCCGTACATAACCTTTCTTGAAATCATAAATAACAATACTGTATAATTCATTGAATATGTCAAAATTTGTGCCAGATAAAGTGTTTTTGCGGGGAGTTTTGCTTCATTACTTTAATATGAACAAAAGTGCAGCTGAAGCTCATCGTATTTTAGTGGATGTGTATAGTGAACATGCTCTAGCTGAGCAAACGTGTAGGAAGTGGTTTGCACGTTTTAAAGCTGGTGATTTCGACTTGGATGACAAGGAGCGACCTGGTCAGCCGAAAAAATTTGAAGATAACGATTTGCAGGCACTGCTCAATGAAAACTCATGTCAAACACTTAAAGAATTATCTACGTCATTGGAAGTTGACTTCTCAACAATAGGAAAACGTCTTAAAAGTTTGGGCATGATCCAGAAGGAAGGACATTGGGTCCCATATGAATTGAAACCAAGGGATATTGAGAGACGTTTTCTCACGTGCGAACTGCTGCTTCAACGGCAGAAAAGAAAAGGTTTTTTGCATCGGATTGTTACCGGTGACGAAAAGTGGATCCATTATGACAATCCAAAGCGCAGAAAGTCATGGGTTAAGCCCGGCGAACCATCAACATCAGTGGCAAAGCCCAATATCCATGGCTCAAAGCTCCTGCTCTGTATTTGGTAGGATCAGAAGGGTGTCATATACTACGAACTGCTAAAACCGCATGAAACCGTTACTGGAGATCTCTACCGACGGCAACTGATGTGCTTGAGCCGTGCATTGAAGCAAAAACGGTCGGAATACTTCGAAAGACACGATAAAGTCATCTTGCTGCACGACAATGCTCGTCCACACGTTGCAAAACCGGTAAAAACATACCTGGAAACACTTAAATGGGAAGTGCTACCGCACCCGCCGTATTCTCCTGATATTGCACCTAGCGACTACCACTTGTTTCGATCATTAGCTCATAGCTTGTGCGAGCAGAAGTTCACATCTTACGAAGATTGTACAAAATGGTTCGATTCCTGGATTTCATCTAAAGATGAACAGTTCTTCCGACGCGGTATTCATTTACTGCCCGAAAGATGGTCAAAAGTAGTAGAAAGTGATGGGAAGTACTTTCATTAATGTATTTTTTAATACTCATGTGAAATAAATAACATTCTTTCATTTAAAAAACGCTACGAATTAATTCCAACACCTAATAAATAAATTTATTGGTTATGCATGTTTTTGATTTATGGATAATTTTGTATTGTAATGTTATTTGTAATGTTTTTTAGTTCAATATAACAAAATCCGAAGACAAATGAGATAAAGTGGATCTGGCAATTACATATCCTCATTTCCATATGCCGAAGAAATGAGCCAATTTTTGACTTTTTGTCCCGTTGCCATACAGGATGTAAACAGCATATTATTACAAAATCTCTCTGAGAGCAGTGACAATAGTTAAGTGATTCTGTTACATATATAATTTTAGTATGTAAGAATTGTAGTAGGTAAGAGCCTAATGAAAGCATATTGTGTATGAGGTAATATTATTATATAATAGATGAAAATATTATTCTATACTAGATTCAAGCAATAGGATTTATGAAGATGCTCTAGAACCATGACGGTGTAGTCCCAGGATGTTCATCGATATCGGACAATAATTCGACAACAGACTCTATACAAAAAGATTCGTTAAGCGAATCGTATACTGTAAATGAAAGCATAGTTAATAATTTTATTCCTGCAAAAAGACGTCGAGTAAAGAGATGAAAACAAGCTATGCCCTTGAAATATGCAGACAAATTAAAAGAAAATTATGAAGAAATTCAAAACAAAATTATGATAGAGAATGGGCGCTTTGTTGAACAATTAATTAAATCTGAACAACAATTTGAACAAGAAATAATTAATAACATGCTTGAAAGCCAAAGAAGTATGTTAAAAGAAACAACTAACCAATTGTTAAAGGGTTTACAGAATATTTTCGCTCCTAAAGAACGCTCCCGTCTCAACTTTCTTTACAGTTTCAGTTCCTACATTCAATTTTGTCGCTTAAAATAATCTCTTTATAATCTTCCTATTTCATTATTCTTCTCTATTTTCACCACCTAATCTTAAATCGCAAGCTTTTTCTTCAAGTCCTTTTCCTAAAGTATTATTAAATTTAAAAAATCCAACTCCAAAGAAAACTACAGCCACAAGTATTCAACAAACTATCACTGTAAAGAAATATCCATAAGCTGAAAATCAAAAGTCTATTTCCGCACAATCAATATTGAACGTAACATCACAAGATTCGCAGAATAAACAATTTTCGAGTACTCAAGATTCGTAACAATTTTAAGATAGTGAGGACACACTGGGTATCGATTCTGTAATTTTTTTCTAGAGTAAAGATATGAAAAGTGAAATTTTTCATGTATGTACATATACACATGTACATACAAAAAAAGTTTCATTTTCTACGCTCAAAAAAAAGTTACATCATCGATCTCCTGATTAAACTTAAAAATTATATATCATTATATATTTGGCATTCGCTTAATTACTTTTCTTTTTGCGATATATTTTATATTGTACCTACTGACCGTCAGTGAAATATTAGAATAAGTTGAATTGGTTGTATTATGTGATTACCATAATAAAAATATAATTAGACATAAAGATATAGTTAAGATAGCAAAAAAAAATAGCTCGTGGAGGGTACAAGATTTTATTACATCGTTTATGTTCTTCAGAACTCAATTTTCAGCCAAATGATTTTTCAGAATATCTCTTATGTTACTGGCATCAAAGTTATTCAAATTTCGAGCTTTTCGTTCTAGTTGCTGAATTTCAGTTTCTATCTGTCTTGCTGCCCGTTCCCACACAGGTAAAAATATTTCATTTCACGTCTCGACTATGTTATGTAAAGTACATAGCTGATATTACATAGGCTACGTAAGTATAGTGCATGTTCATTCGTTTGAATAGTTGTCACTAGCGAGTTTTTAGCCTTCCAAAAGCTATTTCAACACATACGCGAGCAGAATTCAAATATACATTGAAGGATTCTTGCTTGAAGGAGTGAGGCAAACATTTTTAGTATATCCTTAACGAGCCATTGCAGATAGGCAGGATCTCCTATTATAAGATAAGGCACATTTAATATTATTTTCGTTTCCTGAAATCAGTTTTTTGTAAATTTTATGAAATTGTAATATTAACTGTAGTAAGGAATAAATCATCTTGTACCAATTTTAAGAATTAATAAATTATAATTACTATACAATTTTGAAGTCTGAAAAACCGCAACATAATGACACGATTCTGGTACGCCACAGCAAATATTACAAAACCTAAAAAATAATGACATTAATTAATCATTCTATTAAAGACAAAAACAGTTTTATTAAAGATAAAAATAAACAAATAATATTTTTGCACATTATAATACCTGTAGTTGTTATCTACAACTGCTTGCAGTATCATAAATGGTCATCCTTTTCGATTAATAAAATCTCTGTACCCATCGCTAGGAGAAAGAATGGGGATATGTGTCCCATCAATTGCTCCAATTAATTGGGGAAATATGCGTTTTTATCTCAAAAGCAACAGCTATTTCATGACACTCATCATTGTCAGGCATGATTATCCATAAACTCATTAGTTTTGTATTAATTGCATCAATTACTCTGTGAATACACTTCCATACAGTGGCCTTCTGAATCCCAAAGTTATTTCCGATTATACGATAGGTATTCACAGCAGCTGGATAAGAAATACAGACAAAAAGCGACTTGTTTTTTGACTCGAGTCTCTCGAGTTTCTGATTTAAATTTGGAGTTTCTCGTAATTGATTGAATAACCAGAAAAAAGTTGCTTTTGTCATCCGAAAATTTTCGAACCAGTCTTCGTCCTTAAAATGACCATTAACAATTCGGTCCCACCAATCAAAACTTCGTTTTTTTCATTCATATTTTTCTTTTTCGTGAAAATTGTAATAAAGGTTCGAGATCAAGCAAATGATTTGATAGCGTTGAATTTAACAAGAATTTCATTTCTTTCTGATGTCTTCGCCTTGTTTTAATTAAAAGATTTTGAATATGTAATATGGGTTGCATGATCACGTTTTTTACATTTGCAAAATATATAGCAACAAACGAATGGACGTGTTTCATGTTCTTTTCGATCACTTCATGTCCAAAATTTATAACAACCTAAAATGTTAATTTCACTTTTTAGTTATATGTATATTAATTTCATTTAACAAATAAATATTTAATAATTTCCAAACATACTAACCTAAAAGTTCACTTTGCTTCTAGATTTATTTCACTTTGATGGGAATAAGATAAGCGTTATTCACCTTAAGTAGAAATTAGAACATTAAACACGTTCTTGAACATGTAAACGCGACTCGCTTAATTAGGAATTATAACATCATCGTTAAAATAACTTCAACTAAATTGAAGTTGTGTAAACGTAGTCAATAATGTAGCCATGTTAAAGGTTGGTGATCAGTAACTAATGAAAGTATGATCGTAAATGTAAGGTCGAAAATTATTAATGCAATAAGTTATCGCGAGTAATTCTTTTTCTATCGTGGAATAATTTTTTCAGCTAAATTTAAAATTCTAGAGACGTAGGAGATAGGAAGATCCTGACTAATTTCCTCCTGACTTAAAGCTCCAGCAATAGCACAATTGGAAGCTTCTATAGTGATTATGAAATCGTGTTCAAAGTCTGGGTATTGGAGAACAAGCTCTTTACAAAGTAATTCACGAAGGGCATCAAATGCATTTTGAGTTGCATTATTATAAATGGCAATTCTTTTTTAATAAAGTTTGAGAAGCAATTTTCGAAAATTCGTGGAACCGAATAATAACTGATAATCGGCTAAACTTTAAAAACTGACGAACATTCTTGGCGTTACGTGAAACTGGAAAATTTCTTACTACTGTGAATTTCTCACTGCTGCGGAATCTGGACAGATTCCGTCCTCACCAATCATGCCTTAAGTATGCTACTTCGACGTAAAAATTCGCACTTGTCAGGTTGTAAAAATTTGCCGATCTTAGCTGATTCATTAATTTATTCATTTTAATGTCATGTTCTTTTAAGGCTCATCTATATCTATTGTAAGCGGTCGTGATCGTAAGAATAAAAGCTACCGTAAACATTGTCTGTCATAAGATCGTACCGCAAATGTAGATGATTTGAAACAGTGTAGGTAACTTGGAACGGCATGTACTTCTGTTAAATTCAATGGATGGATTAAATTTAACAAAAATACATGCTGTGCCCCAAGTTACCTGCACTATCCCAAGTCACCTACATTTACGGTAAGTATCTTAACGCAGCTAATAGCGAAATAATAGAACATTAGGGCCAAATAACATTGTAGGTATTGGTTTTTTATCATAAAAAATAATGAATTCGAAATAAACGTTACCGAAGATGATGGATTCGGCCTATCAATTGAC
Organism: Acromyrmex echinatior; assembly: GCF_000204515.1. Next base: position 60,269 of record NW_011627052.1, on the reverse strand, counting down.
CTCGCAATGCTCGCGGATTTCACCTAACTTCATTGACTATCATATCCCCTGCTTAAAAAGTCCGATAGAATCAGATAGGAAAAAACTCTATCTGATTGAAAGATCGTGTTTGGTTCGTAAATTTCAAATTACTTATCTGAAATATATGATATTGTCGCACGGCTTAGATATCGTTTTTAATCAATTTCTATCTGATCATGTTTTATCATAATTAATAGTATTATATTAATCGTAAATTTCATATTATTTTTAAAAAAGAACTTTTTATAATAATTAAAATTACAATTATTATTTTTTATTATTCTTTTGTAGAGTTCATTTATATTTTCATATTGCAATTCATTAATTACAATTATGCATCAAAAATTTATAATTTTTGAAACGCATATTGGAATTGACGGGATTTGAACCTGAGATCTACGGAGTGATAATCTAGCACTTTAAGTCTAGCACGCTGAACTATAATCACACGCTTGTCTGGATACTTTAGCATGTGATAATAGAAACAATGCGATTATAGAGACATTTTTGGATTAAGTTACATAGATTCTTATAAACATTGTATCACGTTTATAATATACCTTAAGTATTGTTTTTAATCTTAAATTTTAGATTACTTGCCTGATATAAATTTTCTATATTTCTCTATCATTTTCATCTTATAGCTTAATTATCGTTTTTAAACAATTTCTATTTGGTCACGTTTTATGAAAATTAATAATTAATAACATCCTATCGTGTTTTTGAATTGTAAATTTCAGATTACTTATCTAAAATATTTGATAGAGTTTGTATACTTCTGCATCATTTTCGTCAGCTCAGATATCGTTTTCAATCAATTTCTATCTGATCATGTTCTATCAAAATTAATAATATTCTTTCGTGTTTTTGCTTTGTAAATTTTAAAATCTGAAATTTAATTTTAAATTTTAGAATCTGAAATTTACGATTAAAGATATGATAGAATATTATTAATTTTGATAAAACACACGACTAAAATAATTGATTAAAACCGACATTTAAGTTGTATAATAAAAACGATACAGAAATAAAGAAAATATGTCACGTACTTTAAACGAGTTATCTGAAATTTACGATTCAAAAACATGATAGAATATTATTAATTTTAATACAACATGAACAGATAGAAATAGATTTCAAACGGTATTTAAACTATGTGAAAACGATAGACAAATACAGAAAATTTATTTAATATAGCAGGTAAGTAATCAGAAATTTACGATTAAAACGATATTTAAGTTATATCATAAAAATGACATAATGTTTATAAGAAACTATATAATTTAATCCAGAATGTTCCTATATGTTAGAATAAGATTTTATGAAAAAATTATCGTATTCAATAGTTGGCAACATAATGTGATATTTAGGTTATTAAATAATTAGTTACTCAATGACTTAAATGAATGATTAATTATATAACAACGGTGGAATAATTTTTTTATAACATCTATCTATTTAAACAGATAGGGACATTTTCGGATTAAATTGTATAGATTCGCATAAATCATTCTGTCACTTATTTTATATTAAATCAAAGAATGTGACAAAGGAGTTTGTGTATATAATTACTTATTCCATCGTTTAAATAAGATAAGATATAAAACGATATATTAATTGTATAACTTTATTATGTATGCTGAAATAATCTGTAAAATAATTGTTCAATGATCTGAAGAATGTCATATTATATTGCCAATGATAGGATATAATAATTTTTCTATAACATCTGTCTTATTCAAACATATAGGAACATTTTTGGATTAAATTGTATAAGTTCATATAAACATCTTTTCGTTTATTTTTTATTAAATTAGATAATGCAATGATCTATATGACATTGTATCGCTAATGATAGAATACGATAATTTTTTTATAATATCTGTCTTATTCAAACATATAGAAGCGATATATATATAGAGAGAGAGAGAGAGAGAGAGAGAGAGAAGTGATTTCCGATAAGTATTCTATCATTTATTTAATATAAGATATAAAACGACAGAAATTTATAACTTTTTCATTTGTCGTGATTTTAATATCCAATAGATACGATAGATTCTAATAAAAATTATGTAGGATTCCTATCAGATTTCTATAAATTTTTTATCAAATTTTTTTTGCAAGGTCACCAGACAAGTATCGTAATAAGTAAGAGTTGAAGTTGAGTTTACGATAGCTGTTACGGCGAGTTATGATCATTGTAAGGAGCTTACGACATATATTACGATAGATGTAGATGGAATTAATGAACTCGCGTACGTTACTGTCATCCATGTATACGAATAAGTCTATCCCCTGTAAATCGCTAAAAATTTGATCCATAATAATCTTTACGACTGAGGCGGTCAATCAAATTAATTTTCTATTCAATCATTCGTTTTTAAATTACGCTTTAATTCGTTTACGACGTGGCGGGAGATTACAGAACAGCGAAGCACACGCTCTCATTGTCAAATTACCAGACAACGGGAGTCGGTAACGAAGCACTTTAGCAACTGCAGCTGAAATTTTCCTCAGTTCCTCATATTCCTTTGAAATTTAGCCAAAAGCGATTTCGCGTTTGTGCTCGGGTGATCGATACCCGGCCAATCGTATATTGATCGTGGTTCGCGCGAAGGGGTAGCGCAGGCAAAGGTGTAGATAGAGTGGGTGACCGTGCTGTGCCGTGCCGACAGATTTCGATAGCATTGTACATATATTGGAAGCGAAGAGTCCCTGAGGGCTCTTTGTCGCGCGCACAATCAGAACGAGGAATAAAGGATACCGAAATTAGTTTATTCTCTGATGGTCGCCGATAAAATTATCTGGTATATCTGCTGGAGCGGTCCATCCGCCTCTCAAGCGTATCGTTTAATTTCATTTGGAATAATTTCCTGCAACGAGAGTTCACAGGAAAATTTCTGTCAAAGATACTGATCATTGCGACTTATGCGCCAGGATTATCACATTGACCTAGTTTTGAGACGAAATAATAGAATACAGGACAATTAGATTAATCTGTAATACGCAGCAGATGATACATATTATAATGATTTAATATTGCATAATTTTATTATAATATATCTAGATATAATTTACGTAATACAATACGTAATCGTGCCATAAAATTAGTTAGAAATTAGTTAGAAATTTAACTTGCCTTATTAAATTGGCTAATTATAAAATAAAAATAATTATAATTATTCAAAATATGTTTGTCTTTTGTGTTCACAAATTTTGCAATCGGGTTTTAAACTTTCGCAGTGGGCATAGCTTTAACGAATATCTTCGACGATACTTTCACCAAATTAATCTTTAAATCCTCGATTGGATTTAGAACAAGCTTTATTTTTTTTTTATTTCATTTATTTCCTTTAACATTCAAATAATTTAAATGAAAGGTTTATTCTAAATACCGAGACTCTGAAAATTAATCTGATAAGAACATCAAGACTCAATGTATCACCACTATTTGAAAAAATTTATAAAGTCAAAAGATGAATATTTTTGAATTGTGATCATTTTTATATTGTACTTGGTCAATTCAAAATGAATATAGATTTTGTGTTGTTCTTTATCTTATTCTATTTTAGTTATAAAAAAAATCCATTTATATCAGAAATGAACTTCATAACGACTGCATATATAAAAGAAAAAAATTTTACATCCTTTATTATCCTTTAGTATGAATGTTCTGGTTTATAAAAAAATTGACTGATTCCCCAAACTGAAAGGATGATTTTAAACCAATCTTTTAGCAAAAAAGTGTTACATCTAAGCAAAACTATTTTTGAACCTTATTTTGAACTGATTTTTATAAAGAATTGCTTATTTCTAATAAAAAAAAGTCTATTTCAAATCGATTTTGTAAAATTCAGCAAAGGGATTCGAAGGTGTAATCTATTTTTTGATAATTATATTGTGCATTTCAGATTAAAATCGCATTAATATTGTTGATAAAAGTATAAAATGTCATTTAAATTTTGAGTTAAAATTTAATTTAATCTTAAATAATATCTTGAATAAAAATTTCCTCGTTTTCAAAATCTTATAAAGATGCATAATATGGTCCACTTAAAATAAAGGAAACATTTCTAATTGCAAAAATAATTAATTTACACGATATTATACAGTGTCCGCCAAAAGTTCCAGGCCATCTTAATAATTTCTGAATGATTCGAGATTGAAAAATTAAAAAAATGCTGTCTTAAGTGTTCTTAATTTTCGGAAAAATAAAATTAAAGAAAAAAACATGGATTTTTCTATTTTTTCCGAAAAATATAATTTACAGAAAAATTTTAAAAATATTTTCTTGTAGTATTTCGTAAACTTTCAGAAAAATAAAATAGAGGAATCCACTTTGTCCATTTTTTTACTAAAAAATATTCTTTTAGTAGATTTTCTTCACTTATATTTGAATTTAATGATGGAATGTTGCTTTAAATCATTTTCACAAAAAGAAAAAATAGGAAATTTATCTCCGTCTATGCGTCATTTTATGTATGATAAGTTTTTTGAGTGTGTTGACTGTAGGATGAAAAAATTCTTTTTCTAGAAATATTTTATATTGCAGCTGAATAACATACAAATATACCTGCAATCTTTGTCATACTACAATACGTACGTAATAATATCCTTATAAGAAATATGTTCTTTTTCCATACTCCGGGAAAATTAAACTTCTTATACAGTTTGTCTTTTCTCTTTTTCTTTTCATCAAAAAAAAAAGGATAATTCCGTGCAGGAGGTTTAGTTTTGGTATCGCGTACATAGTTTTTTAAAATTAATGTTCAATATCTTTACCAGGAGAGAGAGAGAGAGAGAGAGAGAGAGAAAAGTTCATAAATTTTAAAAAAAGAAGGTCAATACGTGATTAGATTTTAAAAACAGCAAATAATACAAAGATATACACCACAACGCAAGATGTTCGAAGCTAGAATTTTATGTTTCAATAGATTAACGATAAACATTTTGACCTCAAAATAGGCCATCTTAAATATTACAAAGTTTCTTCCTCTAACTTACGCATATATACATATTTGCGAAAACTGTATTATCTGTATGAATCATGTTAAATCTTGTACAACAAGAACGCTCGTTACACGTAGATATATTTTTTCTGGAAAATTATCATTAAAAGAAGTTAGCAGTTGTGTAGTCATCGCTCAAGAGAGAAATGTCTAACACCGATCCGTCATATTCCCATGGATCATTCTTAGTTATTGAATACATAATTTCCAAATTCTAATGAATTACAAGATTTGTCAAGACAAGTAACAATGGAGATAGGCATGCCAAAGATTTGTTTGAAATATTGGTTGTCAAATTTGAAGATTGCGTTGAGAACTAATGAAATGCCATTTAAAAATTCTTTCATAGGAATACTCGTGTTTTTTTATATAAACTTCCATCTTTTTTTAATGTTCTCTATAACCAAGTCTTCCGGAATATTGGTATACATAGATATAATACCGAATAAGACCATTTTATAATTAGACCATTTTATAATTAGAATCTTGAGCCATACCCTTTAATTTATTCATCAATTCCCAACTATTTTTAATGTAACTCAATTTTTTTTTATCAATGACATCTTTTAAATAAGAGGCGAGAGGATGTAAAAGACTGTTAATACAGTTGACAATCATTCTTAGCGGATTTCCCTCTTTGTGGATCTTAGGCAACCCATAAGATCTCGGCACTGCCCCATCCGTAACGTTCAATTTTTTATAAACGGCATGATCGATGTATTTCTTGGTCTTCCACCTGCTTAACAAAATGTGAATTTAATTCATCATTGTCGTCGGATTTTTTAAAATATTTATATAAGTATTACTATCTGATAACATTAAGTGCATTTTTTTATTATATTCCGCCAAATTCATTACTACAGTCGAATTCCCTTTATCTGCTCCTGTCACTAAAATCTCTGGCTGTTTTGCAATAAAATGTTTAACTTCTTTCATTCCTTTTTTTAAAAATGTGTCATCTGTATTCATTGCTGAATTGTTATATGTAATTTTCTTTAATGTTAGAATGGAATCATTTCTTCATTAATGGAATTTCGAATATTGTCATCTAGTTTATTAATATTGTATTCAATATGCTTCATGAAATCAATAATTACTTTATCATTGTTCATAGTATTATTAGGTAAATTAATTTTTTGTCCAAGTTGAAAAAGTATTTTTACATTTTCTAGTATTTCAACATTGCTCAGATTAATTAACCAATTATCGTTAATATTATTTTACTTAATTATATTACGTTAATATTAATTTAAAATTGTCATCAAAATTTAATGGACTAATATTCATGTGAAACACTATTTCTGAATTGGATGTGCTGATCTCCTGAGTAGAGATTTTTTTAATATACGAAAACAGAAAAGAAAAATATATCTACGTGTAACAAGCGTTCTTGTTGTACAAGGTTTAACATGATTCATACAGCTCTAATACGGTATTTGCAAATATGTATGTATGCGTAAGTTAGAGTAAGAAACTTTAACACTGAAGATGGCCTAATTTGAGGCCGAAACGTTTATTTTATCGTTAATCTATTGAAATATAAAATTCTCGCTTCGAACATCTTGCGCTGTGTATGCCTTTGTATTATTTGCTAATTTAAAAAATGTTTCATATATAGTCACAACACAGAACTTTAATAATTAATGATATTACTCTTTAGAATTCTTAAAACTAAAAAAAATTAACAACTTAATGAATGTCATTGACATAAAAGATAATAAAAATAAAATTATATTAGAAAAAATCTGAAAAAATGGTAAGAAAAAAAACCGGAAAAAAACCCATTTTTTTTCATCAAAGTTTCCGAGAATTTTTTCGGACAATGAACATTAGACTGAAGTGAAAAAAGTTTCTAAGTACCGTTATATATTTCCTGAAAGTAAACGTTTTGCAAAATTGAATATTGTTAAATGGATGAAAATTAATAATTTTGTTTATAAGAATGGTATATTGATTATTACAAAATGGGAAAGAAGTAAAACTACTTTTAACTATATTCATATAATATCTGTAGCCAAAGATAATATGTATTTTTATTTTTGTATTTTTTATTTAAATAACTCACTACAATAAATACTCATTTCTATGCTTATGAAATAAGCTTATACTCCATTTATAAAACGTTCCTAGTGTGGGAATATGTGACTCAATGGATAAGTCAGAGTTCTCTTGACAAGCCCACGCTTGTCGTGTGATGTGATAAAGAAAATAATAATCGAGACTTTATTTGTAACTGGTAATAATAATATTTATTTCACGAGCACAATTTTATATGACCGTACAGGACGAACACCTTTATTGATCTGTTATTATAATATTTCTTTTTTTATTATTTTTTTACGCTGCTAGGCAATTCGTTGCCAACATAATCCTTAAGCTTTCTACACTCGCTGCGCTAGTGAGGTATTAAGAATTCCCCACACTAGCGTTCCTAGTGCTGCCATCTATAAGAGTGCCGTGAACTTCTTAGCCAAAATCCAACATGGCACTATGCTCATATACGTATATATATATATATATATATATACATTATTTTTTTTTATATTTTAATGATAAATTTTGAGCTGCTTTATAAATGGAGTCCTCCACTTCGCGTCCCGCCACCTCCATTCCGATTCCTTCTCGAGTTGTTTTGCGCGGCATCATTCAGTTTCTTTTTGCTCAAGATTTTAAATCGGTTGATATTCACAAACAGCTTGTTTCTGTATATGGAGAGAGTGTGATGAGTGAATCTATGGTGCGGAGATGGGTCCGAGAATTTAAGGCAGGAAGACATTCGCTTGAAGACGAAAGTGGGAGAGGCAGACCCTCCCTTATCACGGATGAGTTGACGACAAAAATTGAAAATGCGATTCGCAATGATCGTCGTTTAACTTTAGATGAACTCCACAACCTTTTTCCAGAGATATCCCGAAGTCTTATCCATGAGATCGTTTCAGAAAAACTCGAATTTCGCAAGGTTTGCGCCCGTTGGGTTCCCAGAGAACTGACTCCTCTACACAAGGCCACACGAGTCAGTTTAGTTGGGATGTTTTGACCCACCCACCGTATAGCCCGGATCTAGCACCATCGGACTACCATCTTTTTACGAAACTGAAGGAGTCCTTGGCCGGAAAACGCTTCCAAAGCGACGAGGAAGTTCAGACAGCTGTAACTAACTGGACTAAAGAACTGACGGGAAGTTTCTATGCAGAAGGGATTTCGAAGCTTGTTTCCAGATATACAAAATGTATTGAGATTGACGGGAATTATGTAGAAAAAGACTAGTAGTTGTCAAGTATTATCCATGTAAATTTTAGATTTTTTCAATAAAAACTTTATTTGTAAAAAAAACGGAACTTATTTTCTGAATACCCCTCGTAATTATCAAAATTGCTATCATTTTTTCCGAATAAAATATTATTCATAAATATGCATTATATTTTAATAAATTGTTCTATAATTGTCATTAATAATATTGTTTTTGAAAATATGCAATAAAATGTACACGTTGAAAAACATTCATTGTCTGATATTTTCATTAATTTTTTAGAAACTTGAAATTGATGGCAGACATTTAAGCTCTGTATTTTTATCTTATTCAGCAATAAAAATCCCAATAAATATATATAGAATGTTACAATAATGGCGGCATATTTCACATTGCATTATATTATTGCAATTAATAACATCTATAATTTTATTTGAATCTATAAATATCTTATTTTGTACTGAAATTGATATGTCTTTCTCATTAGTGTTAATTTCGTTTGTTGTTTCAATATTTTGCGATGTTTTAATAAATTCATTTAAATTTATTAATTCCGTAAATGCTAATGTTACTCCTTCATCAGTGTCTATACAATCTATTCGATCCAATAAAATGTTTAGAGGTTGAATTAGAAATTAATTTAGTTTTAAATTCCTTGGAATTGTTCGGGAATTGGATTAGTATTTGCGTATGAATTACTTTTAACTTGACTGAAATAATTCTCTATAACATCTCGATTAAGGTATTTTAAATTCAAATATTCAAAACCAGCATTTTTCAATATAAACCATATATCTTTTGCAACTATAATGGTCCATATCCAATTAGCAAGACATTTAGGAGGATTCTTTCTTGGAATTTGATGAGATTTTTTGTCGATATACCGCATCTTTTTTAATTTCTCGCAAGTTTCTATCCAAAATTCAAAATGTCCACTGGAAGAAAATAATATGCTATTCAATCCTTGATGTTCTTTGCCGTTGAAAGAGTCAAATAAATAATTGAAAAATGATAATATTTCGGACGTTGTTTTAGCATTATTTGGTAACTGTATTACTTTGTCTCGTGCTTGGACAATTCCGAATAAAAATAGTTATATTTAATAATGAAAATGAACATATTTAAACACATTTTAAAATAAATATTGTAAGCTTAACAAATGAAAAAATCAAGAGAAAAATATTTTATGTATTATTGAATATTGTTACATTAATTTCAAATTCTTGCCTCCACATAATTTTAAGACGACATCTATAAAATTTGCAATAGTATTGCTGAAAACTTCGGCTGCATATTTAACTCTCATCTTAGGTATGAGTTTAGGATCAATATGTTTTTTCATTATCTTAGGAAGTTAACGTTGTTTCATTAAACACAGTTTATCAATTTTATACGTTAAAATAACGTGATCCCACGAGGCATATTTAATTTCATTTATACTTTTGTTGGTAATGTCTGTATCCAAATCTTTGGTTAATAAGTTATTTCGAACTCCTTTTAACAGATGAACGTAATTATAAACCAGTATAATTTCTCTATTTTTTATTATAAAACTATTTTCTGTAACACAAAAAATTTTATTTATTTTTTTATAAAATAAAAAAATTAATTTGTTTATAACATAACAAATATGTACATTTCTAATGAAAAAATTATATTATATATATATTTTGTTATATATATTTAGTGATACTTAGACATAAGCATTTTGTTATGCGCATCTGATTGCTTTCATTTATTAAATATTTTATCACAGCCACATTAGTCCCACCTTGCATATTGTAGCAACAGGTATTAAACTAGCTCTAATAATATTTAGTAACCATTCTTTGATGCATTGTATTAGTTAATGAGTAGGTGTGCTATTTCTGCAAAAACCGTATCCTAATGGCATCTTACTGCCTGTTGTCAAATTATTTCTTAAAAAAAATACTGACATGATCCGCAATTTTTCTGCTCTTCTTTATACCCCAGTCTTCCAAATCAATTATCTCATCATACTTTTTATTATATGATAAAAAGGGTTGCAGAGACATTTCATCCCAGACTAACGTAACATATTTGTCTCTTTCATCACTAAAATCTTTTGTTATATTGTTGCAAATATTGTTTTATTAATCGAGTGCATTCAGTTTGTATTGGGATTTCAGAAAGTAGAAAATATAAAGTTGTTATGGACAGACAAGGTGGGTACATAAAAACCTATAACATGCAGGAAATTTGTTTATACAAACTAAGGCAAAATGCCTTATCTTCAATACTATAGCGTCTGCTCTATAAAGTAATACAAAGAAAGCAATAATTAAAAACATAATAAATACAAAATACAGAACTTGAAAAAATATATAGTATAATATAATATAAATTATAAAGATAATATTGTAAAATATAATGTATAACTTCATATAAAGAAATGCTATTGTTATATATATATATGTATCATATATATTATAGATATATATATTGGATGGTATAATATTATCCACAAAACCAAACATTTTAATTATTTATAACTCAAAAAATTAATAATAATCGCTTAGTTTACTTGCTAATGTTTATTTAAGCTCAATTATTTTTACTTAATTTTTAAATTCTTTTACAACGTGTAATATTTAAATAAGAAATTAATTTATGATATTTTAAATGCACTCAATATAAATTAATTACCTCAGAAGGAACATCGTTATTTCTGAAAATCATATTGATAAACCGTTCTCGGACTTTTATCGAATTATTAGGTGTTGGAATTAATTCGTAGCGTTTTACAAGTGATGGGAAGTACTTTCATTAATGTATTTTTTAATGCTCATGTGAAATAAATAACATTCTTTCATTAAAAACGCTACGAATTAATTCCAACACCTAATATTTAAATTTTTCTTGCTGCTTTTTTTCGAGATAATGTTTTCGTCTGTTCTTTAATTTTTTTGTTTCTCTGCAGAAGACGTTTTAAACGTCCTTTTTCATGTTTTAATTTTGTTATTGTTTTGTACAATCTTTGGGCTGTAGGAGAAAGATTAGTTTTACATGTCATTTGATGTAAGTCTGGGCGTGTTGATGAACTTTGCAAAACAAGGTCAACTTTTTTTTCTAACAGTTGTAGTCGATCTGCGTGATTTTTTAATAGTTTTCGTTGATCTGCTTGTAATTTTCTAATTGATTTGTATGTTTATCAATAATTTGCATGATCTGTTGTAATTGGTTTCGTTCGTGTATTTCTTCGATTTGTATATCATGAGCATTGTTCTTCATTATACGTTTGTTCAATCAATAGATTGTGATTAATATGTTCAACATTTTGCTCAATTTGTTGCAATTTATTTGGTTTCTGTATTTCTTCCACTTGCATGTTCTTCATATTCTTCTATAAATGGAATTGCTGTATCTTTCAAAACATGATGAAGTTTAGAACAGGAATAATCTGTCTTGCGGAAATGTTTATGACAAACTTTAGGCTTTTGCAATTCGTTGCTATTACAATTTCTTAAGTGATTTAAATTCAAACTTTTTGTCCATTCAGCACACCTGTATAGATTTTTGTGAAGGTTCTTTAGCGGTAGAAGTGCAACCAGAGACATAACAAGTTCGTCCCATCTTTTTACCTAAAAATTATCGTTTTTTAGGTAATTATGTATACAATGTATTTAATTAACACAGTTTAACAATGTATAATTAATTTTGGCTGCTTTCTTTTCAGAGGACACAAATGTTGTTCTATCTTTCTTAAAGTTCAACGAATGATAAAGATAGAACGATGTTTGTGTCGAGTGTGTCCTCTAAAAGGAAAGCATACTATGTATACAATGAGTAGATCTCATCATGAGTCATCATACATGTACATATAAGTAAAATAAACAAATACAATTGCAAAAACTTAGTATAAAGCATGAAACGAAGCAGATATAGAAATCAATTACAATACATATATAGTAACTCATGTATATATAAAATCTACATCAGGAATGTACAGCTTTTTTTAAGAGCACTTACCAGCTCTCAGCCAAAGATCAGTGTCTTGAACAGTCTTGAATAAAACGTAATAACGTGTCTTGAACAGTCATGAATAAAGTGTATATGATGATTAAACCAAGTTGAACTGGATTGAATCAGGTACAAAATCCTCATTCAATGGAGAGATCAGGAGATCCAGAGCATCCAGAGAGATCTTTCTTGTTTACGATCATTTACGATTACACAATGTTACACAATATTACATAGCACATTCACGTTTGTCGCCATGTTAAATTTTGACGCCATATTGAATTTTGGCCAAGAAGTTCACGGCACTCTTATAGATGGCAGTACTAACGCTAGGATTGGAGCTACGTTGCGGCTGCTGTGTCCAATGTGGCACCGAGCATGTCTGGGCGCCGGCGATGGCCAACTAACGGCGAAGGACAATTGGCGGGAAATCGTCAGGTTTCCGAATGAATGTTACCCGTTGATTCTGACTTATATGCCAGAAAGCGGTTTAATACAAACTTGAATGATTATTTAGCAAATACAGATTACAAAAATAGAGACGTGATTGCGGGCGTAAGTCGGTTCGAATACCGGTATCGCATTGCTAGGTTAGAATGAGAAATTAAAAAAATATACATTATGAGTATTTATCCAACGACGCTAATAATTACCGAAAAAAGTGAGCAGTGATCGATGTCGATCTCGCAGTGAACACAACGTGATTCCGAACCTTACCGAGTCTTAACTTACTAACTATCGCAAAGGCTTACACGAGGTCCGCACGCAGAACGCCATGACACCAGAGAGAGAGAGAAAGAAGGAGGAGCCGGAAACAAGAACCAACTCCAGCGTCGCGACAAACGCTCGCAACGCCGCAGCTAGCGCTCGCAGGTCGCAACTAAGGCTCGCAACGCCACAATACTCCCCTCCCAATGTAAACGTTAAAGAAAGAAATACTGGTTACATTATCGCTAGAATGAAAATAACAGAAAATAAAATTAAATGAAACAAACAGAAACATTGTGCGAATTAATTCTTAAATCTAACAGTCTTTCGCTTAGTTGCTGGACTAGGATGTCTTTGGTTCACCTTACACTAGAATGTTAGTTGAAGACGGAGACACAGGACGGAGTAATTTCTGAGTCTTAAATAAGCAGGCTTATGTCTATCTACAGTGGCGTTGATACATTTGCCGTCGACTTCTATAGCAAAGACTTTGTCCGAAATGCGCTCTAACTTCATGCGGTCCGATGTATGATTGGTCCAGAGGACTTCTGTTACCTTCTACTTTGAAGAAGACATGAGAGCAGTTATACAAATCTTTATGGAAAAATAACTTAAGTTTAATGTGATGAGAGGTTGGTCTAGGCCGCAACTTTTGCATGATTAGGCGAAAATCCTCGACGAAAATTCGTGGATCGCTCGGCATTTCTTCAGAGCAGAAAAATTTACCCGGTACTTTGAGCGTAGTGCCGTAAACTAATTCCGCTACAGAAGTGCCTAGATCTTCTTCGAGACAAGTTCTCAGTCCGAGTAATATTACGGGCAGTGTCAGTCCATTGAGTTTCACCGTGGCACATTAATGCAGTTGTCCGACAACATTTAGAACCAACGAGTTTGGTTCAAACATGTGTTCAACAGCTGCACTTCGAATTGTGAGCCTTGATCAGTCGTGATCAGGCGTGGAGCTCCGAATCTGGCTATCCAGTGAGTGAAAAACATCTTCGCCACTGTGTTTGCTGTACAATTCTGTAATGGAATAGCCTCCGGCCAACGAGTAAATCAGTCAATCATTGTTAATAAATACCTGAAACTTTTGGATGTAAGTAGAGGACCGACGATATCGATATGTACGTGCTCGAAACGAGTATCTGGTACTGGTATTTTGGTAGGCGAGGTATGATTATGCTGATGAATTTTAGGTTGCTGGCATGCTAGACAAGTGCGGGCCTACTCTTTAATGTAGCCATGAAGGGCCACACGAAGTTTTGCGCAATTTGCCGGTGAGTTGCTCTGCCGCTTGGATGAGACATTTGACGCACCATGTTAAAAACTCGTCTTCGTAATGGTCCAGGAATGTAAGGTCTGATCTCTTCTTCTGAAGTGTCACAGTAAATGTTAGATGCTGTTTCCGATAAGGTAGACTTTTTGAGCTTCAAAGACATTGATAGATTGCTTCAGTTGTTGTAATTCGTCATCCGAGGTTGGAGCTTCTGCAATCTCTTGCATATCAAGACTAGTTGGCATCACGATAGTGTCGACGCGAGATAATGCATCTGCTATAATGAAACGTGACGTACATCAGTTGTGAACTCCAAAATGAAGAGTTGACAGGTTTGTCTTGGCGACATTTGATCTGATTTCCTCTTGAATGCATACACGAGGGGTTTATGATCCGTGATAACGTGAAAATTTCGTCCCTCTAGCATATATCGAAAATATTTGATAGCTAATAATTCTCTATCATGTGCGCTATACTTTGTTTGCGTAGACGTAAGCTTCCTTGAAAAGAAATTGAGTGGCTGTAAAAATCCGTTGCTATACTGTTGCAATACCGCATCGATTGCTTTGTCTGAGGTATTTGTTTGCAACGAGAGTGTTGCCCTGCTGGAAATGCGAGCGAAGTGGCTTGAGCGAGATGTTCCTTAACTCGTTGAAAGAATTGTTTGAGCTCAGGAGTCCATTCTATTTTCGCATTATTGTTGCGTTTACGTCCCGAGATTGCATTTAGCAATGGTGCTTGCATGCTTGCGAGATTTTTGAGAAACCGGTTATAGAAATTGAGTATTCCTAAGAAACGTCGAAGTCCTTTGACTGTAGCTGATTTCTGAAATTCAACGATAGCTTGGACTTTTTCGGATAAAAGTTTGATGCCTTCAGCGCTGATTGTATGTCTCAGGAAGCTGATCCGAACACGCATTTATTCGGATTGATTGCTATGTCATGCTGTTGAAGTTTAGTGAACAGTATTTTTAGATGCTGCGAAGCGATTAAAATATCATCGATAAGTGAAACAGAAGTCAAGTCCTACAGTTACCCGGTCCATGAATCTTTGAAAAGTTTATGCTGCATTACGAAGTCGGAATGTCATGTAAGGAAATTCGAAAAGTCCGAACGGTGTAATGATTGCGGTTTTTGGAATATCTGATTCGCGGACTGGAAATTTGTTGGTATGCATGCACTAGATCTATCATAGAGAACATGGTTTTGTCATGCAGGAAATGTGTGTTGTCTTGCAAGAACGAAATTGAGTAATGATCTGGCACGTTACCTCATTGAATTTGCGGTAATCTCCACATGGACGCTAATCGTTATTCTTCTTCTGCACAAGATGTAGAGGACTAGCCCAAGGGCTCTTGGAAGGTGCCTTCATCATAAGTCTTGCTGTATCATATACTCAAATTCTTGTTTAGCTGCTTTGAGTTTTTCTGGACAGAGTCATCTGGCTTTGTTTGACATAGGAGGACCCATTGTTTCGATTACATGTTCCATCTCGTGTGCGGTTTGTTTGTCCGTGATCGTTCTAATTATTTCAGGAAACTTGCTTAGAATATCTTTGTATGGGCAATCGTCGGCAAACTCTGTTAACAGAGGAATAGTTTTGCTGACAAGCTGAGAGACTTTAAGAAACATGTTATCGTCGATTAAACGCTTGTGCCGTATGTCAGGCAGCAAGTTGAAACGTGATAGAAAATCTGAGCCAATAATGAAGGTGTCCACTTCGGCGATTATGAAAAGCCATTGAAAAACACGACGGAATCCCAAATCGAGCTGGAGTAATTTTTGTTCATACGTAGGGATGATCGTTTCATTTGCAGCGTAGAGTACCTGTTTGCTAATGTGAGTACAATCGCGTCTTGAGACAGGAATAGTCGAGACATCCACTCCAGTGTCTACCAAAAACTTGATGCCATTGATACGGTCTCTGATTATGAGACGGCGAGTTGCCACGGCCAAATTATCTGCCGCCGGGGATAGTTCATCTTCTAGTTTTCTTGTTTCGCTGGCTTCCAGCTGCGTACACTTGATAGCTTTTCCGCCAAAACGTCAATGATACCAGCACAGCTTGCTCTCTGATTGTGATCTTGAACGGCTTCTACGACGAGAATTCCGTGAAGCCCGTGACTTGTGCGATAAACGAGTTTCCAATCTCTCCATTAGATCTAGAAGCGCGGATATTTGCGAATCGAATTGGCTTTTTTCGGTGTAACCGCTGCGACAGCGTTAACGCCAATGGATAGCACGTCTGTTATTCGGTCTGCTAGTTGCGATAACTCTTCGAGTTCGTGCTTGCTAACTGTTAATATGTTAGCCTGCACTTCTTGTGGTAAGAGCTGCAGCCATAAAGATTTAAGCACTTCTTCTGACACGCCATTTTGCGCAAGATCTTTTATCCGACGGAGCAATTGCGACAGGCGGCGGTCACCTAGATCAATCTCGTTTAATAACCTACGCAGTTTCTTTTCAGCGCTATTCCCGAAGCTTTTGACTAATCTATTTTTGAGCGCGGCGTATCTATTCATCGCGGACGGATTAAATATCGCTAATTTCAAAGAATCGTCGTCAAGACACTGTACATAATTGTATTTCGTCTCATCTACAATTATATCCGCGGTGAGGAATTGAGCTTCCATCTGTACGAATCATAGGTCTGGCTTCGATTTCCAGAACGGCATAGATTTCGACTCGCGTAAGTGCAGGCACCTCAATTATACACGACGATGTCCTGATTGCCCGAACAATGATCGCCTGAGCCACTAGCCATGTCTGAGGCTTATTGAGACGCGCGCGTTAGGTTAAAAAGAACGCTACGCAATCACATCGGGGTCACCAGTTTGTGGCTACGTTGCGGCTGCTGTGCCCAATGTGGCGCCGAGCGTGTCTGGGCGCCAGCGACCAACTAACGGCGAAGGACAATTGGCGGGAAATCGTTAGGTTGCGAATGAACGTTACTCATTGATTCTGACTCATATGCCATAAGACAGTTTAATACAAACTTGATGATTATTTAGGAAATATAGATTACCAAAATAGAGATGTGATTGCGTGCGTAAGACGGCTCGGATAGCGTTGCTAGGTTAGAATACGAGAAACTAAGAAAATATACAGTATGAATATTTGTCTGACGACGCTAACAATTATCGAAAGACATGAACAGTAATCGATATCGATCTCACAGTGAACACAAGACGATTCTTAATCTTATCGAGTCTTAACCTATTATATTATCGCAGAGACTTACGCGAGATCCGTACGCAGAACGTCATGACACCAGAGAGAGAGAGAGAGAGAGAGAGAGAGAGAGAGAGAGAGAGAGAGAGAGAGAGAGAGAGAGAGAGAAAAGGAAGCCGGAAAGAAGAACCAACTCGAGCGCCGCGACTAATGCTTGTAGCGCCGCAACTAACGCTCGTAATTCCACAATACGTTATCTGAATGGAGTTGAGGGACTCTGCTGCCCGCGCGCTGCGCTGGACCGTCTCTCTTTCTCTCTCTTCCCACTCTGCGTTCGGTAACGACGCGTCGCACAATGCAACGCAAAAATATTCAATCCGTGACTGTTAGCTATTCTTAACATAAGAATTCGTAATATTTCTGGTGACAGCGGTGGGATAGTAACAAGAATCTGCATCCTAACACAGTAATTCATAAACGCGAAAATAAATTTGTTACGGTTCATGACGTAATAATGTTAAGAATTGTGCGTTATAAAATGTATTTAAAATATACAATTGATAGTCGCAATGCTAAAAAGAAATGTATCGAGTTTAAAAAATAAAGTATAAGATTTCTTTTTAAATATATTTTAATTTCTTTTCCCCTTTCCCTGGAGTCAAGAATTAGTTATTATTTATAATATAATATAATAACTGTTCAGTAATAATAGTAATACGATTCAGCATTACATTTGTCGATAAGAAAGCACGCTTGATCATTTATACTACATTGATAAAAAAAAATATTATCATAATATTATTAGATTATATCATTAAAAAATCCATTACAAAGAGAACGCGAGTGAGAGAGAAAAAGAAAAATAACCTCCTTCCTCTCTAACACGGACCCTTGTGATGCGCTTCCCTTCTTCGAAACGTCTATGTATACTTTCCCCTCCCTGACACCTCACATATACACATAAATACCGCATATACATATACGCACTAACACATAGTGGGTTAGAATCGGCTTATTATATCTACTCAAACAAAGAGTAAGCAGCTGATAATAGTATTAAATTAATTTATTAGTTTCATGTATACATAGGGTGTCTCAGATTACCCGTCTACTGTTTTTATCTCCGCAGAATAAGGTCCAATCAAAAATATGTTCAGATCAAAATTGTGAGGTTTAAAAAGATCTATTTATTGATCATGTCATAGTTTGATCTTGGGTGACTTTGCCAAGGTCAGATCAAGATCACATCGATTTTTTAAAATGAAATATCCTACTTTTTATTCTAGAATCTAATAGTCGATGTCAAGAGCTTTTCAAAACCCTATAATAAAGTTTCTTTTGATTAAATAACTCCCGAATTATGAAGATTAAAAGTTACAGTACCGCCGGCATTAGCATTACCCAAGGTACGCGTGGATGTTGCCCGGTCGGATTTACACTTTTGTGTGTGTGTGTGTGTGTGTGTGTGTGTGTGTGGTGCGCGCGCGCGCACACATCTATATGCATATGTGTACTTGCATAAGTTGGTGTTTCTGAATAAGTAAATGTTTATTTGTTTAGAGATGTTCAAAATGACCATCGTTTTCTACAATGTAAGCATCTACTCTGCTTTGGAAGAAATTAATTGCATGTAAAATTTCATTAGCATTCAAGGATCCAATTATTTCAGTTATTCTACAAATCATATTGTCTCTAGTAATTAGACATTCACGGTATACCAAGTCTTCTATCCTTTCCCATAAATAACAATCAAGAACGGTGAGGTCCAGTGATCGAGGTGAATGATTGATCGGACCGTATTTGCCATTTATTCGGAAACATAGTATTTAGTACTGCACGGGCAACTCTTGATGTATATGGCAGACATCCATTTTGTTGGAACCACATGTCTAGGCGTAATCTCAATGAAAAATTTTCTAACACAACTGAATATCTATTACTATCTAGATTGTTTTCAAAGAAAATAGGACTTATGATCTGACTTCCAATAATGCCGCACGAAACATTAATTTTCCAAGTATGTTGATGATCTATTTGTCTTAATCAGCGAGAATTATTTTCTGACCAATAACGATAGTTTCAAGTATTGACAGATCCATCATTTTTCAATGTACATTCGTCAGAAAATAAAATTTGAGGTGAAAATTTGGTGATTGCTTTCTTATCTAGTTGCAAAATGCAAATTTCTGTTCAAAATCATCATAAATCAACGATTGATGAATAGACATTCTGTAAGGTTTCAATTTGTTTTCTTTTAAAATGAGTCAGATAATGTTACGACTAATATCAGAATCCCTTTCTCGACATCTTAAAGAATCATGAGGATTCAATTCTGCCGCTGCAAGAATTTTCGTTGTTCTTTCATTCCTAATTGAACAGCGGATCTGTCTACTTTTATTATGTTGAGGCTGAACGACACCATTAATTCTGATTCGATTAGTCAATCGTGAAAAGACTTTCCGCGAGTGAGAAGTCCGATTAGGAAAATGCTGTTTTCGCCATAATCTTTCACCGATAGCAAATTAACCTCGACACTCACCCAAAATTAGCAACATATCGTATGCTTTTTCGTTTGAATAAGACATGACTGAATAAATCTATGAAAACTTTGAGAAATAAAACGAAATAGTGAATATTTATTTATCTCTGATTCATTTTTATAGCAAGGAAAATATAGGAAAGTCTCTACTAAGGTTGAATATTTATTACTAAGGCCCGGACGTTTGGGTTCGGTCCCAACAAGCTGCGCGCGGAGAGTCGTTACGTGCGAATGAATCAGAGTGCTTATTAAAACGAAACAGCAATAAAGCTGTCAGCGACAGCTTACTAAAGCTGTCGCGCAGTCAGCTTTAGTAAGAAAACGGTGATCATTTTGAACATCTCTCATAAACAAGTAAACATTTACTTATTCAGAAACACCAACATATGCAAACACACGTACATGTACACACACACACACACACACACACACACACACACACACACTACGCGCGCGCGTAAAAGGTGTAAATCTGATCGGGCAACCTCCACGCGGTGCACCTTGAATAATGCTAATGCACTCCGACAGTACTATAACTTTTAATCTTTACTATCTAACTCGAAATTTACTTAATCAAAAGATACTTTATTAGGGTTTTGGGAAGCTCTTGATATCGGATTGATATTAGATTCTAGAAAAGTAGAATGTTTCATTTAAAAAAATCGATGTGACCTTGATTTGATCTTGGCAAAGCCATCCGAGGTCAAATTGATATGATCAATAAATAGATCTTTTTAAATTCCACAACTTTGGTCTGAACATATTTTTGATTGGATTTTATCTTGCGGAGATAAAAAAGATGGACAGATGATCTGATCATCCTAAATATTTAAAGCAGGGCCTGGCATGATTTGTACTTTTCTACCGATTTTCAATTCGGCTCCGCCTTTCGTTACTCCCCTCACCTTATTGCCTCGCACGCAGTCCAAATGCCGCTCGACGCTTAGGAGTATATCACTAGTAGACATGAGGTTCATCCTCTTTGGGCGCTCATCCTATAAACATCATTCTATCTTTTTTTTTTCGTTTATTATTATATATAACTAAAATTGATCGCTTACGCGTTGCTTCATTCTTTCTTCGTTATGTAATAAACGAAAAAAAAAAAATAAAATAAACTTTACAGTGTGAACGTCCAAAGCGGGTGGACCTCATATCTACGAGTAGGTATACTAGGCGGGTTCTAACCCAGGGGAGGGGAACGCGGGGTGCGGGGAAGTACTTGTAGGCGCGGGGGATACCTAACGCGGGGGAAAGAGGGGGAAAGGTCTGGGCTCCTACACAATAGAGCTCCTATACAATAGGGCTCCTACAAAATAGGGCTCCTTTTTTTTGTTATCAAAATTTGACTATGTTTTTCTTTAAAAATGCATTGATAATAAAGGTTTGAATTTGACCATGACATATTTTTCTTTAAAAATGCATCTATAATAAAGGCTTGCATGTTAGAGAAAGATAGAGCGCGCGTACTATGAGTGAAGAAAGGATGGAAGAATTAATAGAGTACGAGTTTCTTTTGTATGATACAGTTTTTTTAATTTTTATAGCTTTTCCTGGCGGGTCGAGGCAAAGGATGGGAAGTAAAAGACAATACACATGAAATAAGGCGAACAAAAATGTTTTATTTACATCTTATTACACCGGTTTTCGTACTTATTAAAAACTAAAGCTAATAGTTCGCAATCGATGAGCTGATGTCCATTGAAGATGTCGCCTGTAAAGATGTCGCTATCACATATAATGTTCTCAGATGCGATGTTGGAGAATCGCGTATACTTGGTATCTACCGTCGACGAGTCGAGCTAATCGTTCGAACATTACATCGATACACCCGTTAAAGTCAAACATACGGCGTAGCGTCGTTTCGGTCATCAATGCGTACGGATGAAGAATCGAGACGTACGACCGTAGCATAGTTCAGCATAAAAACACTGACGGTTAGCGGTCCAACGCTTATAAAATTATCCTTGAATTCGTTTCGAAACACCTTGTAAATATTTCCTCGCTGCTCGTAGAGGCTCTTCCACGTTTCGAGAGA